>CM031081.1:9386304-9836129 GCA_018257905.1 Gillenia trifoliata | reverse complement strand
GAGAAAGAAGAGAGTGGTGTGGGGCATGATAAAGAATTAAAAAACAAAACTCCTTTCCTCATATAACCGGTAACCGGCCAACATTTTTTAAAAGCCAAAAAAAAAAAAAAGGAGTCGTAGCATGTAGTGGTACTAGTACCACAGCCACACCCTACTTTATCGGTGCATTTTCGCAAGTATACTTAATATCTTTTGGACGAATACGCTTTCTAATGAATATTGTTTGACGAAACTGCTATAAATTGACCATGTAGGTTTTGATCTTGTGGTGATTGTTCTAATCCTCTTTTCTCATAAAGAGAGAGGGTTGGCGCTATGCGTATTTAGATTAGGACAGAGGGGCTAATCTCACATGATCCCTTATTTAATAGTTAAAAAAAAAAATTGATCTTGTACAAGTGTGTGGTAGTGGTGAAAAATGTCTCAACCCTAAACTTTCCTGTCCCCATTGATTAAGAAAAGAAAAACCAAAAGTGCTAGTGAGGTAAAAACGCGCGTAGAGGTCATCATCTATATATATATATATATATGGTTTTCTTACTGAATACGTTAGAAGTAGGTGGTTTAGTTGGGAAGAAATGGGGAAGTTAGTGAATCATGCTCAAAGACTTGTTCATCTGCTGAGGAGGGAGAGACAAAATGTAAACTCCGTTTTGACTTGTGTTTTTTGTGTTGCGTGTCCTTTACATAACCGCTCCTCATTACTTGTTTATTAGAGCAGTCAACACTAAAGAGGCAGGTGGCGTGGACTATTCGGTCCAAACATTCATGAGGCTGGCTGTCACAGATTAATTTCTGTTTACCAAAACGTATACAGAGGTGTCGACACAGTTTGTGGATTGCATGCAGGATACTTCTTTGGGTCACCTCTTTCCTTCTCCGCTAAGAATTTGTTGGAGATGCGAAGACTATTTGTTTTTGGATATTATTTCGTATGAGTTGTTGCGTTTTGGGATTTGGACAAGGCTTTGGCTTTGAAACCCTAGGAAGCAAGAGTATAGCGGGTAGTGATTTCAGCACACTATATTTTATCTTGTGTACTCCTCCTGTTAATTTTGACCGTTGATTCTACTTTAATTGTTCAATCTAAATTAAAATTACAAAACCAAATGAATGTGTGTGTATGAGGTGATAAATAGTGTGTTAAAATTATTTTCTTAAATTGACTTGAAACGGATTACTTGAAAATGAGATGGGCCTAGTTAAAAAGAGTCTGTAATAGGTCTAAGCCCAACTGAGTCTGTCATGTTCACTTTGATCCCATTTTATTTGTTGGGAAAGAAAAGCAGAGGAACCAGACTCCAGTTGCTGGAACTCGACTTTGAAATTCAAATGGGGTTAGGTCGCAGAGCGGCAGAGCCTCTCTCTTAGGGTTTTTGTTGTTCTGTTTTTGTCTGTTTGATATTTTTGCTCCATGATAATAATTTACCCTTTTTTTTTCTGTATATTATAGTTAGGATTTGCTATTTTGCCTAATTTATACTTGATTAGTTGATGTGGGGTTGTTGATGTTTTTTTTTACTTCAGTTGAGCATATAAAAATTTTCCCAAAATTTAACTTTCTCACATGCTTTTTACGTTTAAGTCCCTTTGATAACGTTACACTTTAGAGAAAAACACTTCAAACTAAATAATGTATAATAATAAGCGACCGACTTTGTAACGAGGAAGTGCACCAAAGGGACTTCAAAACTAAGAATCAACTGGAGTATTTGCATAAAATTTTTAGTAGCCGGGGTGTTTGTTCTAATGACTAGTTTATTTTTTGAATTTTGGAGATTTCAAGAGCTATGCATTTTGTTTTCTCTCTATTTACTTACAGAATTTTGTGAGTCACAACTTGGCGCTTATCAAGTTTGTGACATGGATGTTCCAGTGCACTTTGTATGCAATTTCACTGCAAATGCTGGGAATGGTTTGATTGTGTTTTGTAGGGCATGAATAAAGTACACTTGAGGATGAAGAGAAGCACTTCGCTGAGGAAGCTTATGAGCGTTTACTGTGATCGACTGCCATGGGATTTCCATGATGCTGCATTCATTTATGGGAATCGTCGCCTTAGACCCGATGACACTCCAGATAAGGTTCCCGTCTCCCCTCTCCATGTGTAAATAATTGTCTATATATGTATGCATGTATGATGTATCTACCTATCTATTTGACTGAATATATATATAGGCAGACTCATGCCCTTTCAGATAGAGTCCCAACTGTATCTGAACAATTGTGAATTTTCAGAATCAAAATTAAAATTCTAAAATTTAAAAAGATCATCAATCAAGCAAGACCACGTCTACAAACCAAGTCAAGTACACCCTGACACCTCCAAATTGAATGCCACTAGTTCAAATGGTCGTAGAGAGACGGTGCTCCGTATATATGTAATGTGGATGCAAATTTCGTACAAGGCTAGATTGATGAAATCACTCTTGCAAAATAACAAATATTGTAAGCCTAATTGATGAACACCTAAAAAAAAGGGATGGTGTCCGCCAAAGGGCCCCGACACCAAAGTTAGAGAGACAGTTTGAGAGAAACTATGAACTTGAGAGAGTTCTGAGTAATGAGTGGCGATTACCGTTTGACTTGGCTATTTGTAGACCTAAACCCTAGCAGGCAGCCGGAAAGGGAGGTCACAAGTCATACTAGGCAGATCTTAGCGTTATGCTAGTGATGGTGCAGACTAGTCCTGCAGTCTTGCCTACTAGTAGTCCAAGAGGTCCCTGTTGGTAAGAGCGTAGACGTGCCGAACACCTAAGGGGAGACTCTGAAGAGCTGGCTTCCTACCACCATAGGGCCGGGTATGGCCCGGTGACAAGACATATCATGGGCCCGAAACACCTTTGATACGTTAATGACTAGAAGGCTTTGTACCCATGGGGCAGACATGTGCCACGTTCCCTCTTGGAGGACATACAGATGCCACGTTCACTGGGGTAGTCTAAGGTCTGCTCACGACGTCAAGGGTAAAATCGTCATAGTGAGCATAAAATTTATGTGTCCTTCTCCTATTGAATGTGGTTAATTTATGTCTCCACATGTAACACACACAAAAATTTGATTAAATGGTGTTCAATATATATGTACCACCCGATACTATAATGAAGTTTGTGGAAGAGTTGTGTACCAGAATATCAATTGTGTGAACACGAAGAACTCTTCTACGGAACAAATTTATGTTTTTGTACACATAGCGTTTTGATTGACCGGACTTGAACTATATTGAGCTATTTAACACCAATCTTCTAATAATGCAAATATAATGTAACATAATCACTTGGATCAATGTACAAGGAAATTCAATTCTCAATTGTTCTAGTAAGGTGAGAACCTATTGGGACGCATGTTAGCGCGTTCCAAGAGACAACTCAACACTGACACACGTTACAAAATTAAGAGCCTTATTATCTCCAAGAGTCCTAATATATACTATTTCAACCTCTTCACTCTAGTCCATATTCTTTCAATTCAACCAATGTCGTACTAGTTCTTATATGACGTGTATGAATGTCATCCCTGCCGTTAACCTCATCCAATTTATTGTAAATTTTGAGGGTAAACTTGTTAAATTCAAAAGCCTAATTAACCTCCTTTAGGTGGCTGACTTACATGACACAAGTTCACCATCACGTGACATTCTGTGTCAATAATATAAAGACACGTGCTAACTTGTTTACACACGTGATAACTTGTGTCACACAAGTTGTTCTTCTCCCTTAGGCTTTTTAGGTGATATTATTAAGAGTGATGCTTGAGAGACCATCTACTTGAACCATATTTTGTAAACCACATGATGTGACGTTTGATGGTTGGACTCCTTCTTTAAATCATTAAAGAAATAATCTAACCGTCAACCGCCACATCATGTGATCTACAAAATATTGTCTAAAAACATGGTTTCCTTAGCATTTCCCTATTGTTAAACAATTTAGGAGTTACTGGTTTTACCATAGGATTGTTATTAATCAGACTTAATTCATTGGTTAATATTTCGTCTCAAAGAAACAAAAATGTGTTATGTTCCAATAGAATTTACGGTGCGGTAAATTTTGTGTAAATTGTATGTTGATTGAATCGCTATATCTTGTTGTAGTCTCCTCTTTCACCCTTTTGAATAAGAAACAATTAACCATGCATAATTATTTTCGATTGCCTACTGTGCATTTGGTGAGAATTTATATAACTTTTATATTCTTTTATATTTCAACAACATATGTATTTATTTTATTATGTAATGTTCACATTAATACAATATATAATTTTTGTTATAATTTAATCGGCTAATGAAACAAACAAAAGGAGGCCATCTTCACTCTATCAGCCGCTTGATTATAGTTCACGTTATTTAGGATCTTCATACCCTGCAAATTGGCGTAAAGAAAAATATTTTTTTTAATGTCATATTCATATGACTCATAAATTAGATATACGCAGAACAAATTTGGTAATGTGTAACAAATAGGTTTACCAGTAATCAATGTTGATAATTCCTGCCACAGGGTTAGCAATTTTGGCAAAAGCTGGTTGAGAGAGGTCAAGTGTGGACGGGCATCCAAGGCAATGATCTACGATCTTCACTCTAACGGTCGAGTTGGTGCATGGATGTGGAACTGGGTTTCAAGGCCCAGTGTTTTTTGACGTTGTAAAAACTTTTCCACATGCAGCACCATTGTTCCATATGGCACGCCTGCAGCAGCTATCCAAATGCCTTGTGGTGTATTCCCGTAGCATGCTGATGCTGTAGAAACAAAAAGATTCCACCTTTGATCAGTTTTTCTTAAAAGAGTCAAAATTTTTGTTAACTAAAATAGTTTATGAAAAGAACATTTCGTTAATTATATTTAGTTATGTTAACAAAATCGGTGAAAAAATAAATTGCCAGGCCATAATTTACAAGCAATTTTATTTTCATCATCAAACGCGAATATAGTGCTTTAAAGAAACAATAAAAGAAGAAAGCAAACTCACGAATATAGCTTGAGTAGAAAGTAAAGCAATTCCTGGTGTGGCTACTGATGCCCAGATAAGGCTTCCAACAATGGCTAGCATAATTAGAATGTTCTTCGCCATTTATTCTTCTTCTTCCGCTGTCAGATCCTATTCTTTTCAAAAGAGTTCAGATTTATAATAAGTTGGTAAGGTCACGTTTCTTTATATAGTATACTGTAAATCAATACAATACCTGAATGCTAATGTATATGGTATAATTTTGATGCATTTCTTCAATTGGACAAATGTATTTGTACCCGAATTTTTATTGTAGGAGCTGTATATAGACCACAACTTTTGAAGGACACAATTTTAAGTTATTCAAATTAATTCTTGATTTTGATTTGAATAACTTCAAATTGAGATTAATCATTTAACCCTATATCTATATCAGCATACATATTTCATATCACAATTTATTTATTTATTAAAATCCTTTATATTGGTTTTCTTCCATTTCAAGTTTTGTAGGTTTCAGATCATTTTCAAACCTTTGAATGAGGATCATGTTGATATTTGATTTTTTTTTTTTTGTTTACATACATATTTTCCTAATAATTCCCTAATTTTTCACATGTTTTCTTATTTATGTGAGATAGGCAAGTATAATTCAATGGCCAATAAAAAAATTTTCATAAAGCACTCCAAATATTTCATAAAGTAGTTTCTCTCATAATTTTACATAGGAGTACAAGATGAGTTTTTAAGAGTGTTAATAATAATTTACCAAAAAATTATATATCAAATATGGCGTAATTTCATAAACAATAGGAAAAGTTTACTATTAGTAGTCCCAACTTGAGATAAATTGAATCAATAAAAAAAAAAAAGAAGTATAAATTGATTCGACATAAATCACTTGAAAAAATAGAAAAAAAGAAATACAAAATTGGAGCTACTTAAAAAATAGAAAAAGATAGGCCTGAGCCCAACTGAGTTTGTCGTGCTTGCCATTTAATTGTTTATTTATGATTAACGAGTTTTTATGGTCCGATTATTATAATCGGGAACCGTTTATTTTCTATTATCATTTAAAGATTATATATGCAAAAAAAAAATGATTCAATTTGGAGATCTTTTAGTTATTCATACCGTATTAAAACCAATTAATAATTTTAGTAACAAAGTAAAGATTCTCATATTGAACTCCGCCTATTTGTTTTGCCCATATTAATGACTAAAATATCTCAAAGTTAAATAATCTTTTACATATTTAATCTTTAAATGATGAGAATAGTAAAAATGAATAGTTTTTAATTATAGTTATTCAGACGCAAATATTCGTTAATTATAAGCCATACAATGGAGGACACCAACATTATCCCATTTAATATTCGCAGCAAAAAAATAAAAACACAAAAAAAATAAACTTGATGCTCGTTTCTGAAAGTTGAAAGGTAAAGGGAGTGCAGAGTGAGGGGAAGAGCAGAGCAGCCAGACTCCAGTTGCTTGAACTCAGACTTTGACATTGAAATGGGGTTAGGTCATTAAGAATTCTGTCGGACCACCAAGTAATATGTTGGGAGTCGTCCAGCCAGCCACGATCATCCTCAGTCTCCGGATGCGGTACTTCCCCCACTTCTTTCTCTCTCTTAGGGTTTTGTTTTTGTATTTATATTTTGAATATTGAGCAGGAATATGCTTTTTGTCAGAAATATCATCTGTTTGATATTTTTTGCCCCATTTGATAATTTGTTCTTTATAGTTAGGTTTGCTATTTTCCCACTTTATGCCAGATTATTTGATGTGGGGGTATTAGATGCTTTTTACTTTAGTTGAGCATATGAATTTTGCGCTGAAAATTTCCCGTGTTTATGTGATGCTTTGTCTGGTGAATTTAAAGAATTATTTACAGTACAATCTGAATTTATTTATTTATTTTTCTGAATGTTAGAGACTTCAAGAGCAATGCCTTGTTCTTTTTCTCACTATTTGTTTTCAAACTTCTTTATCAAATAGATGTTTTAGTGCACTTTGCATACACCACTGCCAATGCTGGAAATGTTTTGACTGTGGTTTGTAGCGCAAGGAAAAAGTATACTTCAGGATGAAGAGAAGCACTTCACCAAGAAGTTTATGAATGCTTACTGTGCTCAAAAGTCCGTGGATTTCCAGAATGTTGCTTCCTGTATGATGGTCGTCGCTCAGGATCCGACAGACTCCAGACGAGGCATGTGTAAACATGTATAATGTCTTCCTACTATTTGTGCGAATGCAGTTCCACCATTTACTTCATATTCTGACTGAATATATATGTTTTTTTTTTGTTGCTGCAGCTGGAAATGGAAGATGGGGATTATATTGATGCATTTAGCTCTAGTGGCAAGTGTACACTGTGTTGTGGTGACCGTAAGCGTAAGGTAAGCATTAGCTCGGGTGGTATGGGGTGAAGTGATGGTTAGATAATTGTTCAGGTAGGTACACATTTCTTTTTTGGTTTGTAGTGTCTGGGTTTCATTTCGCTTTCTTCATTCTGGAATTTGGGCAAGTTAGGGCTTCTGGAAAACGAATGAAACAAGTAGCAGTGGTAGCACACACACACACACATATATATGAATATGTATGTACCAAGGTATGAAATATCGCGTGACATCGGCAATAAGCATATAGCGCGTTATGTCATGACTGAAGTTACTACACATAACACAAAATTTTCGCGGAAGTCTTAAAAATGTACGCGATATCGTACGCGATTTACGTATCGCACGATATTTGTAACTTAAAAACCAAAACTACCTGCTTTGGGAAAACCCTAGTTTTTCTTTACCCTTTTTCTTGTTTTCCAGCTGAAGGGAAAAGAACCACAATCTTCTGGGCCTTTGATTATTTGATGCTGCACACTCTTTCGTTCTTGAGAAATTAAACATGTGCCCTAGTCTAGAGTTAATTTAGCCTCCGTGAATTATTATTGTGCCATTTTGTTTATATTCAATTTGATACTTTGATTAGATATGAATATGATAGAATGTGGATATATTGTGAATCTGTGATATATGATTGCTCAAATAGCTTACGCGAAATTATTATAAAATTATATGTGTTTGGTGTTAGTATATAATATATATATATATATATATATATTTATTCATTATGTTACGCCATGCAAAGTGATCAAATAATTTACGCGAAACCTCATACATAACGGACATTGCATAGCGAAACCTCCTCGCGACGCCTTACGCGACCCTGACTAAACCTTGGTATGTACACCTTCGTTACATCCCGCCCTGAAATAATATTTTATTCCCTGATGTGCAAATGACGATTTTGCCCTTGGTTGACCTTCGGTTGGACTTTTGCGTCGTAACTCGTACGACGCCTTCACTTGTATTTTCTCTTGACGTGCTGCGACACGAACGCGTAGACGCGAAAGCCGTACCGTCGCTCAAGACCCCGAACGAATATTTTACTTGACGTTGATTTTTCACGCTTCGTATTTTTAACTTGGCCGTGGTGAGTTGGGCGGGTCAGTCTATTAGTCCGCAGCCGTATACAATCACAAATCAACTTACGTTTTTGGGGATGTTGTCTCGGGATTTGTCCCATTCCCAATGAACTTAGTCACCTCTCTCATTTCTCTCTCTACGTAAAGAAACAAAAATAAAAGCTCTCTATTCTTTTCTCCCTCCCCGAGCACTCTTCTCTCAAAGAAACAATCACAATACGTAAAATAAACTATGGCACCCCGTGCCTTTTTCTTGCTCCTTTTTCTTTCTCACAAACCGAGCCACTATCTTGGTCTTTGGGAGTCTCAGAACCTCCATTTTCTTTCTCTTCCTACGCACAAAAGAACTCAAGAAACACCATCTTTCTTCCGTGCGGTGCCGAGCCACTTCCCTCTAATTTTTCTTCTTCTTCCTTGTCGCACCAAAAGGAGAATAATCAACCTCACTCTCTCTCTTTTCTTCGCAAACCGAGACACACCTGTGCCATTTCCCTTGGCCATTGTTTCCCGCAAACTTCAACAAAATGAAGCCGTGCCTCGCCCACTTTCCCTCTACTTCTACTCGCCCAAACTAAAACTTCTTCAAACAACAAAACCCAGAACCGGAACCTTGCCAAAAACCGTGAAGCTTCTCACCACCTGCAACTTGAATTTACTCAAGGCACCCCGCGTGCCTTTGTCTTCTCCCGTGATTCTTCAGCCATTTTCATGGCAAAACTCACACCGGAGCTCGATTTGAAACCTTTGTGCAATCGGATGAAGTTATCGCTAATTTTCGAACCCAAGAACCTGGAGGAAGATGATGCCGATTTTGGAATGGAGTGTTGTCGGGTTGTACAGCTTTTGGCGTAGTTGGGTGCAGTGGATGAAATGGATTGGTTTGGTACTGTGAAGGAGCCGGTACAAAGGGGGTGTGTGTGTGTGCCGATTATTTGCCAAGCCTCTGGAAGAGTTGGGTGTACGGGGTGTTTGCCGTTGTTGGTGGACTCGGAGAAAGTGTTGCGTAATTTGCCGGTTTGGGTAAAGGGTGGATTTGGACCGATTTGTTTGGTTTGACCGTCGGTGTGGGCCGTTGGGCTCCAAGGTGTGGGCCTAAACAATTTGAACAAATGTGATTGGCCGGTGCATAGGAGAGTTTTTGGGGCTAATTGCTTGTGGCCCAATTCGCTGGAATTTGGGTGCTTCCACACGGATTTCTTCGTTGGATTTAATTAAACCTTGGGCTTTGGCGACCATGCGCCGTGACGCACGTATATTTATATTTCCCTGTGCAAATCTTCATGAGCGGGCCCTTTCCCTATACTATTTAAATGTGTTATTTTGGAAATTATGTTGGTTAATTGCCTACACTATTACTTGGTTTAAATTGGTATTTATCTCGTATTTCATAGTATTTACTTGATTTAATAAATCGACTTAGTATGTACCTTGGTATAGTGTTTTATCACTCGACCTCACTAGCTTCTTGGACTCGACGTATTTTTGTTAGGCCTCAGAAATTGTTTACTTTGCCTATACCTTGTGCTTTTAGTGGTATTTAATTCTGGGCTTAATTAGTTTCGGCTCAAGATTTCAGAAGCCATGGAAATTAGTGGGCTTGGGCCTACATTTCCATTTGGGAATTATACCATTAAATTGGTGATTTCCTATTATTTGTACGCGTATTGCCGCATCGAACCGGCCCTATTTTAGGGATTTTAGGAATTAATTATTTGAATTCCTACTTGTGCCTATTTGTGATTATGGGTTTTATACCTATATGACGGCCTTGAGCCGTATTTGGGTGAACCTTAAATGGTAATTTTCATCGTATTTTGGGTTCACCTAGTTTGCCATTAAGTTGGTATTTCTATACCTTGGTACCCATGTGGCGATTCTCCTGGTATCTCACGCATTATAGTTACGCTTGGTATTTCTGCACTACCCGAGAATATCATATATATTGATTAGTTTTTGAGGCATCCTTATAGGGAAATTCTCCACCTTGTTTTATGTAGAGTATTCCGTAGTATGTTTTCATACGCTCAACTAGGTTGCTTACACGGTGTTTGGTGTACCGTCCGTGGCCGCACCTCGCCTTCACGTGATTGTTCACACGCACCTATACGCCGCTATGGACCCATAGTGTGTGCCAGCTCTGCTCTGAGGTCGCCGGGCGACCGAACTGCTAGGATGCGCATATGCGCCACCTTCATGTGATCAGGCACGAGTGTGTTACTTATACACTACTCGTTCATGACAAATATATCCAGATGAACTCGTGTGTTTGCTATACCCCCAAACGAGCCGGCTTAACTTATAGTTTAATAATGTGATTGTACCACTGGCTCACCGATGCCACTGGCATTTATTTGATTTTACCAAGTTTCCCATATATCCTTATTTTACGAACTTTTCGATAAAGTATTGTGTGCCGAACCCAAGGGCTTTCCGCCCGTTTCGACGGTAAGTATTTCGTACTTACCTTGATTTTTCTACCTATTATTAGTACGTTTCCAAATGGCTTTTCAACCAATTACTTGATTTTGACTAACGAGGGGGCAGCCACTGTAAAGGAAATGTTTTTACAAAACAACTACTATTGGCCCACTCACCCTTCTCGTTTTTGCGCCCTCCAGTTTAGTGGCCGGAGCCGTCTACGTTCGAGGCGGTATGGACGAAGGTTTAAATTTTTGGTATTGTAATACTCGTATTCTCGTACCATGTACAACCGTATTTGTGTAAATTCTTCCGCCTCGTACATTTATGTACACACATTGGATCTTAATTTATTCATTAATTTATTTCTTTCAATTTGGCTTTCGCTCACCCTACGTGGTGTCGGCGCCACATCCGACTCTCAGCTGGCCCACGTATGTTATCCTGGCCTGATGTGTCACACCTTGTATTTTTGTCGTGGATTTATGCCAAAGGCCAAGAGTATTGTAGATTTGCTCACAACCAAATATCTTTAACTCGTATCATTTTAATTAGTGAATCTTAACATGAGGCTGGTTGTCAGATAAGTAGTTTATGTTCATGAAAGACATAGTCGAGACGGTGGTTTTGTTAGTCATGACCCGTGTCGACGCATAGCATAACATGTGCTTGGCTTGGGATTTCTACATTGACAATTTTGCAATTTTGCTCCCTTATACATTCTTCTCTTGAGAGTGCAAAAAATTTATATAAATTATCATTTGGAGTGCATTTGAGTGAAAGACGAATGCCAAAATTGTTTTCTGGGGGGCTGTAAGTCATTTCCTTACACATTTTGCATTTCTGCCTTCATAAGCAAGGTTGCTCGTATTTAAAAGGCTAATCATTGGGCTACAATCTCGTCAATAAGCGATCTTATTACATGAGTTACAAGCTCATTTCAAGTTGATTAGATTATATAAAGGATAGTACTTGCATCTTTTGTAAGTAATTCACATATTCTACCCTTTGAAAATAACATATTTTTCAACGTATAAATTTTATAATTAAAATATTCAATTTCTTAATCTTTATTTCAAGATCATTCTTACAAAAATTTATTCCGAATCTGGAGATGTTTAGCCATCCCAATATTTTTTGCCGAACGTCCCATACAATCAATCGAACACCAATTGGTTTTCCATTTAGGCTATTTCAGCGGAAATTCGGTTTCGTTTTGGCCCTGTGTTGCCGTTTTTGCTAAAAATAAAAATAAATGCAAAAACGATGTCGGTTTGGCATCACGTAGAAAGTAGCCCTTCAATTCTCTGCCTCAAACTCTCTCTCGAGCGTCTCTGTCAGTTCTCATCGCCGGAATCCATGGCGTCATCTAATCAAAGAGTTACTCGATCTCTTGCTGCCGTTTCAACCGCACGCGCTTCCTCTGTGGCTGCTACTTCCAAGTCCGCTGCTGCTCCACTGAAGACGAAATCCAAATCCACGCCATCAATTCCACCACCGTCTGTGATTTCTCCGCCTCTGCCTGAAGCACCAACGGCCGTCCTCTACATATTTCCGACGATCTTATCCGGCACTAGAAAACGGCGACTTGTTAAACCTACTGCTGCTTCTTCCAACGCTGTTAAGAGTCCAAAATTCAGTTCCTTCAACCATCAAAGAGCCGACCACCAGCACGTTCTCTTGCACAGGATAACCTTTCACTTCGCGAAAGGTTCGGATTCTGATTCGGCATATAACCGGTATGTGTGTATGTCAATTTGCCATCGTCCTTTTCTGCTCGAAGAAGTGTTTGGATTTCAATTCCTTAGGCCAGAAGTTCACTGATTTGATTGACTGATTGGGTTGGAAAAAATTACTGTTTGATTTACTGGTTCCGAATTTATATTGTTTGGGAGTTTTATGCAAATTGCCCGGATGATTTTGTCTGTTGATACAATGAAATGACCCATCTTATGGAGTTGTGGTAGTTCGTGGTAAGAATGTTACACTTACTCCCTCAGCCACAATTTAGCATTTTTTCAATCTGCCTCGACCTAGTCCGCATGATTTTATCGAGTTTCAAACGCTGCTTTCGCATGCGAAGGATGATGTTTTTGGTACGGCTACTAAGTTTATGAAACTCCACCCTCTCCACTTGTTAAGTACCTTCAGAATGGTAGGATGACGAAATGGCATCGGTTGTTGTATATGGTTGTTTGCAACTTCTTTCGTCCGACTAGCTCTCAGCATAGTAAAGTGACCCAAAGCTGCATCTCTGTTCTTGCTCTTTCACAGTCGTCTTTTGTTGCACCCTGAGGTGTTCATTGCTGCTAGTATAGCTGATGCTGCCGTGAAATATGCAAACCCTGGTCAAAGTCTGCTGTTTCCTAGTATTATCACGGCCCCACCCCGTGCTGGTGTTCCTCTTTACGATGCTGATCAAATTGGTGATGAACTACACCCGCTCACTGAACACTCTTGTTCAGTGATGGAATAAAAGTAAAGATCCATTTGAGCTGGAAACGTTCATCGATAAGTTTTTACCAAACAAATTGCTTCTCTTTGGCACTACTTTGGGTCAGCACTTTGCAGACGTGAAGGCATCAGTCTTGGTGCACTTGAGACTGATGTTGCTGCGATTCGAGCTCACATGTCAAGTGATAGGCTAAGTCACAGAGTCTCAGTCGGACCAGAGGTTATGTTGGGAGTCGTTCAACCCTCCATGATCAACCCTATAGTCTCTGATGGGGTAATTGCATTTCTCTCTCTCTCCCCAATAGATGTTGTTTTTTAGTTCCAAAAATGAAACCAAATATGATTTTTCTCTATTTTTTGTATATATTTATATTTGAATATTTAGAGAAAATGTGTTGTATATAGTCTGTTTGATATTTTTCCTCCATTGATATTTTTTTCTGTATATTATAGTTAGGGTTTGCTGTTTGCTGTTTGCCTAATTTTATACTTGATAAGTTGATGTGGGGGTATTGGATGTTTTTTTTTACTTCAGTTTGAGCATATGAATTTTCCAAAATTTTTCACGACTTACTCCTTTGCTTTTGTGATGCTTTGTCTTCAATTATTTTCTGAATGTTGGAGGACTTTGGAAGGGCAATGCCTCGTTTTTTTTGTTTTCTATTTCTTTGGTCAAATTTTGGGAGTTTGTGACAAAAAGATGTTTTAGTGCACTCTGTATACAATTCGCTGCCAATGCTGGAAAATCTTTGATTGTGTTTTGTAGCGCAAGGAAAGTAGATACTTCAGGATGAAGAGACGACTTCGCCCAAGAAGCTTATGATTGCTTACTGTGGTCAAAAGTCCATGGATGTCCTGGAAGTGTTATGTTTGTGACAATGGTCGTCGCCTTAAATCCAACCATACTCCAGATGAGGTCTGCTGCCCCCCCTCCAAGTGTATATAATTGTCTATATGATAGCAGTGGCATGTGTGATGTATCCGTCTTCTTATTTGTGCAAATGCAGTTTTTACCATCTAATTTTCATCTTTTGACTGAATTATAGTTGCATTATTTTTCGTGCAGCTGGAAATGGAAGATTGGGAAGAAACATTTTCCAGATGTGTATGGCTAGTGTAAATGTGTTGTGGTGGTGGCTGTAAAGGTAAAGGGTTGAAGTAAGCATTAGCTCGGTGGTATGGGTGAAGTGATGGTCGATAATTGTTCAGGTAGGAAAATGTTTCTTTTCGGCTCGTTGCAACTGGTAGCACCTGCTCTCTTATATATATGAATATGCATGTACGCTCTTGTGTTTTGTCTCAATGGCAACAAAAGACCAAGTAGTGTATTGTAGACTTGCTCTCACAAACCAAAAGATCTAATCTCATATCATTTTAGTTTAGTGAATCATTACCATGAGGTTGGTTAAGTAGATAATTAGTTATGTTCACCAAAGACGTAGTAGACTGGTGGTTTTATGACTCATGTTGCTCGTATTTATTACTGGGCGTGTTGATTTTGACATTCCTTTTTTTTCTTTTTTTTGGGGGGCGAACACTCGAATTTATAAATTATTTGGTTTGGGGTGCATTTGATTGAAAGACGAGTATCAAAATCGTTACACTTTTACATGTACTAGATGATTTGCTTCTTAGTCTAACTTTGTGTTTTGAGAGAAGGTGATGAAAAAATTGGACGTTTTTTTTATGATTAACCATGTCATACAACTTGAACGTATGCACAACCTTGTCGATAAACAATCTTACTTCTCGAGTTACAAGCTCATTTCTCACATTGGATTGGATTACATAAACGTTATTGATAACTTAGTTTGTGAAATTACCATTCCAAATATAAGAGTGCAAATTACATAGCATGGGTACACCACTATCGTAGTGCCCCGTACTAACAATAGCCGTTTGGTACGTTGAACCGTACCGACTATTTTGTTGGATCGACTAATCTATACATCGGATAGTACCGACTAATATAGTCAGCGTTTGATGCAAAAGATTTAACTAAAGACCAACTATTTAATATTGTGTTTGATGTCGGTACTGAACTTCGTATTGTTTTTATTTTTTAAAAAAATTGGATGATAAAATAAAAATAAAATAGAAAACATCTCCATCTCTCATCTAACCACCCCTTCCGCAACACTGCTGCAATCACCTCCTCGGAGCCAGCAGCCACTCCACCTCCAATGAAGGCACTCTGCCACCACCAATGATCACCCGAACGAAATAAGTTTAAACATACAAAGTCGCAAGACCACAAACACAACAACTTAAAAGACTAACATTTCTAACGTCCACAATTGGTTTTCAATGTTTTTGCAATAATCGACATAATTGAAAGCATATAACAAATTAAAAATAAAAAAATAATCGAGAGATCAAGAAATAATAAACAACAAATCAAATCTCGCATATGAGTAGAAAATGAGAAACATTTTCAATACACAAATCAAGCAAGAAAAAATAAATTTGCAAGAAAATTTGAGAGAGGGAAAGTACGATAGAGAGGCAAGTGGAGGAAGAGAGAGAGAGCGCGACCGGGGAGAGACAGACAGAGAGAGTTAAGAACGATCAATACCGGATTTCGTATGATGGATGAGACAATGACCACAAGAATGGATGAGAGAGGGATTCGCGAGTGTGAGGGAGGGATTCAGCGAGCGTGTTTAGCGTGTTTCTCCGACTAAAATTATACATAGACTTTGGGTCGGATTAATAAGCTAGCGTGAGGCGTACTAAAGGTGGCCCTGGATAAAATGATCCTCGCACTAAAAATTATACATGTAGCACCAAACATCGGATCCTCAGACACTTAGTACTATCCAAGCAGTATACGGGATGACAAAACGTGGAACATGTAGATAAAACTTATATTTCTTTATATCATGTCAATGTATACATCAAAAATAACAAAACCAATAGGGCACGGCTGCACCAAGCGCACACATCACCTTAAATCATTTCCCATCTCTCTGAGTAGGCTACAATGCTCGCAGCTACTGAATGCTTACACGATCTCACCATTAAAATGAGGGAGGAGAGAGGGAGAGAGTGAAATGGAGAAACAGAGGATTGGTGTGAGCATTCAACGCCAGGAGCACCGTGAGCGCCTCTCTTCAAGTATCATTTCCATATTTATCAAGTTCTCCAAATATTAGTTAGGGTTTTCTAATTTTCCTACCTTTTAGAATTTATATGGAGCTAGCTTGAATTTTATTCATGTTTTTCAAAATTTTCACTGATTTTATTTTCTTAATATTAGAGATAAGGAATCGTATTTGATGATGTGTTCCATGTATAATCTTCTTTTCTTATTTGGAAGTGCAAAAGTATAATGGCTCTAAATTCTGCTGTAGAAAATTGGCCAATATGATTTTTTTTTTTTTCAAATCCAAATTGCAGAAATGATAAGTTTTGAGTATGTGGTCCATATATATCTCGATCGCTACGACGTCGATATTTGATCGCTAAGTTTGCTTAGAATGGTGGCAGTGTGATGTTGTAGTACCCTTTTGGTTTGTTGCTGGAAATGGAAGATAGAGATTTCCAATCTTTAATCCCTCGTAAACAAGGGCTCAGATATCATGTTAATTTGGGATTAATGGTTAATAATATGGATAGCAAATTAACACAAATTATATGTGGCCTTTACATATTCTACTAGTTGATTAAAGGTTAACAAAAACGTTTCACTTAAAGCCAAACTCCGCCCTTGTTTTGTTGTAAGAGTTGATGGCCTCTTATAAAGTGGAGGGCGTCCATTGAAAGAAATTTATAGTGGACATTGTAGTGCGATCTTTGGGACTGGTTTTGAAAAAGGTTAAAAAGAGCTTTAACTATGTTTGCAACTTTGCAAGTAAAAGTTATAATATTTTTGCTTACCAGCCTTATATGGTGTCAATCGTTCGATGTTTAACTTGAGATTTGTGTAGTACACTATTATTCATAGATTATCTTTATAAAATAAGTGCAAATAGTAAGAATGATCGCTTTTGACATTTCGATCGCGTAAATGTACGCTTTAATAATAACCATATTATATCATCATATATCGAATTTAATTAACGATGACATAACAACTACGCAACGACGATATAATGAAGATAATAAATGACCGATCATTTTATGTAACTAAATGCAAAACTAATTTTTGCTAATTGCCCAAAAATTAAACAAATTCAAAAATCAACAAACATACAATTGTAGTGATATGAAATTACAAATACGTGCTTCAATAAACACTAAAACGATTACCATTTAATCTAACTTAAGTTCCACCGCGCCATTTTGCAGATACGATTTATAAAAGAAACCTAAAAGCATAAACGATTACATCGTCAAACACAACGCGCAGCCGAATCCATACAAGCGCTGCTTTCTCAAATAACTTTATTCGACAACCGTCATATGGAAAACTTCTCCGAAGCAATAATTAATTTTGAATTGTCATTGCATTAACTACAAGAGTCTTCACTTCATTTGAAATTTAAAAGTTGGAAGTTGAGAAAGTACAGAGAGAGGCAAAAAGGAGAAAAGCAAATCGTTGCAGGCTTGAAATGTGCAGGTCGAGTTGCAGTCCGACCACAGAGCAATATGTTGGGAGTCGTCCACCCCATGATCAACATCAAAGTCCACGACCACCTGGTCCTCCCCTTTCTCTCTCTTTCCCTTCTCTTCTGTTTAATATTTGTGCTCCATTGATAATTTTATCTGTATTATACAGATATTTTTCTGTTGGATATCTGTATATTATAGTTAGGGTTTACATTTGCAATTCACTGCCGATCGATGCTGGAAATTGTTCATTAATTTGATTGCGGTTTGTAGGCGACTGTAATGTTTCTTCAGGATCAAGCCAAGCACTCCACTGAAGAGGCTTATGAGTGCTTACTGTCGGACACCCGTGGGGCTTCGATGACGTTATGTTCTTGCATGATGGTCTGTAGTCTTAGATCTTCGATATCACTCCAGATGAGGTCCCCCTTTCTACCTTTCACGTACGGTAGCTATTCTTCTATCCGTGCGTGAATGTGGTTTGCACCGTCGAATTTCGAATTTTGACTCAACAACATTTTGTTGTAGCTGGGAATGGAAGATGGAGCTGAAATTGATGTATTACCTCGCCTGGTGGTTGGTGTACGCGTAATGCTCGAGTGGTGTGGGCGGAGGGGAGGGTGGAGATGAAGTGATGGGTAGATAATTGTGCAGGTAGCAAAATGTTTCCTTTTTGCTTTGTTGTGCCTTCTGGAATTTGAAACGTTATAAAGGCTTTGAATCCGAACGGAGCAAGTGGGGAGCGGTCTTTCTAGCTCTTATATATGTATGTTTTTTGTATGTACCCCTTGTACATATGTTCTGGTTGTGATATGGATTTTCAAATGGGAACAAAAGACCAATTAGTAGAGTAGATTTTCTCACAACCAAATATATTGTTTTGATACAAGTGATAATGGGGGGATGAGAGTATTCAATTGGAGACCAGGTTAGAAAGCGTGAGTACTTCCAATCAACCGAGCTGGGAGCCCTTTGCACCGAAGATAGTCATTTTAACTAGTGAATCATTAACCTGAGACTGGCTAAGTACACATAATTAATGTATGTTCATCAAAGATGTAGGGGAGGATGGTTTTTGCTGGTCATGTCGGCATACGAAGTATGCTTCGCTTGTGTCTAGGAAGTTCGGAAAGGAAAACTTGGCTCCTGACACAGATAGATCATTTTCTTTTATTGACAAATATATAATAGTTCGACACGTATGTAAAAGCTTTTCCTTTGTTATTTACAAGTCGCTATAGTAGATGTGTGAGTTGTGATCTGTAAAGAAGCAAGTAAAGCTTGTTTTCTTGGAACACACACAGAGAGGAGTACTTAAGCTTTAATCAGTTAGTAAGTTAACATGATATTAATAGCCTGTTTGGGTCCACTCCACAATGAAATCTAATGAGCCTGGAATCGGTCATTTTAAAACATCATTCAAAGATAATCCTTGCAAAAATTAGCCAAATCGGTAATTGTTTCATAGTTTAATTATGTTTCTAAAATTTTCATTATTTATAAGAAATATTGTATTCAGCCGATTTGTTTGTTTATAGTTACATGACTAAATGTCTCTTGATTTTTTTTTTGTAAGGGTGAAAAGATGATCTTCAAAAGCAAACTATTATTGCGTTGTACCACACATTATACTAGGGTAATGTTGCAGACTAAATTTGTAAACTAAATGACAGGGCGCTGACGGTTGATCTCTTTTTTTTTAAAGTCATTAAATCATGAAGCGTTATTTTATTGCCACATAATTTGGATTTAAAAAATTTGACCTTCTTAGCATTACCCCTATAATTATAATTATTTCCTTTCTCGTCAACCCTTCAACCACGTTTACAAACCATGCCAAGTTATCTTGAAGTCTTGAAAATAATCCTCATTAATTGATAATTGTAGACTTAGGTTACTTTTACTAATGAAATTAGCATAATTTTTTTGAATTGTTTTGATAGTTTATACATGAAAACGCCATTACAACAATGACATGTCGATGAAGTTAACATCGGTTAATTATACAAACACCTCATGAGGTTTTTCTTGTTTTCACAAAATTCCTCAGTTTAAAAAATTATACTAACACCCCTAGATGTTTTAATTCACTCCTAAACATAATCCCTTCAAAGACAAATTTACCCTTGTAATTAATTATCTAAAAAAAAAACCTTTTATGACAGAAAAATTAATATTACATTAAACATTAAAAAAATAAAACCATATGCATGTCCTAAACCCTAGTTCATGTACTATTCGTTGTGGCTTGTGTGGATCATGAATTTGACATTCTCGAAGCTAATCTATTATGTTAGGATTGTTATTCATTCTCTCTTCCAATTTTCAACCTTTCAAATCACAACCATCCAAAAAACAATAAAAAAGAAATGAACTGGAGATTTCTAGCCTTTTCAATCCAAGCCAACATAAAAAACAAATGAAACAATGAAACTGAGATAATGGGGATCATCACGGCTTTGCATAGAAGAATGACGGCCTTTTCTTTTTTATGGTTAACTTAAAATTTTAATTTGGTTTTTTTTTTTTCATTTATTTATAAAACTTGTTTTTTTTTTTAATTTAATTATGATTAGCTACAAGGGTAAATTTGTGACACATCCCGATCCCGACACTCAAGTGTCGAGCCGGGCCGACATGTTTGGCGACGAAAGCCAATTACGCATGTAAAACGGTGTTTCGAGTAGATTTAGAGTTGGAAGGAAGTAAGAGTGCGGTAAAGGGTAAAACCCATTATTATAGGTGCATAACAATGAGAGTTATTAGCATATAGTGCATAGTGTAAAACATTCACATCTTTGTGAGGATGGATAAGTAGAAGTTAACCAAAAGTAGGAGCAAATCCTACATAATCTGTGAGGTAATTGTCGCAACCGGGCCAACCGCCACCCAAAGCAAGCCCTCGTGTCTCCGATAAACGCATTCCGCTCTAAGTCCTCGGAGGGGCGCAGAAAAACATAAAAAAGGTGAGTGGGTCAAAGCAAAGTTTGATAAAACATTTGTTTTCACAGTATACTATCCCCTCACCGGAAAACATGTATAGTTTTTTGAAATACGTCATACTCCCATGATCCTCAAAATACTATAACAATAATACGGGTATTCCCCGAAAATCAAACCGACTACTCATCCATATGTAAACACACAAGCCCAAATAGATAAGCTACCAGAATAGGCTAGATATCTAAGAAATACGCTCGAGTACTACAATGACGCGAGTCTAACGCACCGCTCAGGCACAAAAGTGCGTCACACAAGTTCGAGTTGCCTAGTGCAACCTAGAACAGTTAGTACCTACAATGGATTCAAAGCCATGTAATGGTACCCCATAGTGACCACTCCAAACGTCATAGTCCTTGCATAGGATCAGCATTTCAATACCTGTGGTGTTATACATCTAATGATGAGCAAACGCATAGAAATATGTATGGCAAATATAATACGAATGTTCTTCCTCTAACAATCATATGATATGAGTCATGCTAATGTAAACTAAAAGAAAGCAAAGAAACCATACAAATAGTATCTTTATAAAAAGCACCCACTCACTCATTTGTAAGTAGCCGAGTCGTAGCCCCCGCCCCGAGTAGCCCCGTGAGTCCTCCTGGATAAGGCTCACCTATATGAAATATTACTACTAATGATTAAACCCATAAAGGTTACTAATTAAAACTAATTAGTTAAACCTATCCCCATTTGCTCAACACGGAGGTTCGAAACACTCGAAAAAATACCACGTACGCCCTAGAGTACGCGCGCCGTCACAAGTCGCCGCTGGACGGACCAAAATATGGTCCCACGCGCGGTTCACGTTACCGGGGCAGCTACGCGTCTCACGTGTCGCAAAAGCGCGCTCACACACCGCAAAGGCGAGCTCACGCGCTAAGCCACGCGCCTGGCCAACTAACGGCGTCGCTGACGGCGTTAGGATCTAACGAAATATTCCAACATCTCCGTTAAATCTAATGGAATATTCCTAACGCCGTTAAAAGGAATATTCTAGGAATATTTCAACTTGTCGACGTCACGTTGACGTCACTCGCACTGATTGGACCTAAGCAGCCGACACCGCACGGCCGCCGCCGTGAATCAAGCCCGGCTACGCGCAACCGGCCCTCCAAATGGGCAGCCCGTCGCCAATTTTGGTCGTTTCTCGGAGAAATTTTCAAATCTCTATAACTTCTTCATTTCTTGGCCAAATTTCAATGCTCTTTTTATACCAAAATGAAGCCAGAGAGAAGTAGAATGACGGTGTACCTTTGGTTTGGTCGCACAAGCCGAGAAATGGCCCGTAATTGTCTCAAAGGCCGCGGGGCTACGATAATTTTGTCGAATCCACATCAAAAACTCAACCAAATCAAGCAAATGACATATGAAAATTCATCGATCAACGAGAGGAATCCATTGGTGGTAGTTAGAAACCTCACTCGGGTTAAAATGCAGAAAACTGCTGGGAAGGTCCGGTTCTTCCGCGTGAGCTTTTCTCTGCCAAACTATCAG
This sequence comes from Gillenia trifoliata, assembly GCA_018257905.1. Lineage (NCBI taxonomy): Eukaryota > Viridiplantae > Streptophyta > Magnoliopsida > Rosales > Rosaceae > Gillenia > Gillenia trifoliata. The sequence goes on along the minus strand of CM031081.1, from coordinate 9,813,772 downwards.
AGTTTGACAAATGGTTTGTACCGTTGAGTCCAGAAGGCCGAGACGAAGATTGTGGTGATTTTTAGTTCGCCTTGGTTCGACAGTTTCGTCGACGTGAATAAACGGTGAGTTTCGACGTAGAGAGAGAAAAAGAGAAAAGAAAAAGATAAGGAAGAAAGTTCAGAAAGTGCAGCAAAGATAAGGAAAGAAAAATATTTGGGATTTGTGTGGGTATTAGCACCCACCAAAACATTAAAATTATACGGTCTCATGTACAAAATAATCATACACGTGTCCAAAATATCCCCCGAAATTATTTTATAACAAACTTTTATGAGATGTTACAATTTGTCCTCACAGGTTATGCGAAAGTAAATTAAAACTTGTGAGGGTGTTAATGTAATTTACCTAAGTGGGTTTTAGAAAACACAAAAAACCTTAAGGGTTGTTTGTATAATTAACCCAAGCTAACATAAATGAGGACAAATGCAAGTTTCCTCACCCATCGAAATAATAGACCAAACAAATGATAAAATATGCGATGAAGAAAACTCACAATCTCTCAAACCGGAGGTGGATTGACACACTTCGACCTGGGGACATCCCGAAGGGTACCAAAATCAGGTGCCGCCGACACCCGCAGGGGATAAAGCCATGTCATGCATGAAGTGGAATTTCCTATCAAAATAAAATCAAAGTATAGAACATAAACCATGCAACAAAGTACTTGTATACTGGTAAAACCCTTAATATATAGCATGAGATGTTCGTAACATAGATAAAATACAAGAAGAAAGTACAATTATTCTCATCCTAAATAGGATGGATAAAACATACTAGTAGAATGAAGAAATCCTACATTTATCTCGTGCTAGTCGTAAACACCTCGTAATGGTCGCGCTACCACTTTGTCTAGCTACTACGTCCTGAGGGGGCGCAAAACATAAGGTGTGAGGGGCAAAATAAACATTTCTAAACCTTTATTTTTCACAACATAAAACCTCTCTTGAAAATTCTTGTACAATTTTTCTCTGTAAAATCATACTACGTATAGCACGAAAGTTTTCAAAGATATGGTTAAACACCTTTATCTCAACATAATATAATATTCGGCCAAACAAGATAAAGGCAACAAGGCCAAAGGTATGAGTAAATACCAAAATCTCCCAACATAAAGCATGCTCATCAACATAGAAATATATAATATGATATGCTCATCGACATATAAATATATATAATACGATATGCTCATCGACACATGCACCACACAAGTCTATGCACAAGTAGCTACATGGAACATGCTAGGTGTACGGATATATGCTCGCACACGATCACGTGAAGCCGACGAGCACCGGCCACATACGAGTCCTATCCGCCTAGTGCAGACTAGTACGTGGCCGGCATCTACAATGGATCCAAAGTGAGCATAACGATGCAGATGTGAACATATACGTGAAGGCCGGTCCCCGACCCTGACGAGTACTAGACACCGTTGAATGCATGCATGATTTAGGTAGATAATATACATATGATCATGCCATTGCAACATAAGTCTCAACATAATATACCCTTTATACTTAACCCATAAATAAAAGCATGGCATGATAGAGAAATCAATTATAAAATCATAGTGAGAAATAATATAAATAATATTAGTTTCAAAACAAAAGCCCATTCACACCTTCGTTTTGCGCCCTTCCAGACGAGTAGCCGGACAAGTGGGTAGTGCGAACATTTCGGTGTTTACGACTTCCGCACTGAGCAAATGTAGGATTTCTTCCTTCCTTAATTAGTATTTTTTATCCATCCTATTTAGAATGGGAATAATTCGTACTTTCTTTGTCGTATTTTATCTATGCTATGAACATCTCATGCTAGGTATTAAGTGGTTATACCCGCATTTCGCGTACTCGGGCCGCATGATTTTAATAATTCCAGACTTGGTTTGAGCTTTATTCAGAAATTCCACTTATCTCGCATGACATGAGCCATCACCTCTTCGGTGCTGGCAACATGCTCGATTTTGGTACCCTTCAGATATCCGGGCCTGTGTGTCGAATGGTATCGAGCCACTGTAGTTTGTGACGGATGTAAGCCGGCGAGGACGCCGGGTTCCCCCTTAAGTGGAATAGATTGTGATATCCTCTAGCATCGACCAACAGAGAGGGGGTGATGTGCCTTATATGTACATGCCCACCTCCATTTAGCACAAGGCCTGGGAGCTCACTAGCTTTGGATTCCATCGAAACTCAAGTATTAAATGGGTAGAGCAATCCTAGATAGGTGACCCACCGAGTTGCTCGTGGAGTTTCCGCAATAAACCGTGAGGGCGTGGCCCAAAGCGAACAATATTGTGCTACTAAGCAGAGCCGGTCCCGGGATGTGACATGGATGTTACAAATCAAAACCACCCTCCCTCCTTGTACAACCAGGCAACACCAATTAAGCAAATATGTTCGGGAAGTCTGAAGGCAATTGGGTAATTAAGCCCACTCTTTCTATTTTTCGGTCAAATTATACCCTTCCCTATTAATTTTGCAAGTGGCTTATAACTTAGTTATTGGGCTACAGAGTCTTCACTCTCGCATTTTGAGATCTCGTGTTCGAATCCCCTCCCCGTAGTTTAATATAGATATCCTATCGTTTTGTCAAAAAAGAAATTAAGGAAAAATTTAATAAACTGAAAAGAAACCAATTCAAACCTCTCTTAGGATTTTCTAGTTCAACAATTTTCAAGCTTATGGATTAGAATTTAAATAACATGTATATTTCTTTTATTCAGTAATGTTCAGGTTATTACAATAATTTGTGGTATAATCTGACCATCAAAAGAAAAAGAAAAAAAGAAGCTACATCATCAATCTGTCATCTACTTGATTACAGTTCATGCTATTGAGGATCTTCATGCCCTGCAGATCGGCACAAAGAATATTATTGTTAAGGTCAAATTTATAAATTAGGGATATACATAGAACAAATTTGGTAATGTAATAAATGGGTTTACCAGTAATCACGTTGATAATTCCTGCCAGAGGATTAGCAATTTTGGTGAAAGCCGGTTGAGAGAGGTCAAGTGTGGATGGGCATCCAGACAGCAGTGATCCACGATCTTCACTCTAACGGTCGAGTTGGTGCATGGATGTGGAACTGGGTTTTGAGGCCCGGTGCATTTGACGTTGTAAAACTTTTCCACATGCAGCACCATTGTTCCATATGGCATCGCCTGCAGCAGCGATCCAAATGCCTTGTGGTGTATTCCCGTAGCATGCTGATGCTGTAAAAACAAAAAGGATCTTCACATTTGATCAGTTTTTCTTTAAAAAGGACATTTCGTTAATTATATTTAGTTATAACTAACAAAATATGGGGAAAAAAAAGGAGCAAGAAAAAAATATTCCATTCGTGTTATGTCTTAAATTATATACAATGTTTTTTTCGTCTCCAATAGCTTAATATAACGCTTTAAAGAAAAAATAAGAGTGAAGAAGAAAGCAAACTTACGAATATAGCTTGAGTAGAAAGTAGCAATTCCTGGTGTGGCTACTGATGCCCATATAAGGCTTGCAACAATGCATATCACAACTAGACTGTTCTTCGCCATTTGTTCTTCTTTCTTGCGTTACTCAGATAAATATTACGACCTTATTATTTTCAAAAGAGTTCAGGCTTATAATACGTTGGTATGGTCACGTCCCTTTATATAGTAGACTGTAAATTAATACAATACATGAATGCTAGGCATTTCTTCAATTGAACAATGTATTTGTACCAGAATTTTTATGGTAGGAGATGTATATATTGATTTTTGAACTTTTTAATTATTTTAATTTTTGTTTTGAACTTTTTAATAACATCCTTTATATTGGTTGTTTCCATTTCAAGTTTTTTATGGCATGTTCGGTAACGTTTTTGTTTTCTGTTGAATATTTCAAGGATGAGACGGAGAAGGGAGGGTGGTGCTGGGATATCTGGATACGCCATTGAGGGAGAAAGGGTCTAGATCAAGCATGGCGGAGGTGATCTTGAGGGTGCGGATGGCACAAATGAGAAGAGGGTTGAGATCGAACATGGAGGAGGTGATTTGAGGGTGGGGATGGAGTCGACAAAGGCATTGGAGGAAGGGAGGGAGCAAAGAGAAAGGGAAGGAACAAAGAGGAAGCGAGGGAGCAGAAAATGACACTTCGGTTTTGAAAATAGCGAGAACGTCATTTGACGTTCTTTGATTTAATGAAGAAAAGAGTGAGAATGAGACTCATTCTCCGTGTTTTCTAGTTAAAGCCCACCGAACGAGTTTTTTGCGTTTTTCGTTTTCAAAAAACGAAAAATAGGCCTCATTTCCTCTACCGAACATGCCCAGGCTCCCATTTTTGGTAATCTTCAAACCTTTGAATGAAGATAATGATGATTTTTGAATTTCAAAATGCACTAAGGGGTATGAGCTTTCTAGAGTGTTAATAAAAATTCCATATCAACAAAATCAAATTTTTTTTTTTGATACAACCATATATTTACACTAAGGGGTGGGAAAAATAAATGTATCAAACTTGACATTAACGAGATTCAAATATAAGACCTCTCACTTACAAGTGAAGAGAAATACCACTAAACGTAATACTAAGACTTCTCATGTGTAAACGATTGAGATTTAACTAAATTGTTCACTCATGAAGAAAAATGTGCTGGAGATAATTTCCGGAGAATACTAGTCCTTTACTAAGAGACTTAGAAGCATTCCAATCCAAACCTAACAAGAGCCCATTTGCGAATTCAATCTAAACGGGCTTATAGCCCAAATGATTATGTTGAGGCCGAATTAAGTGGCCTGAATAATGTAAGACAGTGTCATTGTTGGATGTCGTACAGTTGCATCCTTAAGTTGAAAAGGTATGGGTGTGGGGGTGTGGGGGCGTGGGGGCGTGGGTGGGGTGAGAGAGAGAAAAAGGAGAGAGAAAGGCACAAACTTTGTTTTGATTGAATTCAAGAGTTGGAACTTGGAAGTGGTGGTTGGTCTCTAGGTCTCCGTCTCCTAAACACAGAGTCTCTCTCTCTCTCGGCACTCGGATCACAGCATCAAAGAAAAATGTCAGGCGTCACGAACCAGGAGGAGGACAAGAAGCCCACCGATCAGTCCGCCCACATCAACCTCAAAGTCAAGGGCCAGGTCCTCTTTCTTCCCCTCCTCTCTCTCTCTCTCTCTCTCTCTCTCTTAGGGTTTTGTTTCTGTTTATGGTAATTTTGTTATAATCTTGATCAGCACATCCCCTACAAAATTGGGTTTTTGTTTTCTGTTGATGTTTTTGTTTTTTGTTTACTTATTAGAATTTTCCCATAAGAGTTAGGGTTTACTATTTTTCCTAATTTTTACTATCTCACTAACCCTTGATTTTTTGATGGCTGTGCCTGAAATTACTGTTCAATAAACCTTAAACTGACCCTAATTTCTCTGTATTTTGGAGATTATAGATTGTTGTATGAAAGATGAATTTTTATATCTTTTACTTTACAAATGTTTGGAATTTTACCAAGCGATCATAAAATTTGCTGACAATGGATACTTTGTATGTGAATTATTGCTAATGGTGGAAATATTTTGGTTTGGTTATGTAGGATGGGAATGAAGTGTTTTTCAGGATCAAGAGAAGTACCCAGCTGAAGAAGCTTATGAATGCTTACTGCGACAGACAGTCGGTGGAGTTCAACTCTATTGCGTTCCTGTTTGATGGCCGTCGTCTCAGAGCCGAGCAGACCCCAGATGAGGTTCGCTTCTCTCTGTTTCTGTCTCTCTCTCCCTATATGTCAGTATGTGCGTGAATGCGGATTTTGATGTAAAGTTTTCAAATTCCGACTGATTATTGTTGATCTCCTGCAGTTGGAAATGGAAGATGGAGATGAAATAGATGCAATGCTGCATCAAACTGGAGGTGCTTTTGCCTAATCAATGAACATGGAAGGTTGTTTTCCTAGTAGGAGCTAAGTATATGTAGACTTTAACTATCTCGAAGGGCAATATCTGAACTTTTAGTATCTATCAATGCTACTAGTTGTATTTAAGCTTTATTGCTAGATGTTTGTTGATACTCGTCATTGTGTGTGTATGACGTACGGTGTTATGGTTTCAAAGTATATGAGGTATGGTTTCTCCTTTACATTCTCTCTGTGTCTTATTCTTTTGTTCCTGGCACTAGTATCTGGCTGTTCTTCATGCGACTTGTATTTCTTTTCATGTGTCTTGAATGGTGGTCTACACGTTTGTAAATAATGGTTAAAGTTTGATCATGAGGGAGCAGATGGATGCATCGTGAGATGTTTGTCAATTGACTTGTCAAGATGAAATTGTTGCTTGACCTTTCAATTGCTTGTCGAATCTTGAGGATGATCATTGTGGGTGGGTAGTGTTGGTTTTGGATACAAGACCATGAATCACATTCAAAATCAACAACATTGTGACACGAAACTTTGTCACCATTGACGTTGGTGAAGTGTTATTAGCATGTATTAGTTTTTAGCTGCTGCTTCACATTTGTTTTCAGCCTAGCTTACATTTTGGCCCTTTTGCATTAGGAACCAGTTTGTCCTGTCTAAACTTCTCTGATGGTCAGGTCATCTTAGGATCATTTATGGGTCGGTTTGGTGCCTAGGTTTGGAGTGGATTGGATAACTCATGAAATTCAAGCTATATTGAAGGTGGAGGTGATTAGACATGAAGGAAACAATTTATCTCATTTCTTCCTTCGACATTCCTTGAAATGCAGTGAGGTAGCCAATCCATTCCATTACTAGATACCAAACAAGCTCTTAAATTTAAGTGTTTTAGTAGTTCTTATGGATTGTTTTCAAGAAATTAAGGGGTTGAGAGTGGCCGACTCTAACCCGATGGACCGACTACGATGGTTGACAACTATGAATGCAACCTTTGTGTGGGTCATTTTCCAGTTGTGAAAAGGAATTTTCTTCCGATCCAACTCTCATCTCTTGGTGGCTTGGATTGCGATTAGTTGAATGTAAAATAGCACTCTCTGCAAATTAGATTCGAGCAAGGCATAGTGGAATTAAGCATTATGGATTGGCGGTGTGAAATAAGCTTCACTAGCTTACCATTTTAAGGTTAAATCGCGACTCCTGCGGTTTTACAAGTCTAAACAATATGGATCCGCGGTGTGGGCACACTCCAGTTTGGCCCGCCGCATCGCTTCGTAGTTAAAAAATAAGGCCCCCACTCCAGTTTGGCCCGCCGCATCGCTTCGTAGTTAAAAAATAAGGCCCCCACTCCAGTTTGGCCCGCCGCATCGCTTCGTAGTTAAAAAATAAGGCCCTGTTTGGTATAGTAGATGGAATTGGAATGAAGAACTCTTTAAATTTAAAGCATATTGAATATGGAGGAGAATGGTTTTTTATTTTAAGAGGATTGAAAGGAAATTTCTCGCATCTTATTCCTAACATTTTGGGTATAATTGAAACGGATAAGTTTTTTTTTTGAGTAATTCATCTCTTAACTTCAAATTTATCATATTTTTCATTTTATTTCTTATCTATTCCAATTCAATCCTATATGCCTAACCAAGTTTTTTTCATATTTTTCATTTTATTTCTTATCTATTCCAATCCAATCCTATATGCCTAACCTTATCGCTTATTGTCGAATTTCACATGTTTAAACTTTGAAAGACTGTAAAGGCTAGTCATACTATGTAATTTTGTTGCTTAGTGCTCTTTTCTCCTTCCACCAAGTTGAAATCCCCGGTAAAGTTATTACCAAAGCCCGTTTCAATAGTGCACCTTATTATGTCGTGTACGTATTCCTCCATAATACTAATGAATATTGTACTTTTTTCTTTAAAAAATGTTAAAATACATGAATTGACCACTGCAAAGACAATAGGGTGTACAGTATAGTTGGGGAGGAATAAGAATACTAGTAGACTATATTACATAAAGTTCGTAAAGCATGTATTTTTTTTTTTTGTAAAAGTTATTACTTTGAGTAGAGCAATAATGTTAGTGGGTTAGATAGTGGTTTGTTGTTAAGGAAAGGGGAGTCAATGAAGTTCGATTCTGCACCAGAGTGAATAGACATGGTTGCTTTCCGCCACTGCGGTAAAACACCATCTACGAAAAGTTTTATTACTATTGAAATCCCATGAGAAAAGTTTCATAACCCAACCAAGAAATAAAGAATACGTACAATACCAAGAATGGTAATGCTCCAGATGATTAAGATAAAACAGAGCTAGAGTTTGAATACAAATTATCAATAATTGAACTCTTGACTTTTATAAATGGTAGGTCAATGAAGGCCTGATTTTGTTTTACCTTTTTATACATAATTACTTTAGGGTAGTGTTATCCACACATCTGTTTTTACCTTCCACACACACCATGTTAATTTCTGTTTTTTGATTCTCTTCAATTTATTTTGATCTGACGATCGAAAATTCAGAAGGTGTGAAAAAGGTAAAAATGAGTGTGTAGATAGTACCACGCTTACTTTATTTGTAGCGTGAGTTGAAGTTGGCTTCCACAAAATATGACAGCACACTACCATTCATTTTACTTTACTTGACTAACCCAAAAAATAAGAAGGTAAAATTAGCTGTTTTAGAACAAAAACAAAAATTATTGTTGAAATAGACAAATGGACAATAACTACAATATAGATAGAGTATTGATAGATCGAATGTCAAAATTACCCATGTATATATATGAGGTTTTGCATCTTGGATAGATGGGTGGTGTTCATTTGATAATTTCTACAAACTAGCTCTGGTCATATCACAATACTCCCCCTACGCTCCTCTCATGCCATGGCCTTGCGCTATTGTCATTCAACCTCCTCCATTCTCTGGCGTCCCGATATCAAGTATTAGGTATGTCTTCATCGTCAAATCTCATTAGAGATCTTAAATTTGTAGAATGATTCTTTAGGAAGTTGTGAATTGATGTGTCCCTAAAAATCTAATGGATAATGTGATATCGTAAGTATTATTAACTCTAGATTTGATTGATAAAGTGAAACGGGGGATCTATTTGGTCTGGAATTTTGAACTACTGTTCCTTTTATTTTACTGAATATGACATAGATACAACGTTGATATTGTGTAGATTATGTTGATATTTTGTGTCTATTGTTGATACGATATTTGTTATATTAATATTTTGTTGATATTGTGGATATGATATGTTTCTTGTATATATATGGAGTGTGTAAGTATTAGATATGTAAGCTATATATATATATATATATGCTATTGATGTATTGTTTTAAGTGAAATTTACAATAATACGAGCATAGATAGGTTTGATTAATTAATCTTTTTGTACAATTTTTTGCAGGGTTTAGTAGACTTATGAGAAATAGAGCTTGTACTAGTATTGACTCGCAACAATGACGATTTGGTTACATCAGAAAATCAATCTGCTTACAAAGGCGGTGAAGTGAAAATGGCTATTCACCATCGCGTCAAACAACATTACATTGAAAAAGTTATTTGAGAATGTCTGCAAGATTGCTAAGGTTGATTATGAAAAAGGACATGGTCATGATGAACAACTAAGTTCCGATGTCACCAATAAAGTCTATGATGTTGTATATGTTATTTGAAATTTACAGAAGCAAGTTACAAAATTCTCAACTTAGTTAGAAACAGTTGCCATGAAATAATTCTTAATCTTCTTTATACTTACGGAAATGAAAACCACATACTGTACTCCCTAAGTGGATAGTCTATTCTAAGTGCTTGCACACAATGGTGTTATCTTTGAAGCAATTTCTAAGTGAATATACTTCAAGAAATAGCTTGCGTTTTCGTCGTTCACAATCGTCATATGTTCGTTTAATCAATACATGCTCTATTTCTCCAATGTTTCTTCCATGGTACGTAACACTAAGTGTTTGGAAAATCAACGGTTAAATTTTGCATAAAACTCAAATAAAACTCATACCACTGAGTGGTACATAGCATTATACAAAGAATTTTACAAAAGATGAATTAATTAAACGCCTCCATTCTCAACTAGTACATTCCATTCAAACAATACATCATTATTGTATGCATATAGACGACATATCTAACATGTATAAACCCCATCTATATACAAGCAGCATACCACATCCATAGTATTAACAAAAAATCAATATAACAAAGATTGTATCAACAATATATACAACATATCAATACCATCTATATAATATCAACCTTGTATCTATGTCGTCTTCACTAAAGCATAACAAACAGTAGTTCGTTAATCCCGAACCAAATAGATCTCTCGTATCACTTTATAAATCAAATCTGAAATTAATAATACCTGTCATATCACATTATTCATCAGATCTTTAAGGACAAATCAATTCACAACTTCCTAAAGAATCTTTATACAAAACTTTAGATCTATAATGAGATTTGACGATGAAGACATACTTCATACATGAAGCACAGATAATGGAAAATGATGAATGACAATACCGCAAGACGATGCCATGAGAGGGGCGTATGGGGAGTATTGTGATGGAGCAATGACCAGAGCTAGTTTGCAGAAATCATCAAATGAACAACACCTAGCTATCAATGATGTAAACCTCATATATATAGGGGTAATTTTGACATTTTTCTATATTGTAGTTATTTTCCATATGTCTATTTTAGCTATTGACTTTTATTTTTGTTCTAAAACAGCTAATTTTCCAAAAAAAATGATTAACTTGGAGTCACCAACCATATAAGCTGGATAGAAGAGAGGCAATACACCACAAACCATCATGCATTTCTTGTTCATCATTTCTTTTTCCACTGTCAACCAATTTCTTAGGCTAAAAAATGGCCGACGAGATCATTTCCATGCTACTGGATCGGCTGGCTTCAACAACTTATGAGCACGTAGATAGAGGGGTAAAACTTGTGAAGACCTGTATTTTTCAAAAACCTACCTACATATATATATATATATATGTATGTGTGTGTGTATATATATATTTTAATTGGGTAAGTATTATATTTGCTTAAGGGCTAAGTCTTCGGAGAGGTACCAAAGTATATCCATACCCTATTTTTATTATTATATTTACTTTAGAACCAAGTCTTTTACTTAAGGACTAAGGCTTGGTGCCGTTTTTTTTGCACTATAAATAGTTGCAACTCTTCATTATTTTTTCAACATGTAAAAGAATGGGGAGCATGCAGTTCTTGTACTTTGAGTTTAGAGAGTGGGTGAAAGTAGAGAGAGCTTGTGTGGAGATTGTTAGCAAGTTTGTCTTGTCAAAGTTCTAGTTATCGATCGAGGTGAGTGGTTTATGTAATGTGTTCTAAAAGTTCTTATTTTATTATAAATGTAAAAACCACAAACTATTGTGGGTTTTCACTCTATTTACAAATATCTCTCTATTTCAAGTCAAACATGTTTGATTTAGTGAAATTCTTTCGGAGTTATTATATATGGTGATATGTGGATTATTTGAGATTGTTCATGGAGGATGAGAACTTTAGTGTTGCATTATTCCAAGAGATAAATGTAAACTGCACACGGAGATATTAAGGTAGAAAGACCACTAGGGCTCACGTGGTGAGTTACATTTGATGAAGGATATAATGAACACGTAAAGAGACGATGTGATATGTAATTTATACAAGTACTTTATTTTCTAGAGTGAGTAAAACGACACGCTTGACTGTCATATTACATATTCTACTGACTGGGTGACGGTGGTTGTTGCTCACCCCTCACCCATTTATTTTTTAGATGAGTTAATTGGCAAGACAGGGACTAGACGAGCTAAGTTTGTGTTAGATGAGAGATTTAAGGATTTGATTTATTTTTGGTACACCTGTAACTATTTTTATAAGAGAAGTTATTTTCAACCCCGTATTTCATTTATTCTCCTTTTATTTTATTTTTTCCATCGACCCCGAGTCCAGGGCGCGACAAAACTTGTCTTGCACCCCAAGAAAGACATAGAAGAATTTGTTGGGTAATCTCAAAGCCATTGAAACCGTTCTCTAGGTTGCAAAGCAAACGCAAGTGAAGAAGGCCAACATGAGAATCTGGTTGGATTAGTTGAAAGAGATATCCTTTGAGATGGTGGATGTGCTGGACGAATGGAAAACTGATGCTGAAACAACAAGTTGAAAGGCACAAAAGGGAAGGTGAAACTGTTGTTGTTCCTAAGAAGAAGAAGAAGGTAACTTTCTCTATTTTCCCAAGTTGCTTTTGTTTTGGCAAAGTCAGTCAGGTAATTCTCCGTTGTCATATTGCGCTTACGATAAAAGATCTGAATGATAGATTAATTGTGATTGATAAGCAAAGAAAAATGTATGCATTTAAACAGACAGAGAAATGCATTCAACAATTACATGAACGATAGAAGACTCCATGTTTTGTCGTCATATTAGAGGTATTTGGTCGAGAAAAGGAAAAAGACATTCTGAAAAAAAAAAATTGGTAAGTGATGGTAAAGAAGATCGGAGGCAGGGGTCCTTATCATCCTTATTTTAGGGATGGGGGGAATGGAAAAGACAACTCTGGCCCAAATATTTTATAATGATGGTAAAGCTAAAGTATATTTTGAAAAAAGAGTGTGGGTTTGTGTATCAGACCCTTTTGATGAGATTAAGATTGTCAAAGCTATAAACGGTGATGATGCCTCATGCTCAAATGAGTTGGATTATGTCTTGCAATACATGTTAAGGGCACCAATAATCCAAAGTGGTGCTTATGGCAGTTGAATATTGATGACCACAAGAAAGCATAAGGTTGATACGATGAGAGCAACAAGTGACATGATTAATCTGGGAGAGTTGAGTGAACAATATTGTTTGTCAATCTTTAATCACATGAAATTTTCTAATATAGAAGTAGATAAGTCTAAGGCGTTTGAAGATATTAGTAAGGATATTGTAAAGAAATGCAAGGGTTTACCTCTTCCTGCAAAAGCTTTAGGTAGTCTCATGCATGAAAAGAGAACAAGGAGAGAATGGCTAGGTGTTCTGAATAGTAAGATATGAGATCGAGAAGAGGTTCCTATCACTATTACTGAGTTACTATGATTTGTTGCCAACAAATCAAATGTTGTCTTTTGTATTGTGCTAGTTTTCCTAAAGGTTATGAGTTTGAGAGAGATAATTTGATTAATCTCTGGATGACATAAGATTATCTTAATTCAAAAAGGAATAAAGATAAGCGAGAAATTGGTAAAGCATTTTTTTTTATAACTTAGTAGCACGATCTTTTTTTCAAGATTTCAAGAAAAATCATAACAATGGTAAAATTATAGGTTGTAAAATGCATGATATTGTTCATGACTTTGTACAATCTCTCACCAAGAACGAATGTTTGATTATTGATGTTGGGGGTGTTAGCAATGAAGTAGAAGTTTTGGGTGAAAAGGTTCGTTGTTTGACTGTAATGGGAATCACCAATGGCCGACTTCCACCTTCTAATGCATATTACAATTGCAAAAATATGCGTACGTTTGCGAGTTCACAGATTGCTACAATAGACTAAGAATTTATTTTACAAATGAAACGTTAGGACATTAAATTTAAGTTATAGTGGAATCGAAGAAGTTCCAAAAGAGATTGGCGAATTGGTACATTTGAGGCATATTGATTTCACGGGCTGTTATCATTTGAAGATATTACTAGACAATATCTGCGAGTTGTACAATTTGCATACCTTGCGCCTTTATGTGTGCAGCTTACGTAACCTACCTGATAACATAGGAAAGTTGATTAGCTTAAAGCAACTTTATGTTAGAGGTTGTGGTATGCTGGAGTACTTGCCAAAAGGCATTCCAAGACTAACAAATTTGCAAACAATAGATGTGTGTGTTGTGGTTTGTGGTGACGACAAGGACAAAACATTATAATTAAGAGATCTGAGATGCTTGAACCTTGAGAGCGGTCTCACCCTACAACTGAAGGAGAATGTGAAACATGATAGCGAGCTTGAAAAAGTACAGTTGTGGCACATGAAGCAACTTGACCATCTCCAAATAGATTCTCTGGGTGTAGACATACTGAATTTCTTACGACTGCATGAAAATCTAGAATCTTTAAACATATATGGGCATTTAGGCACCACCTGCCCCAATTGGATGATGTCTTTGCACAACTTAAGAATCATCACTCTATATGAGTGGAGTGAATGCAAGTTTTTGCCTCCTCTTGAGAAATTGCCGTGCCTCGAAAAACTGAATATAGGTAGAATGCACAAGGTGCAAAAGGTTGGCGGAGAATTTTTGGGAATAGACAAAGATGAAACATCATCAAAATCATCATCCTCATTTTTTCCAAAGTTTGAAACAACTACTGTATGAGAACATGTTGTCGTTGGAAGATTGGAAAGGCATGGAAGGGTGGAACAAATAGGATTCCTGCCATTGTATAAAATGTTAAGAAATTAGAGTACACAACTCTAATATTAAGTCTTGGAGAGACAAAACAAGTAAACAAATTACTTGTATTATACTCACAAAATATTACAACACTCACAACTCTCAAAGAAAAGAGCCACACAATTATGAAGCTAACACTCTTATTTGCTTCTCATTTACTTGCATACAAATACATAGCACTTCATCTCATATTTATACAATAGCATAGCCGACTTACCAAGTCGGTTGAGTTGAACTATTTTCACCCTAGTCACAAGTTTATGGTTATTCTATATTTCACTACAACAATCAGAACATTAAAAAAAATTTCTAGACTATTTTGCCAACCTAGCCACTATCTTATATTACTTTCTAGAATTAACTGCACTAATCTTGCATGTCGATGGAAATCTCACCACTCTTCTAGACTTTCCTTAATTAACCTAGCTAAAATGTTAATTAACTTTCATGGGCTGGGTCTTTATTCTCTTTATTCTTTGGGCTAGTGTTGATCTTCAATCTTCTCCCTCAACACCAGCTCATTCTTTTCAGTTTTCACCACGCTAAGTTGATGTCGGAACTTTTCGAACTTGTCGGTACTCAAACCTTTTGTGAACAAGTCTACAACTTGATCATCTGTATTGACAGGTCTCATCTCAATCTCTTCTTGCAAAACCTTTTCTCTAATAATGGATTGTACCTCCACATGCTTAGTCTTTGCATGAAAAATTGGATTTTCTGCTAAACAAATCGTTGATTGATTGTCGCAGTACAATTGCAGTTCATAATCCACACGTTGGTGTAGATTATTCATTAGTTGCTTCAACCACATAATTTCCTAAGCTGTCATTGATTCTACTGTATACTTTGCTTCCATTGTATACTCTGCGTCCATAGTTGACAACGACATTGTTGGTTGTCTCTTGTTGCACCAAGAAATTGTTCCTACGACTCTTTGTAGTTTTGTTAGCTTCTCCCACTGGGTTATCTGTCTTGTTCCCTTCAATGAAGGGAACAAGATTGTGGTTAGTACTATGAAAAATGGTCCATAGACATGGAGTAGAACATTCAGGTTCTATTAAACTTGTTTTGGTTTAAATTTTCATGAAAAACTTCCGGTTTCATGGGTATTTTGTTTATAAGGAAACTTTGGGTTTCATGGCACTTATTCGAAACTTCATGTTCAAATTTATGAACTCCAAGTAAATGCAATATATAGAACAAAAATAGATATATATAACACAAACAGATAGATGAACGTAGGTCTACGGGGCCCACAGGGTGTGAATGTCACTGCTCAAAGATTTGGGTGAAGCAGGTTTGGAGCTACAAGCCTAAACTTTGGGACTGTTGGGCCGCATGCCAACAGGTGGCACGGGCATGAGGCCTAAAGCCCACATGGGGCTGCGTTGATTTGGGTTGATAGTGGGCTAAGCCCACTTGGGTTGAAAGAAAAAAAGTGAAAGGCCAGGCCCAACAGGGGCGGGGTTTGGGTGTGGACCGAGTGTAAGGAAAGGCCCAGTAGGTCTTGGGTGGACTGGTTAAGCCCAGTGGTGCAGGGTATGGTGTTTGCTGAAAAAAGGGAGCAGTGACGCTACTGTCAATGGTGTGGTTGAAGGGAAATTATGAGATTTGTATGGGATTTCTAATGACTAGCATGCATAAGCAATTCAAAATTCATATGCATAAGCAACGGAAGTAATTTATCAAAGCAATAGTCATGCAAATCCCCTTCAAGAAGCATAGGTTTGTATTTGATGCATCTAAGAAAAATAAGAACAAAGTGAAGGTGTAGTTTTATACCTCTTGATCTACTCTTTAGACCAAGGATGGACCACCTCCAAGCCCTTTGTTCTTGGAACTCCTTGAGCCTAGCTTCCCTCCTTGATTCCTCCACCTTGATTGATTGCCTTCAATAGGTTTCTCCTAGAGCCTCCAAAGTAGAAGACCTCTAAAGATCCACACCCACCAAATGATGGAATGGATGATGGATCTCCAAAAGAAGAGAGAAGTGTAGCACTCTTTCTTTTGGGTTTGGCCGGCTATGTAAGTGAGAAAGGGAGAGATATTTTTCTTCTCTTTGGTTGACAAACTCAATCCAAAGCCATAACAAGTTATGGTGTGAGGTATGGTGAAGTTCCACTTATGAAAGTTTCAATAAACTTTCAATATATAAAAGAAGTGAGTCAACAATTGACTCCACTCACTCTCTCTCATTCATGGCCGGCTAAAAGAGTGTTGAGTGGGCTTTTGGTCTTTTATAATTTCAAGTCATCTTATGCTTGAATAAAAGGCCAAAGAGGTTAGGGCCCAATGGGCCCGGATTAACCCGAACTTATTTCATTAAGCCCAAAGCGATCTTTTATCGCTTCTATGATTTCCTTAGACTTTCTAATTAATCATAACACTCAATTAATCCAAAGGATTATTTCCATCATTCACGTGTTGATCCACCACTATAGTGTATTCGGTGTACAATCGTTTTAGGTTCTAATTAGCAAGGCAATGAGGTGATTGGTATCAATCCAATTGATTAGTTCCAATCATCTAGTGAATTAAAACTTATTTTAATTCTTTATCTTCTTTGATGATTACTAATTAATCATTCACAAGATCCCACAAACCATGAGTGACACACTACACATATATCATGGCTACCCAAGCTAATGTAGAAGTTTGTTCGGAGAACCTATTCAATTGGAATTACAATGTAATTCGATCATTCTCTAATACAATACTCTCAATCACACTATTAGGGTATGGATACATAATGTCAAACCCCTAATGTGATTATACCATGTTATATGATTCTATTGAGTCGTAAAGGAACACTTTCCATCACTACGCTCATTACTTCGGCCGAAGATTCCCGAATCATATCATAGAGTATTCTTCCTCTCGTAACGAGGATTAGAGATCCCTTGTTGATCATTCACTTGCCTCCATGACTAAGTAGCTTAACCCCAACTATGCCGTGGACACCCTCAAGATTGGGGTGACTTTGACATAGTCAAATATCAAGGACCTAACCACAAGACAACTATGATGTCTCAGGTCAAAGGATTACTTACATATTCCAATCAATGGAGTTACTTGCTTGACATGTGAGTAGACCTCCATGCAAGTACTCCCTTCGATTGTATTCAGTGAACTTATTCTCTTAATGAGCACCTACATACTTGTCATAGTGTCACTACACGAATGGCTGAGACTTTCCATCCTTCCAATTTGAAGCTGACACAGTACGTACTGGTCTATGGATTGTCAGTATCCCTCTGACAATCCCATGACCAGGAACATTTTGAACATCATGGTTATGAGGAGAAGGTCTCTACAGTCTAACATCATTAGATTACTTCTTCCATCAATCCATTGTCCATGGATTCACTATTTGGACAAATATCAACTATTGAGATTGTCCTAATAAGTGACTTTGCCCTTTTTGCTGTATTTAGGGTTATCCATACATACAGTCAATGTCCTGAAAATTTTCTTCCAAAGATTGACTTTCAGGGCATATTTCCAACAATCTCCCACTTGCACTAAAGTTAATTACTAGTGCATTTCACAGATGCTAGTAGAGTGAACTTGAGCACGTAGGTTGACTATGTTATGCATTAATCCTTTTAACTTAAAAAGGATTTACTTATTAAATGTTTCCAAAACATTTAATGATGTCTCTTTCCATTTGTGTTCAAATATTTGATGAGACCTTGAGTCCATGGCTTGAGCTATCGCCCCATTACGTCGTAGTACCTTACTAACGACCTTATGGTTAGGATTCAATCATTGGTTCTAAGTGAACCCCGTCTATTCGAAACACCTTTTGAAGCAGTTTCCAAAACTTTAATAAATATTTGTCTTAACATATATCTCGTTTGCATACTATATGTAAACATTGCTCCAACTATGAGACCATTGTAGTACCATACTAACAATACATTCATATGATTAGTTCTTCATCCAACATGAAGATCCATTTGTTAAAATGGGTAATTTTCACTTTGGTTGATAACCTAAGTGAATCCACGCTTCTAGAGTCTCACTCTGATATTCCTTTCTCAAAGGTAATAATATATATATATATATATACTCATTCAGTTGCCTTGGTTCTGATCCTGGGACATATCATTATCTCCAAATGACAACCACGATGGTTATTCACCTTTTGGATATAATCAAACAAGTCCTTACTTGTGTCCCTTTTGTGATTTTAGCGACAAATTCTTTATAAGGGTCATGAAAGCAGTTTCTATATCATATGTAGAAATACTTTCTCAAATCTTCAACATTTGAGATTCAAATACCCCATCTAACTTCATTTAGTCCATTTTAAGTCTATACTTTAAAATTGACCGTGTCACCATTTGTCATTCTGAGCAATATATGTTTTCCCATTAAATTTATCGAATAGATTTCATTCACTACATGTTGCTCAAAAGAATGACATTACTCCCACTGTTTTATTGTAACTAAGCATTCATTCAAGACATTAAGAAAAACATAACACTTATATATTTTCTTGAATTGAATGCATATAGCTCCCACTAACTTGTGTTGGATTTATTGACAATCAATAAGATCCATTAGCTCATCGATGATGTCTCAACAGTTTTGAGATATTCAACAATTCTAGCTAATCACAAGTTATTTAAACGAACTTACACAAAAGAATTGCTTCTTAAGTAATTCCTCAATATTGGATTAAATCTAGATTTAGATCCAATACCAAATGTGTGACTTGTTTTGTCAAGTCCTTTCATTTAAAATAAAATATGATGTCAAACACCATATTTCAAGCTTTAGTCATACTAAGACTTTTAAAGTAGTCATATAAGATTTATCCAAATCATTAGTGGAAACATAGTCTCCTACTAAGGATTCAGAAATTCAACCATACCTCCTAGGTGGTTGATATAATTCTTTATCAAACACTACTTAGAGCATTATAGTTACAAGAGATGTCGAAATCGGATTGTCTTGTCGTTAAACTATATGTTGTGACTCATTTTGAAACTATTCCCTTTTGTTTCATCATCTTGTCCATTTGCTTTGTTTTCAGCTTGTTCTCATAAAAGAGAATTATGGACAACTCCCAACATATAACCATTTTATGTTAGGTTGACGAAACCAACATTCATAGGTTATTCTAAGAATGCTTACACAACATAGAATTTTAACAATTCGTAGAGCTTGAGGTCTTTTAACAATTAAAATAACAAGCTCATTAATAATAGTCATGTACTATTAATCTTAGACAACTATAAACCAATCATATTGTTGTTTATATCCTTTTCTCATCTCCCACTATTTCTCATGATCTTAATGAGAAATCGTATTTATACATTCAAAGTGTATAATCTAGAAATAAACGGGTAGAGGACATTGTGGAGTAGCTTAATATTTTTAAGCATATTGTTTCCAATTCCATAAAGTTGATGTCTTGTTATTAAGTGACTAAGGTCTTTAAACCTTTTATAGATTTAGACACTTCATACTTGGTTCTATCACTAACACATTTGACATTTCTTAAAACAATTTATGAATGTCCAATTAGTTGTTCAAAACTACTAGTTGAACCAAGAGTGATCTTGGTTTGTGAATAAGTGATAACCGAATATAAGAAACAATTTTCTTATGAATTTCATCTAGAATTCAACAAGACAATATTCAATTCATAACACTACTTAGAAGATTGAATATAGTAGAAGGCATCCATCACATTACATTGATATGATAAAACAAACATTCATAATGTTTAATACAAAATAATTAGCTCCTACATTAGAGACTAATTATATACCTTCATATAGGCACCAAAATGGGTCTTCCATCATATGAAGCCACATAATAAGTTCTTATCAAAATAAGAAAGTTTAAAGACTATCTTTAAGTGCCTAACAAACTTCCTAAGTAGGTAGCAAAATAATGGTCGAACCCTTCATTCCATTAGTCCTTTGCTTGTTCATCTTCTACTTGCTTCCTTCACCTACATACAATTGCATAGGTGATTAGCATTTTATATCAAATATAATAATTAGAAGATCTAACATTTAGAATTGAAGATAAGGACAATAACCATACCTTGTGGTTTGTCCTTCAGAGATGCAAGGTATAATCTGCAATTCCTCTTCCAATGCCCGTCTTTTCCACAGTGGTGGCAAATCCCTTTGGGTTCCTTTGCCTTTTTCTTCACTCCTCCTTGGGCCTTAGGAGTGGATGACTTCAACCCCTTTCCTTTCCATTTGCCTTTCGGCTTAGGTTTGGAAGAGGATGGCTTGTTGTGGGCTACTGCTAGAGTCCCCACAACGTTCTGTTTCAGCATAGTCTTCTCAGCAGTCACTAACATGTTTAGTAACTCAGAGAGAGTGCTATCCATCTTATTCATATTGGAGTTCATTACAAACTGCGAGAATGAATCAGAAAGAGAAACCAAGATGAAGTCCTGGGCCAATTCCCCGTCAAGTGGAGTGCCTAGGCTCTCCAATTGTTCAATGAGTCCAATCATCTTCAGTACATGTTGATGCACTACTTGGCGGTTAGGCTTGTTTGGCCCGAATTGTACTCGGGGTGTCATGTGAAGAGCGACATTAAGTTTGTGGATGCTCGGTGATGACAACTTGTTAACTCGAAATAGTAGGGTCTTCGTCCCGGGCGGTGGCAACAATGCCGATATTGAGTTTTATGGCAAACTAACAAGTGTTGTACAAGTGCTTTACAAAGACCGATGCCAAGTGATTTTGTTTAAGTGTCATTGGTTTGATACAAATCCAAAAAGAAACGAGAGTATTAAGCGAGACGAAGAGTTAGTATTAGTGAACACTAACATACGTTGGTACGATGAAGACCCTTACATTTTAGCAACTATGGCGAAACAAATCTTCTATCTTGATGACCCGAAGGCGGGGATTGGTTGGAAAGTTGTTCAAAAAATTCATCACAGAAACATATATGATATTCCTGACGGAGATAATAATGAAGACGACAGCGTCGCTGACCAACAACTTTCATCTTCGATAGATTTTGGTATGCCAACACCTATGGATACCAATGTAATCCAAAAACCGCTTGAGGTAGCTGGAATGCCCGAAATCAAAATACCAATTGATTCTATTACAATTGACCTTGGTGATCTGAGACGCTACAATCCACATGACACCGCACAAACCGAGGATAGTGATGATGAGGACTCATATGCAAGCAGCGAATCTGAACTACCAAGCAAAAATTATGAAAGTGACGACGACACTCTGAATTGTATTTCTGATTCAGACTAAGTACGGAAATGATGAAATTGTATTTCACGAAACATTGAAACATAAATTGAGCTTGTAACTTGTAGCATGATTGTCAAATTATTAACATAAATTAATTACTTCATTTACCCAAAAAAAAAAAAACCTGTTTTGTAATCAGATGGAAGAATAGTACAAATATCAACATTTTAGAATTTTCGTCGCCCAAAGTCAATTATTCGTCGCCCAAGGTTACAAATACTTTTCAAACGTGGTCAACTTTAAAAAAAAATTGTTTTGGCAGTAGATGCAAACAATTACAAATATATCTTAGGCAACGAATCACAGTTCGTTGCTCAAAGTACCTTTAGGCGACGAAATGTACTTCGTCACCCAAAATTTGTTAATTTTGTCTTCCAAAGTCAATTATTCGTCGCCCAAGTTTAAAAATACTTTTCAAACCTGGGCAACTTTAAAAAAAAAATTTTGTTTTGCCAACAGATGCAAACATTTACAAATATATCTTCGGCGACGAATTATACTTCGTTGCCCAAAATTTGTTAATGTCGTGTCCCAAAGTCAATTTTTCAAAAACAATTTTAAAACCTGCCCATTACTTGGTGTGGCAAATTTTTAGGTTTTGGACGACGAATAAGTTTTTCATCACCTTAACCTAAAAAATTTACTCTACATCGTTGTTTTTTTTATCTGCTAAAAAATGACTTTTTTATGTCTGAATAAAGTAATTTTTGTACAGAATGATCTTGAAGAAAAGGTCTACATATTCAACGGTTCAGATTTAAAGAAATAATAAGTATGTATGTGTGGTTACAAATTAATAGAAGTTCGAAAAATTAACTTACACTGAAAAATTCGTAATAAGTAATTGAGAAGGGGCAAAAAATTTGTAAAAATTATAGAAACGCTCGTAACGAGAAGGCCTACAACATTCGTTTAGGTGTCATCTCCAAAATCAAACACTAGAAACCATGAAAACTATATTATTTTTTAACTGTCAATTAACGTTTACTTTTTACGCTAAGTTATTATATCTGTAATTTGTTTTTTTTCATGCCGGTTCTTTTTCAAAAACATGATCTTTTACTAAATGCAATAAGATGAGCGGTTCAGATCATTTATATTATGTCCCCATCTTCACAGTTTAGTCAAATTTGTATAGGACGTTATAAAGTTTATAGAAACTATATAACATTATCACACTTTTCAATAAACTGTCAATATGGGGACATTCTATGAACGATCGGAACCGTTCATCTTATTGCATTCAGTAAAATATTTAATTTTCAGAAAAGAATCGGGATGAAAAAAAAATTGCGGATATAATAACGGAGTGTAAACGCAAACGTTGATCGACGATTAAAAAAGAATATAGCCTTCATGGTTTCTAGTGTTCATCTTTTGGAGATGACACCTTAACGAATGTTGTACACCTTGTCGTTATGAGCGTTTGTGTATTTTTTACAAATTTTTCCCCCTTCTCAATTACTTATTATGAATTTTCCACTATAAGCTAATTTGTCATACAACTCTTAATTTGTAAACACACATATAGATACTTATTTCTTTAAATATGAACCATTGAATATGTTGGGCGACGAAGATTATTTCTTTAAATAGATACTTATTTCTTTAATTTGTCGTACCTTTTCTTCAAGATCATTTTGTTCAAAAATTACTTCAATACGAAATGAATAAGTCATTATTTAGGAGATCAGAATAACAACCTTCATAGAAAAATTTCTTAGCTTTAAGCGACCAACAACTGATTCGTCGCCTAAACCTTAAAATTTGTTCCAGCCGCCCAAAATTTTGGGCTCATTTTCAAATTTTTAATGAAATGTTGGGCGACGAAGAGTAGAACTTTGAGCGACGAAACGAGTTCGTCGCCCAAAGGCCTCTGGGTTAATTTTAGCCCGTGCCTTTTTTTTTCTTTCTTCTTCCTTCTTCCTCCATCTGCAGATTGATACTCCCTCTGCACACTTCTCTCGAACCTTACCCTCTCTCTCAGCTTCTCTCTCTCACTCTCACTTTGAATCTCTCAGCCTCGGTGAGTCGCTCTCTCTCAACCTCTCCACTCTCGAGTCACCGAATCTGAATATCGCCGCCACTGCTGCCCTCCAGTGTCGATACCCCTCCTCTCAACGTCGGCCGTCATTTACCTCACTCACCAAGTCATCATCTGGCGCCCAGCTCGCTCACCTCGATCGATTCGCCGAGGTAAGTTTCGAACTTTGATTGTTTTGTTTCAATTTTGTACGATTTTAGAGGAATAGGATTTGAGATTTGGATTTGGAATTGGATTTGGATTTGGATTTAAATCGGTTTATGATCGGTTTGTTATTCGCATAACTCCACATGTAGCTGCTGAAAGATCCAAACTCCCTTAAAATCTGCATTGATTTAGATAATTAATTAAGATTAGGTACAATGTTAGCAACTAATTAAATGATTTAGTTTTCTTGCTTGCCTTCAATATGCATTTGGCATTGTCTATAATGCACTTGACTTTGCAGTCTACCAGCATTATTTCTTTGTTTGAGGTTATGTCTGCAATCTGTTTCTCCCCCATTTTCGCAACTTTGTTCGGATCGAATCCAGAAAACGCTTCCCTGCATTATGAACTAAATCATAAGATCATATGAAATAGTACTGTAAACTCTAAAGTTCTATAAATTCTAGGGACATAGCTAGAAAAGTGTTACCTGAAAAGTTGGGATTCAATTAAGATGTTATTGTCAACAATGCTCTTGTAGATATATATGCTAAATGTGGCAAAATACAGGATTCGCTACCAGTATTTGAGAATATGGAAGTTTGTGATGTAGTAACATGGAATACTATAATTGCTGCTTGCATTCACTACGATGACTGTAGTTTAGGGTTAAGAATGATTTGTAGAATGAGGAATGAGGGAGTGATGCTCGATGCAACCACCATGTTAGGTGTATTGCCTGTGTGTTCCTTGCTTGCCAAAAAGCAACAAGGAAAAGAGATCCATAGGTGCATTTTCAGGTTAGGATTTCATTCAGATGTCCCTGTTAGGAATGCACTAATAGAAATGTATTCTAGCTGTGGTAGTTTGGAAAACTCCATTCGAGTATTTGAGCATATGAACAAGAAGGATGTGGCGACATGGACTTCCATGATCTCTGCCTATGGGACATATGGTGACGGAGTGAAAGCAGTGAGAACTTTTGCAGAAATGGAAGCAATAGGTGTCCTTCCTGATCATCTTGCTTTCTTTGCTGTCTTTTTTTCTTGTAGCCATTCAGGTTTAGTAGAAGAAGGTCTGGCATACTTCAACCAGATGAAGGACTACAAAATTTAGCCTAGGATCGAACACTATGCTTGTGTAGTTGACCTCCTCTCACGGTGTGGCTTATTAGCTCAAGCAGAGGACTTTAAATGGTGTCTCACTGTCCATGAGATTTGAACTTAGGACGCCATTAACTTATGAACACCCAATAAATGGTGTCTTAATACCACAATCATACATAAAGAGTACTGCGGAAAGCTTGCAAGAGCAAGAACTGCAAAGAGAACAGCATGTGATGCATTGTTCTTATTAACATTTTTCACAACATCAGTACCCATCAAAATTCGCTGTAGGACCCGAAATCACCCGTACATGGTTTAATAGATGCAAAAAATATAACGCCACAACTTGATAAAGAACCTCAAACAATGATCTTCTGGTATTTGGATCTTCGACGGTTGGAAAATACTGAAGATTTTTTCTTACTTAAAATTGTGCCCTGAAACAAATAGTTTTATGCTCAACATTTTGAAGCAAGATCTGATTGTATTGTTATCTCTTGGTTTCTATCTTATGACGCTATTTAAGTCTAAAACTTAATAGCAGCAAGGTTTGAAGAAACACTGGTATTGTCGTTAACTCTGAACTATCATAATTCTCTGTCGTGCACTGCAAGCTGTTTTCTCTGTTCTTGAAGTACCAATCTCAATCTCTCATTCCGAGATATTGGGCACCATCTACTTTTATTCCAAAGAATATTGATATCTGGAATTTTGATCAGTAATCACCTTCTAAAAAGCACATGGTCCATGAATCCATGATAGACTGCTTACCTTGGACAATGTCATAGGTTGGTGGATAGTTATGAATTTGGATAGGTGTAAAATCTTTTTGAGAAGATGAGCTAAGTAGTATGTCTCAATCGTTTTGTATTTGAGTGTGCCAAAGTTGTTCTTGGAAGTCATGGAACCTGAGTCAGCGCTTTTGTGTTTGAGTGTGCATATAGTGTTCATATGCCAAACCTGTCCATGAGATTTGCAGCTAACTTTTTGCTTAACATGATTAAGTAACATAAGACACTGACGAGGACCAAACATAGTACCAAATATCTCTAAATCCTTTCCCATTGGTCAATATCAACAGTTTCCAATTTTAATGAATGCGAATGCAAAATTAAAATGGTGTAGAGAGAACCGTGCAAACAAACAATTTTTGTTATGTATTCTTGTCAAGCCCCGATTCTAGAGTTGGTGGAAAAGATCTAGAATATTCAACATGTTTTTCTCTACAAAATGATAATGATAATTACAAGTGACTAGAGATCTGTTGTTTGATTATATCATTTTGCAAAGAAAGTTTCTAATATGCATTTCGTTTCTTTTTAGTGTGTAAAAACATTTTGTAGAGAAATGAACCTTATTTGCTTTAGATTCATTGTATAACATTCTAGGATTGTATGATTTAGTTGTCTTTGATAGAAGTTGTATTGTAAGTACATGCAATGCTTATTTACAATTTCTTTACAATGCATATGTCCTTTTATTTAACAATTTATAACTGGCTCAATTTACAGATGTCGGGTTTGATTTCTACACGCTGCCGCTCTGGTCCTAATTCAGCTCCATCACAGTCGGCCGCTCAGGATGTCTCTGAGTCGCCTGTCTCGTCCACTGCCTTGGTGACGTTTCCTGTACTTAGTGCTTGTCGGGCTCACCGGCGACGACGTCCCCAGGACGAAGGCCCTTAGGCACCCGGGAGTTCCACAGTCGACGGCGAGGGCTCGCAGACAGGTAATATACCCTTACCCCTAAACTTTTTCATTTTTGTTCGATTGATTAAAATCATCTAGTTCATTTCTTGATTGCATCTTCAAACATTTGCTACGATTGTCAAATATGCTGGAAATGTTGTGTGGATGTGGATATGTTGAAATTGTCAAATTTAAGGATAGTTGGAATTGTCAAATATATTGGATATGTTGGAATTGTCAAATGTAAGGATAGTTGGAATTGTCAAATATGTTGGAATATGTTGAAATTTAAGGATATGTTGGAATATTTTGGAATTGTCAAATATGTTGGATATGTGTGGATGTGAATATGTTAGATTTATTATTTGCAGGTTATGGGAAATGTTAGACTTTTTGGGGAGGTTCTGCCGAATTTTCTGTAGAGTTTTAAGATGACGTTTTAACCCTGTTGAATTTCTTTTTTGGTTTGGCAAGGAATAAAAAGACCCGGGGCCCTTGCAGAGGGTTGAAGTCTGCGGGGATCACAAGGGCGACTAATGAAAAGATCGTCATCACCTTTTCTGAAGATCACCAGGGTTTTGTCACATCTGACCAGCACAACACCCTGGTCTCAGAGATAAGGGCGATATTGCATGCCCATTGCCCTATGCGGTGGGAGTCATGGAGATCAATCTCAACTCAAACGAAGGCGACAATGTGGCACGAGCTGTCGGTGAGTGTATTCCATACTTTCTACTACTTTTTTTAACTAAGTCCAATATTTTGTATATTTTAATAATATTGTTTTATATTTGCAGGTCAACTTTAATACTATGAACTTTGATGCCAAACGGACAAACTACATAGAAGGGCTCTTCAAAGATCAGTACAAAGAGTGGAAGGCTGACATCCACAAAGTTTTCAAGTCGTATCCGGACGCAGAGACTGCTTTAGCCAGAGGATGCCCTACGGAGTTGGTGGAGCAGCCTGATGATTGAGAGTGGTTATGTAACCATTTTGTCTCCCCTACTTTTTTGGTAAGTTTACACATTTAATTTATCATTTTACTCAACAATTAATATACGCACTAACAAATTTTGGGTTCAACAGAGACGTTCTCGAGCCAATTCGGTAAATAGGTCGAAAAAAATACTTCTCCACCATTCCAGTTCGAAGCCCTTTTCCTATAGACTGGCTGAATGACGACAGGTAAAACTACTTTACATTTTTTAATTTTAATATAATTTAATATTTATGAATTTTAAATTTTAAATATTTTTTTTTTTTTAGAAAGGTGCAAAGTTTATGGAGATTGACATGTTTGAGGAAGCTTATGTTCGCCCCGGTGATGAGACGGCTCATCAGCTCCATGTAAGTTTCTTTAATTACCTGTTACTTTTCTTTCTTATTACAGGCCACTATGGTGGAGAAAAGCAATGCTCTTCTCGAAGAAGTGGCATCGCAGCTTACTCCCGAGACCCCTATCGAGGACGACACTCCAACTGAGGATGCTGGTCTTCGTATACTCACGGAGACGCTAGACCAGACCCTTAGTCGTAGGCCTGGTAGGGTTTACCAGGGGATGGGGAAAGCGCGACTCCGTGAGAAGGGTGCCTCATCTTCTAACAACAATTCGGAAGAGGTCACCTCGTTGAAGGAACAAGTTCAAGACCTGGAGTAGAAGCTCGCGTCTCAAGAAAGCCGTTTTGCGTCTCAGGAAAGGCAACTCGCGTCTCAGGAAAGGCAGCTCGCGGCTCAGGACGCTCGGATGAGCCAAATCTTACACGCCCTCCAGTTGTCCGGCATTCCATTGAATATGCTATCATCCGATTCCTAGCCCCCTCACTAGTTCCTTCGTTTTAGGATTTTAATTTATTTTTATTATTAAATATTTTGTACGTACATTTCTTTATATAATCTAATTTGTTTTTTTACATTGTTTATTATATTGTATTGTCTTTTAAATACCAATTAATTAAAAAAAAATTTTAAAAATTTAAAAATTAAATACTTTGGGCGACGAAACAACCACCGTCGCCTAAACCTTAGGCCAACGAAACGTTTTCGTCGCTTCAAGTTTGACAATAACTTAGGGCGACGTATTTTTTTGTCGCCTAATGTTTTGTCCTACAAAATATATTCGTCCCCAGAAATCGTCGCTCAAATGTAAATTGGGCGACGAATGTATTTCCTTCGTTGCCCAAATGCTTAGTCCACGGACTTTGAGCGACGAATTATTGGTCGCCCAAACATTTAGGCGACGAAAGGTGACTTGGGGCAACGAAATTTGTTTTGTCGCCCAAGTACCTTTTTGTACTAGTGGTTGTAGCCTATTTACTGAAGGAAAAAGAATAGGGAGAGAGGAGGCTGGCTGCACAGAGAGAAAATAGAGCTGAGAGAAATTGTGATATGATTTTTCTTATGTCAGTGCCTTTATTTATAGTAAATCACAAAGAGAGAAAAACTTGCTCTTCAAGTAAGTACATATACTTAATAGGATAGAATCACTAGATTTACAATAGAATCATAATCCATATCTACCTAAAATTTACACAATCACACTATGCCAATATTAATTATAACAAACAATAATATTTGTAGGATACGTTGGCTTTTCAAATTTCGAATGCCCAATCAACATCTTTATAAAACCAGCAGTGCCACCAGATACCATTCCATATACAGAAAGGCTATGTAACTAAAATCTGGCCAAGAAAATAAAAATTTTTTTGTCAAAGCCTAGAAAATATTTGGGGTTGTCTAATTTTTCCTAGCCGTTTGATCAACCTTACATGGACCCACATAATTACTTGATTTGGAGCAAAATTATACCAGATATTATTACCTGAATTTGGTCAAAACATTGATTAGGGAATCTGATTTCGCTTGGGAGCACAATTGATAGTTGATATGTATTTAGTCAATTTCAATTCCAAAGTAAAGCACAATTGGTTTTTTTTTTTTTTGGGCAATTTTTTTTCTTCTAATTTTTTTTATTTATTTATTTTAAATTAATTATATTGTGAACGGCTGTAAAACTATTGATAGAAATGAGTTTCATATTATAAGATATAATCTAATATGTGATTCAGAATGGTCTACACATTTGTGGATACAACTATAATGTTTTTCATTTGATGAATCTATGCATTTTGATGTGTCCAACTAAAATCTTGTAAATATATAGTTGTGTAAAAAAAAAAACTATGTTCATTTGCTAACTGCTCCCAATTCTAAGATAACATGTCTAAATATTTTTTTAATCCTGTTACTAAGCATTGTAGCCTTTTTGGGGTTAATTTGTAATTAACCAATCAAATGGGGGCATCCATTTGAGTTCACGTGGTCTTGACCTCACACTAATTGAGCAGGAATATAAATAGGGGATCCTGTGGGAGGGGTAGGAAGAAAAGAGAGTGAGAAACACAATATTATTACGGAGGACATGAAGCAAGGTATTGTCCTCCAATGGATTTCTCTACTCTCCATTTTCACACTCTTTTCCTTGTGTCAGTCCTTCGACTACAGCGAAGCTCTCTCCAAGAGTCTCCTCTACTTTGAGTCCCAACGTTCCGGCCGCTTGCCCCACAGCCAACGGGTCACCTGGCGTCACCATTCTGGCCTCAACGATGGCCTAGAACAAGGGGTCAGTCATCCATTTTATCCTTATAATTCATCAATTATATACAACGTGTTAGTAGCTCAGTTGGTTAGCATTCATCCGAGGCTCTGAATTTGATTCCCTTATCCCAGTATCACTTGTATAAAAGAAAAAACATCAATCATAACTATGTATACATGTGTTTGATGTGATGTATTTTGTCTGGCGTATTCATGTATGTTTTTCAGGTGGACTTGGTGGGAGGCTACTATGATGCAGGTGATAATGTGAAATTTGGTCTACCAATGGCTTTTACCATAACAATGCTATCTTGGGGTGTAATTGAGTACGGCAAACAAATAGAGGATGTTGGAGAGTACAATCATGCCTTAGAAGCTATCAAATGGGGGACTGATTATTTCATCAAGGCTCATACTCACCCAAATGTTTTGTGGGCTGAGGTAATAATTATATGAAACTGTCGAAACGTATACAGTCTGACATGTTATTAGAATTTTGACTTAAATGTGGCATAGATTCATAGTCTAGATCTGCTATAACATAATATATCTTCCTTTCAGACTGTCAATAACTTTGAGTCGGTCAATGAACTTACTACGAGTCTATGATTTGTTAGGTGGGTGATGGATCTACGGATCACTATTGTTGGCAAAGGCCGGAGGACATGACGACGTCTCGACAAGCCTACAAGGTCGATGAGAACCACCCCGGATCAGATATTGCTGGTGAAACTGCGGCCGCAATGGCAGCGGCTGCCATTGTGTTTAGGAAAACCAACCCACATTACTCTGGCCTACTTTTACACCATGCACAACAGGTAACATATTTAATTAGTGTGATGTTGCTATTTATACAGAAATATACAAGGTTGATATACAAATATGCAAAGGTTGGTGTACTGGTTACCAAAGTATAATGGTTTTGGTCAAAATACGCACTCTTAAATATTTGATATAAGTTTATTCAATGTATTTAACATTATAATTAATTTGGGAGTTGGATTTGTTGGCAGTTGTTTGAGTTTGGTGACAAATATAGAGGTAAATATGATGAGAGTATTGAAGTGGTGAAGGGGCACTACACGTCTTGGAGTGGTTACATGGATGAGTTGCTTTGGGCAGCTTTGTGGTTGTACAAAGCCACGCAGAATGAGGATTATTTGAACTATGCTTTGAACAATGCTGAGTCTCTTGGGGGCACTACTTGGGCCATCAAAGAGTTTAGCTGGGATGTTAAGTATGCTGGTGTTCAAATCATTGCTTCAATGGTACATAAACTCAAACTTGATCACCTTTCTAATTCTCTTTTCCATCTCAGTAAATAGAACTATACTAGGTTAGGCGCGTAGCCGACTGTGAGCCGGTGGTGCATTGTGAGACCTATAATTTATCAACTGTCATACTACATCGTTTCAACAACTCAAGTCACCGACCACACAATGCATCATTGATTCAGAACTTGTTTGAAAATATTTCTTTACAAAATACTCATGCTCATAAGTGCTTCTAGTAAATGCACTTATATTAGAAGCATATAATTTTTTTTAATAAAATGCATGTGGTTTGTGAAAAAGCACTTGAAGTGCTTCATACATATAAGCAAGTGCTTGTTCTAGAAAGCACTTCAAATGCTTTTCATAACTCAGGAGCACTTTGAGTTTTTTTACCAAACATTATCAAAAGTGCTTTCAGTTATTTCAAAAGTCCTTCCAAACAGTCCCTCAAGCTACCCACCCTTACGTTGATTGAACTTAACAATTCTCTTAGGATAATAAATTGTATTCCCCTCTTAGGAGATGAACTCATTCACTTGCAAATAACGTACATAGAAATTTCATAATTGGAACTGTTCAATCTCTTAATCTTCATTTGAAGATCATCCCTACAAAAAATCATTTGAATCGGTGATTGTTTAGTCATTCAAATGTATCAAATAAATCAATGGTGTAAGTATCAAGTAGCATATTCATGATGAACCGTTGATTTATTTGATACATTTGGATGACTAAACAATCACCGATTCGAATTATTTTTTGTAGGGAAGAGCTTCAAAAAAAGATTAAGAGACTGAACGGTTCCGATTATGAAATTTCTACATTGAAGGTACATTACTTGAAAGTGGGGGAAAGGGGGGGAAATATTATCCTTAGAGAAATGTTAAGTTCATTCAACGTAAGGGTGAGTAGCTATGAGGGATTGTTTGGAAGAATTTTTGAAATAACTGAAAGCACTTTTAATAATATTTGGCAAAAAATTTTAAAGTGCTCCTAAGTTAAGAAAAGCATTTGAAATGCTTTCTGAAACAAGCTCTTGCTTATATGTTTTTCTCTAAATTTAAGTAAACTTTTTGATTCACACCATACAACGCACAACATTCTAAAACTAGTGTGATTTACCGTCTGATTAGTAAATTAATAAATATTTAATTTGTTGGTTTCAATTCCTTAACTCTCACATACGTTTTCTTTTTCAGTTACTAAAGGAAGAGAAGCACAAGCAACACATGCAAATACTGCAACAGTACCGTTCAAAAGCAGAGTTTTACATGTGTGCTTGCCTTGACAAAAACAACGTAACCAACGTGCAACGCACCCCAGGAGGCTTATTGTATATCCGCCAGTGGAACAACATGCAATACGTTTCAAACGCAGCGTTTCTAGTCACAATATACTCTGATTATCTCCAAGCCACTCATCAGAATCTTACTTGCGACAAAGGACAGGTGGGCCCACAAGAAATCTTTTCTTTAGCCAAATCACAGGTTGATTACATTCTGGGGTCCAATCCAATGGCCATGAGCTACTTGGTTGGGTATGGACCAAAATACCCTCAAAGGCTGCACCACAGAGGAGCATCCATTGATTCGTATAAGAAGAACAAGGGTTTTATTGGGTGCACTCAGGGCTACGATAGCTGGTATGGGAGGCAAGGTCCAAACCCTAACGTGCTTGTTGGGGCACTGGTTGGTGGGCCAGATGGGAATGATGGATTCAGGGACGAGAGGTGGAATTACATGCAGACTGAGGCATGCACTTACAATACTGCAACATTAGTTGGGGTTCTTGCTAAATTGGATAGATTTGAAGGTGATTATCTGTGTCTTAATCAACCATTAATAGCTTCTAGCTAGCTAGTTAATAGGATGTGTATGTATGAAAATGTCTTTCAATTGGGCTCATAGCAGTTTTGATATAACAAATCACCACAGTGCTAAATCAATGTATAATCATATATACTTGGAAAAAAAATGTATAATTATATATACAAAAGAAAGAAATACAATGAGGAATAAATTAATGAAATTTTATTTTGACAGGCAACAAATAAGTTGACCAATTTTCCTTTCTATCCACTCTTTCTTTTCTATTGATGAGTAATTTTGTGACCACATTTTTGTCGACTACATGTGGTACCAAAATAATTAATATAATAAATATTAATTAACTGTCGAATCATATGGTGAATGACAGATTAATCCAGTAAATGTGGAATGAAAACTATTGGTTATGATTTAGTGGCGGATACACCATGGAGTCAATGTGGTAACGACCAAAAAGGTTGTTGGGAAGCACCTTTGATGACTCCTGGGTCGTCAGGGTAGTAACCGATTCATGCACATAAGGTATTTGATAAATGCATGAGTGAGACTCGGTAGTGCATTTGTGTTGTCGACCTATATCAATAGACTTTCTCGGCATATGTCAACATATATACTCGCTCGAAAGCTGCCAGCGTTTGTCAACAGTCATACAACATGGCTCTGCAGATGACTATATAGCTCACTAATTGTTCCACAAAATACCACTCTGAAAAATTTACATGTTTCTGTCCAAAAACACGCTCTATTTCTTCATTGGCCTCACCCAGCCAGATCGGGATAGCCGCGCTTACTTCAAATGGCCAGGAGAGACGGGGTTCGAGAACAGGGGAGAACCAACCGTTCAACAAGGAGATTCCGAAATTGAGGAGGCTTGGTTCGATCAAGCCACCGAGTATTGGAAACAAGCCCCTACCCCCTCCCAAAAGAATTTTTTCCAAATCCGCCATTGTTATGATCTATACACCAATTCTTGCAAAGTTGCAACTGAATTTAGTGGCTCACTCAAAATTTGCTGAGTGAAATAGATTTTATTCCAGTTCAAAAAATATAAAAGATTCTATTTTTTTTTTTTTTTTTTTACAAATGATTGGAGTTTAAAAAACTACTTTTTCTTTACTATTTCACATCGCGATATTTGAGCACAATAATAGCTAAGTCACTGAATGGGAAAATTAAAAAATAGGTATCAAAATCTGCCACAAATACGTAATGTTATTATATTCATTTGAGTTGAATCTGAGGTCTTCTTCAACCAAATTGAGACAACTAACTTTAGATCAAATGATACTCAATCTAGTTGATAATTGAATGAAACAAACATTTCTTCACAGCAAAGACAATGCGGTTGTAAGAATGATAACACAAACTCAATAAGCTGGAGGATTACTTCACCGACATTTTAGATTCAACTCAAACTTCCAAGATTTTGGTTGGTCTTCTTTCTTCTTGTTCTTCCTCACAGATTTGGCCTTCATGAAATTGATTTGAGCAGAATTAATATGTTTTAATTTCTTTTGTCAGTTACAGACCATTTTGTACGAACTTATGAGAATGCAAAGGTGAAGTCACTACACCAGAAATGTTCATTAAGGACGTTGAAACTGCGTAGAGAGAGAGGGAGAGAGACCACAGGTAGACGAGAGAGAGAGATTAGAGAGATATGAGACTGGGGGAGATGTGAGCAGCTATGGTAGTGTGAGAATAAAGGGTGAGTGTCGACTGAGAAGTGTAAGGATATGAACATGAGGTTTGGTGAACTTGCATTAGCTGTATGGACCGATTAGTTTAAGAAAGCCTTATTGGAAGATTAATATGAGTTCTTGTTGATAGAGTATACTGTCATAGAGAAGAACTGGTATGGACTAGGAAACATAAGTTGTTTCCTAAGAGGATTGTAATAGGAAATCCTTATTGGATTAGAAGTAGTATATGTGTGTATATATATATACTGTAATCTCTGCTCTCACAGACACGCGCTCAAAAGGACTAAGCCCTATTCTTAGTTAGAGCATTGAGAGTTCTGCTAGAGAGGAGAAGATTTGCAGTGCTAGAAGCTTGGACTGCTACAGCCATGGCTTTTTCCAACGGAGGTTCATCAGGTTAGTGTGAATGTAGTAGTTCATATGAAATAGATTTTATTCTTTCTTGATTGTGTTTACTGTGACTTAAATTGAGATCTTGACTTAATAAATTCTTACATGTGGTATCAGAGCCATAGGTTTAAGTTCTTAAATTCAATCAAGTAAAGTCAATAAATAAAAAAATAAAAAATAAAAAATCAGAAAATCACGGTCATCTGGTATCGAAACCGGTTCAAGGTTTCACAACAGTTTTCTAAAACGGTGCGTTTTGGTAAAATAAGATTATAATAATATGGCCGTTGGGGTTTTCTGGGTTTTGTTGGGGTTTTCTGGGTTTTGTCGGGGTTTTCTGGGTTTTTGTTCCATCTCGACATCAGACTTTTCATTATTCCTTTAATCCCGATTGGTTCATCAGCAATCTGGGAAAATTGAATTCTTTTATTAAGTATTCAATGTCTGTTTAAATGTTTCCGCTGCTGGGCGTTGATGGTTGTCTTTTTAAAAGGTATGTTATTTTCAAAACTCGGATTAGCAATATGAACATCTTAAATCTTGTATAATGGTCTGTATAATGAAAGAATTCATTCTTAAGATGATTATATTTGGTTGAATTTATTTGTTGTCGCTATTGAAATCATGAAATCAGAGGTATGGAACAAATCAGTGTGATCATACAGAGATGACTTCGTGAAACTGATAATCCTATATGCGCCTACCAACTGTTTGTTGTTAAGATTGTATATATGGATATTGGTTATAAAGCCTTGATGTGCAAAAGACTGTGAAACGAAATCTGAACTTTGAATGTTCATATGGTGATTTCAGGTTCATCGATGTCTGCAATATCAATGAAGAGCTTAAATTTAGCAAATATTCCGATTCTTACTGGTGGAAGTAATTACAAGAAATGGAGGAGGGACATTAACTTGCTATTGACTCTCAATGAGTTTGATATAGCAATTGAAAATCCCAAGCCTGTAATTAGTGATCAAAGTACCAGAGCTGAGAAACTTGACTATGAAAGATGGTCAAGGGCCAATAAGGTGGCACTTTCCATCCTAGAAGCTGGGATGACTGACACTATTAGAGGAGGAATTAAGAAACTAGAGCTTGCTGTGGAATACTTGGCTGCAATTGAAAAGAAATTCAAGGAGTCTGAGAAGGCAGAAGTAAGTCAGTATATGTATGTATTGACCCAATACAAGATAGAAGGTACTGGCTCAATAAGGGATCATATAATGAAGATGTCAGATGCTGCTGAGAAGTTAAATTCCATGGATGTAAATATTGGAGAGAAGCAGCTTGTGTTTATGATCCTTCAAGCACTCCCCGCCAAGTATAGTCAGTTGAAGGTTTCTTAAAATACACAGGACAAGAATTGGGACATAGATGAATTGATTGCACAATGTGTGCAAGAGGAAACTCGGCAAAAGCAAGAGAAGGGCAAAGAGATCGAGGAATCATACTATGTGCAACCTGGAAGAGAGAAGAGAGCATTTAACAATAGCAGCTCTTCTGGTCCTGGTAAGAATTCTAAATTCTCTAAGAATTCTAGTAAGTTCAATATATCTGCTAAAGTGAATGACTCCCCTAGAAAATTTAACAAATTTAAGGCTAAACCTAAAGATGTGTCTAAACTTAAGTGTTTTTGGTGCAAGACTAAAGGGCATTTGAAAGTGAATTGTGAGATTTTTAAAGATTATGTCAAAAGCAAAGAAAGGGAACAAGTACTTGTCTGTGTTGAGTCAAATCTTTGTGAAGTACCTGTTGATTCTTGGTGGTTTGACACTGGATGCTCGGTCCACATAACTAACTCTTTAAAAGGTTTTCAAAAACAAAAGGAAATTGGAAACACTAAATATCATGTCTATGTAGGGGAGGGAACTAAGGTTGCAGTGCATTCTATTGGAAAAGTAAACTTAAAACTGAATTCTGGTTTTGTTTTAGAACTGAAAGATGTGCTGTTTGTGCCCAAAATGAGAAGAAATTTGCTTTCTGCTTCTAAAATTATAAAAGATGGTTATGCATTTTCTGGTGATGATGAGTGTTTAAAAATCTTCAAGAAAAACTGTTTTGATGAAATTTTGGGAATTGGCTTCTTATCTGAAAATCTCTGGCGTCTAGAATGTCAAGTAGAATATGTTGATCAAACTGTATTAAATGTTAATTCAAAAAGAATGTTGGAACAAGATTCATCTTATATTTTGTGGCACAAGAGATTAGGGCACATCTCTAAAGAAAGGATTTTACAGCTTTCAAAAGCTGAGCTAATTTCCAAATTAGATTATGCCACTGCAACATAATGTGTTGACTGTCCGAAAGGAAAAATGACCAACTCTAGGAAACTAGATGCCAAGAGAAGTCAAGGGTTACTAGAAATCATACACACTGATATATGTGGTCCTTTTCCAGTCAAAACAAGTATTTTGTTAACTTTATAGATGATTATTCTCGGTTGGGTTATACTTTTTTGATTAATGAAAAGTCTGATGCTCTTAAATGTTTCATCATTTACAAATCTGAAGTTGAAAAACAGTTAGGTAAAGTTATTAAAATTGTTAGATCGGATAGGGGAGGAGAGTACTTTGGCAGGTACACTGAATCAGGACAACAAAAGGGACCATTTGCACTTTATTTAGAGCAAAATGGCATTGTAGCTCAGTATACAACACCCGGGACCCCTCAACAAAATGGAGTTTCGGAAAGGAGAAATAGAACTCTCATTGGTATGGTAAGAAGCATGATGTCCAGATCCAAACTGCCTGGTTTCTTGTGGGGAGAAGCTTTGAAAACAGCAAACTATATTTTGAATAGAGTACCGAGCAAATCTGTCACCTCAACACCTTTTGAGTTATGGCATGGTAAAACGCCTAACTTTGAATACTTTCATGTTTGGGGTTGCAAAGCAGAAGCAAGGTTCTACAATCCTAATGAAAGAAAATTAGATTCAAGGACTCAATCTTGTTACTTCATAGGGTATCCTGAAAAGTCAAAAGGATACAGATTCTATATCCCTCAACATCACACTCGGATCCAAGAAACGCATAATGCAGCATTCTTGGAGGATCAAGATGTTGTAGATCTATCGAGGGAAAATTTTAATTTTGAAGAGATGGATCAGCCACAAGACAACTCAGAAGCCATGAATTACAACCAGGTTCCATTATTTCATCAGTCATCATTAGCTAATAGGGATGAAACACTTGCAGATTTGGAGTATCCTACAGACCAAACCATGGAAATCAATCACCAAAATCCTGCACCTGCACCTATTTCGAATTCTGAACAACCAGTTTTAGTTGAACCAAGAAGATCAACCAGAGAAAGGAAATCGACAACTGTGAGTGACTATGTGTACTTGCAAGAAGCAGATTTTGATATTGGTGATGTTGATGACCCACATACATACTCTCAGGCCATGGAAAGTTCAAAAACAACTCTACGGCAGATTGCAATGAAGGAAGAGTTAGATTCAATGTACAAAAACAATGTTTGGACACTTGTGTAGTCTAGCCCTCAAATCAAGCCTATAGGTTGCAAATGGGTTTACAAAACCAAAAGGGATTCCCATGGACGAATTGAAAGATACAAAGCAAGATTAGTTGCAAAGTGCTTCACTCAAAGAGAAGGTATTGATTACAACGATACCTTCTCACCAGTATCTTCTAAAGATTCTATGCGAGTTGTCATGGCCTTGGTTGCATACTTTGACTTGGAGCTGCATCAAATGGATGTAAAAACGGCTTTCCTAAATGGAGATCTAGAAGAGTGTATTTACATGGAACAACCGACTGGATTTGTTGAAAGGGGGAAAGAAAACATGGTCTGTAAACTCAACAAGTCCATATACGGATTAAAACAAGCCTCTAGACAGTGGTATTTAAAGTTTGATTGAATTGTTTCTTCTCAAGGATTTAAAGAGAACACACTGGATGGTTGCATTTACATAAAGTTCTCTGGTTCACAGTTTATTCTTTTGGTACTTTATGTTGATGATATCCTTCTCGCAAGCTCTTGTCCTCAGTTGTTACAAAAAACCAAAAGGATGCTCAGTGAAAGTTTTGATATGAAAGATCTGGGAGTGGCACATTTTGTGTTAGGAATTGAGATTGTACGTGATAGACAAAGAAGATTACTTGGCTTATCACAAAGGGGATACATTGATAGAATGTTACACCGATTTAATATGGAAAATTGTAGTTGTGGCCAAGTTCCGGTAAACAAAGGGGATAAGTTCTCAAAGAATCAATCTCCAAAGACTGATTTGGAGATAAACAAGATGAGATCTAAACCTTATGCTTCTCTGGTGGGAAGCCTTATGTATGCAACCGTATGTACACGACCAGACATTGCATTTATAGTGGGAATGTTGGGAAGGTTTCAAGCAAATCCAGGAGAAGCGCATTGGATATCTGCCAAGAAGGTTCTGAGATACTTGCAAAGAACTAAAAACTTTATGTTAGTTTATGGAAAGAGTGAATCTTTAGAACTTGAGGGGTACACTGATTCCGATTTGGCAGGTGATGTGGATGATAGAAAGTCCACATGTGGATATGTTTTCATGTTAAATGGAGGTGCAGTTTCTTGGAAAAGTGCTAAACAAATTGTGATAGCTACATCCACTATGGAGGCTGAGTTCGTAGCCTGTTTTGAAGGAATGAAACAAGCTGTATGGTTAAAGAACTTTCTGACAGATTTGAAAATTGTAAAATCGGTTCAAAAACCAGTTAGGATGCTCTGTGATAACAACTCTGCTGTGTTCTTTGCCAAAAATAACAGAAGAACTTCTGCCTCAAGGTTAATGGATGTGAAATTTCTTAAAGTGAGAGAGAAAGTAAAGGAAGGGATGATTGAAGTTCAGCATATTAGTACTACTTTGATGATAGCAGATCCGTTGACTAAAGCATTCCCTATTGGAGATTTTCATAGACATGTATCTCGGATGGGAGTGCTGGAAAGTCTAGAACAGTGGGAGTAATCAATCTTTTTTGGATAATCTGGAAATGGCAGGTGTGTAGGACTGTGCCTGTGATTTTGGGTTAAGATAGTTTGTTTATGTTTGTCTGTTGGTTTGTTTTGTGTTTTTTTTTATAAATTAAGTATCTTGAGACTCAATACTTTGTTTTGAAGTGTTGTGGTTTTAATGATGAACTTAGTTGAAAGGTTTGATTCATATCTTTGGAAAACAATCTATTTGTTTTAAGTTATGGTTAATGAGATTTTGTGAAGATATCACAATGTTGCTTTCATTAAAGATTAACAATTTGTTATGATCTTTTGAATAGTGGGAGCATGTGTAGGACGGTTTTGAGTTTATCATGAGTCATATTTGCAGATTGAATACATGTGAGTCTTGAATCAATGCTGTTTTTGGTTGTAGTATGAGATTCCTGATTTCTGTGTTTTGAAATGCAATGGACGTTGGTCATGATGATAAAATCTTGAATGAGGCTATGTGATCACTTCTTATAATCGGTGAAGGCTGTGCTTGATCTGTATCTCATGTTCAAGTGGGAGAATGTAAGGATATGAACATGAGGTTTGGTGAACTTGCATTAGCTGTATGGACCGATTAGTTTAAGAAAGCCTTATCGGAAGATTAATATGAGTTCTTGTTGATAGAGTATACTGTCATAGAGAAGAACTGATATGGACTAGGAAACATAAGTT
The DNA here is from genome assembly GCA_018257905.1 of Gillenia trifoliata. Classification (NCBI taxonomy): domain Eukaryota; kingdom Viridiplantae; phylum Streptophyta; class Magnoliopsida; order Rosales; family Rosaceae; genus Gillenia; species Gillenia trifoliata. The sequence goes on along the minus strand of CM031081.1, from coordinate 9,772,718 downwards.
GTTTCCTAAGAGGATTGTAATAGGAAATCCTTATTGGATTAGAAGTAGTATATGTGTATATATATATACTGTAATCTCTGCTCTCACAGACGCGCGCTCAAAAGGACTAAGCCCTATTCTTAGTTAGAGCATTGAGAGTTCTGCTAGAGAGGAGAAGATTTGCAGTGCTAGAAGCTTGGACTGCTACAGCCATGGCTTTTTCCAACGGAGGTTCATCAGGTTAGTGTGAATGTAGTAGTTCATATGAAATAGATTTTATTCTTTACTGTGGCTTAAATTGAGATCTTGGCTTAATAAATTCTTACAAGAAGTCCCTTTTTGTCAAAATTGAAAATGAGAAGCTTTGGTGAGTTTCTTTCAAGGACGCTGTTTTTAAAAAAAATTATTAAACACAAACTGCATTTATCAAGTCGACAGAACTTAGAAGAGATTCAACCACAATTGCAATTGCAACCAAAGAAAACAAGTCTTGAATACTTAAAGATTACAAATTAACCAAACAAATTATAAACTCTAATTAAAAACAAAACATATTCTTCCCGTCCCAATCAAATCAAATCTTGCTTCTATTTCTTCCTTCGTTAAGCCCTCTCGCCAAGGATTCTCATGGCAAGTTGGACATCCTTGGGCATGATCGTGATGCGCTTGGCATGAATGGGGCACAGGTTAGTTGTCTTCAAACAACCCAACAAGGTACGCCTCGGCAGCCTCCTGCAGTGCGAACACAGCGTGGCTCTGGAACGGCAGCTTCCTGACCAGCAGCTCTGTGCTCTTCTGGTACTTGTGAATTTCACGGAGAGCGACGGTTCCAGGGCGGTATCTGTGCGGCTTCTTCACGCCTCTGGTGGTTGGGGCTGATTTCGGAGAAACCATGGCCCAAAGTTGCTTCCTTGGAGCCTTGCCTCCGATGGACTTGCGAGCAGTTTGCTTTGCATGGGCCATCTCGAAAACTGAATTCTTAGGTTTTGAAGAAGATAGGAGATTGTGTTCTCAGAAACTTAGGTCGTACCTGTCGCTGTGTTTCGTCCGTGCGTGTATTAAATATAGTGCTCAACGTGGCGGTGGAGTCGCGGGCAGCCTCTTTTCACATTTACTGTTTTGTCCCGGTTTCTGATCGGAAGGTCATTATATCCGCCTGTTGTGTTTTTTACGACCCTTAATGAACGAATCGGATGTCATCTTTTCTCCTGTGCCACGGATTGTGGAACTCAAACAATCGCTTCCTATTGGTCTAACCTTTCCTTCCTTACTATAGCGGACCTCATTCGTTTCAGCTGTGTGTCCGAAAGATGCAGAAAATCTATCTGTTAACTCCGTCATTGGATTTTGATCTGTACGACAGTCTCTACGCTTGTGCATCAACGTGTGAGAAGCAAATAAGGTTGTTGGATTCTTTGGATAGGTTCTTGATTTGCCGCGGAGATAATAAGATACAGTGCTTTCGTGTTCGATGGGTGTGTCACTGGGAGGGAGATGTGAGAGGCTGGGATGATGAAATCGAGTACTATAGTGTATAGTGTTCATAGAGGATCATCATGCATCTGCAGGAACTAGTTTTTTCGAACGATGCCATGGGTAGAAATTGCAGTGAGGTGTAAAGCGAAAGTGCTTGATCTTCATATCAATGTAGATAAAGAAGAATTTGACAAGAATCCGTCAGTACCATCATGCGTCTTTCATTGTGCGTCTTTGAGGACTCTAGTGTTGCACTTCTTCAGTGCTGTAGTTCTTAATGAGCCTTCCACCTTTTCCTCTAATCTGGAATTCTTGGACTCGAGATATGTAAGTAAGGGCACTACCAAAATAATGATTATTAGGGGCAATTTATTAAGGGGGAAAAAGGTATAACCATCTCAATTAATATCAAACAAGGGCGGAATAATTACTTGCCCCTAATAATACTTAATGGAGGCGGAAATTGGTTCGTCCCTACCAACTTGCAGACTTAATTGGGAAAAATAATAAAAAATTATTAGGGGCGCATATTAGCACCCCTACTTAGGGCCAGTTTGGGGTTACTGTGCTTTTAAAAAAAAACTGCTTATAAAAGCAGCTTTTAAAAGCAACATCCATGCTGCTTTTAAAAGTTGCTGTTTTAATACTATAACTTTTAAAATAAGCAGTACATTTCATTTTTACCAAACACTTTTTATCAGCTTAACTTTAAGGTGAAGCAGTTTTTAGCGAAAAAAAAAAAAAACAATACCAAACAGGGCCTTAATGCAAAAAAAAAAAAAAATTTTAGCTCCCAAGACGAATATTATGGCGCCTTTTTTTTTCTAAAAATAATTAAAACTTTCCGCCAGATTATTAGTGACAGTTCTATCTACACCAAGTGCTAGCATGGAACCTCTCTAAGCAAGAGCCTACAAGTTATATCAGATTTTTGTGTGTTAATCTCATGAACCAAAATGTAGACAGCTAAAGGAATTAACTATTTGCATTCACGAAGTGTTTATATCAGATTTTTGGAAAAGCAAGAAAGAAAGCAACAAAACAGTCTAACTGAGCAAATCTACTCGGTATTCTATGGTACGACGGTCCAAATCTACTCGGTATTCTATGGTACGACGGTCCAAATCTACCTAATTCTTATCCATACTTTACCTATTGCAAAAAAAAAAGAGATTCAAACATTTAAAGCAACACTTACATGATGCATGGCAGCACAATGATATATAGCTTAAGGAGGGAACATTAGTTAGCTATATATATGTAGACCACAATCTCTCTTATGCTATTTATCTTAATTAACTTGATAGTAGCAACTATATTACAATTATATGACTACACATCTGTATCGTAACATGATTTGTTTATTTATTTTCCTTTCAGCGGACACCTTGTCTTTGTAACGTATGTTTATACTTTTTCAATCTAAAAAATTATGCTTCTCATTAAAGAAACAAGAAAGATGCTTCTAAGTGCAAACACATCACTTAAGACTAATGTGGTTAAATGTGTCAACTGTTGGTTAAAATATGTTTTTGGCATATAAAACGCAGACTTAAAATTTATTTTTAGACTAGAGACAAAGAAAAAGAAGAGTACACAAAACAAACATATCATTAAGACATACGCCACTGCCTATTTATCTATAGTTTTGATTGAAAGTTTGATTTGGTCTACCTTGCGGGATACCTTTCTATATACCGAATTGGGGTAATTTATGTAACCATCCTAAAGATCAGTTGGGCGGGTGCCTTGAGCCCTAATTTTATAGACAGATAGTCAACTGCCATTACTCCAAAACATCGAAAGTGACAGTAAAATACCAAAGTGTGAGTGTGACAATTTTATATGTGAAAATCAAAATATAAATTGCATACCTTCACAACAGACAAAATTCTAATCGGATCTTCAAGAGCTCGCACTTAATTCTTCAACAGTATATACATACCTTCACGCTTTAGAACACATAATCTAAATCTATAAGTGTTATACATGAAAATCAAATAAAAAGTTAATATACATAAAAAGATAAGAGTATTAAAAAAACCTAAATTTGATTACCATCGATGAGAGGAATGAAGAACTGATGAAGGAGATGAATGGGCTGGGCATATGTGGATGGAGAAAAGAAGAGAGAAAGAAGGAAAAAGAATATGGCAATTCAAGAGACTAATTAGGTCAGGAGACTTAATTTTTCTTTTTATTGATCGAATGTCAGGAGTACTAGAGAATGTTTTTGTGTTTGCATATTATCGGATTGCGCGATAACCTAGTCCCGGGGGTGGTATCTCGTTTTAGACCTAATTTGAGTACTTTGGAGATAATATCTTCGGATGGTGGGGAAGCGGATGCCAATAAAAGTCTAAACTCCCTCTCTCCCCCTCTCTCTCCCTCTCTCTCATTTTTCCATTTATCATTTCTGGAAAATGATTTGCCAAAGAAATCTAAGGGTAGAAGGATGGTAGATAAAAGCAAGATGTCCAAAGCCAGGGTTGTGTTTGAGGAATCATAATGTATTACTAGTTGACCCTGGAGTGGACATGGCTTATCTCTTATGTGTGAACCAGTTCCAGAAATCTCGTGGTTCCTCCCCATCAATTTGACAAGCCTGGCTCGAAAATCTGTGTATACAACTGGTTATACCCCAGATTTTGCCCTACTCATGCCATTTAAATCGTCCAAAAACAATAAGGCAAGAAACTGTAAACTTTAAGGAAGGTGGTGTATATTGTATGATGTGCTGAAGGAAGATTTCAAGTACGAGTGTAGGGTGGCAATTCCGAATGGTCTTGAGTCTCTGCATTTAGCTATCACACGCATTTATCCACATTTGTAAAATTTGAATGGTTCAAATAATCCAACAGCGAAAGATATGACATAGTTGTCAAAATTAAATTTAGAATTTTTATTTATTTAATTCAGTAAACTGACCCTAAACTAGTCTGTCGTTATCTCTCTAGCCCCCTCGTACTCAACTCTTTATTAGTTCTATTTCTCCTTTCTTCTCTTCCTCTCACAAATTCTTTCTTGTCAAATTCTTTCTTTTTTGTTCGAACTATGAATACATCTTGACGAATCATTCTCATCTTTTTATTCCATCGGTAATAACGAGAAATTTGTTATTGACTGTATGAATAAGTGAAATTAAGAAATTTTTTAAAATATGACCATTAATTTATTTCATGTAAAACCATATAACTATTGCATCTATAATTGATAAATTTTGGGAATGGAGGATCTTCTAGGTTTTGATGGGCAGAAAAGAATCAGATAGGTGGAGACAATATTTATCAAAACAATTTTGGGTCAAACTTTAATGGTACGTACTGTTGAATGGTTTAAGATTCATTTGGAGTCTATTGCAAATTAATCTGAAACTATTCAATGGCCGAACTATTGAATGGTACGTACCACCCAAGATTTTTCTAATAATTTTAGAGAAAAATAATAAGCTTGCACATCAAAAGAGGTAAAAGAAAAGGAGAGAATGGGTAGAGTAGGAGATTACGTTCAACGTGTTCATAAAGACTAAAGAGAGCAACATGGAGGGGCATTGTTCGTGTAGAAGGAGATTAGGAGCCAGACGGAGTGTTACATGCCATCAATTTTAAAATAAAATTATAAACTTATCCTCTAGCTTATGTGTCATATCTTTTAGCCGCTAGATTATTTGAACAATTCAGATTATGTGAAATGCACGTAAATGCGTGATAACTAATTAATACAGAGACTCAAGATCCATTCCAAACACAAACACGGTAACACAACTAAACTCAATTAACATAAGTTTTTTTTTTTGGAAAATTTTATATGAACCATATAATTCTCTTTCTACATTCAACTGAAATTTTTTTATGATATTCCCATTTTGCCCTTACATCAAATTAAAAATAAAACTATAAAAATTAAAAAATCTTTCTACACCCTCGGAGACCAAGAGTAGCTTAATTTCCTTCTCTTCCTGCGCCGTCAAGTCCCGGCAGTACACCGACTGAGAATAGCTTAATTTTATATGAACCAATACCCAAACACCATGGATTTGGAACCAAAAGTGATCTATGTAGGAGGTTAATTGGAACTAAGATGTGAAAGTTTACAGCAGCCTACCTAATTTCCTTTAATACATTTGGGTTCTTTCATGCCCATTCTGTTTACACTGAAAAATACCCATTGGGCTTAATCAAGCTTAATTGTGGTCACAAACTGATGGGCTGAGCCTAAAGCTAAAAGGCCCAGCCCAATCCAGTAAAGGAGGAAAGAGAAAAGACTGCGTCTACCCCACTTGTGCATTCAATGCAAAGATTTAGACAATATGGCGGTAGACCAAATCTTCAGAGAATTAGCTGGAAGTCTCCCAGTGACGACCTGCAGTGAAGCGACGTGACCGTGTGACAGCACCCAGTGGTCTATATAAACTACAAAAAGATCCATGATCAAGGACACTCAACCAAATCAAAAACAGAACTCACACGTTCATACCTACAGAAAGAAACCTCTGAGGAAACCCCTCAAGCTCTTTCACAGATACTAGATTTCTATCTTTATCTGTTGCTCTCGTTCGCACTACTTGTGTACCTCGCGATTCTGAGAAGTTCAAAGACCAGTTACCCGGGATCATATATCCAAAACTCCCACGTGGAGTAGTGTTTAGCTCTGCTATCCGACCAACTTGGTGATAGTATAGATTAGAATCTTGGACCAGAGGGTCTTTGATTTGTTCTTCCCTAGGAACCAACATTTAAAACCATCCCGATGGAACTAAACCCATCCCGACAGGCTATTACCCAGGCTCTGATGAACTCGGAATGTAATAAAATTGATCTTTTCTATATTTGATGTCTTTTACGTTCAGTTCTGACTAACTGCCTTTAATTAAAAGTCTTTACTTAACAGTCTTTACATTCAGCTTTTACTTAATAGTCTTTACATTCAGCTTTTACTTGACAGTATTTACTTTTGTGTACGTTCGAGCGTGGGAGGTTCTCGGCTATAACCAGTTTATACCGAAATCCCATCTCAAACTATCTCTGGTATAACATCAAGAGAGAATAAAGTCCTTAATAAGCAAGGCAAATGACGAACCTAACAGTTCATATATATATATCCATATATAAGACGCCAATCCGATGAACGGAAGTTACATTACTTGTGGCGCAAGTATCTGATAAACATTACATCTTTCTATTGGCAGAAGCCAATAGTGGCACGCCTGACAAACATCAAATACAACACAAGGGCTCGTGAACATCCCTCTGAAGGGATGGGAGCTAAGCTTGTTGAATCAAACGCCAAATAGAAAGGTTCGAGACCAGTGGTTGGGCCGACTCGATATATTCCAAGCCTGCATTATGCAAAAGGCTTCGCGAACATATTTTTGGCACGCCCGGTGGGATAGATTCTCTTGACGTTTTATGCCCAAGCATAAAAGAAAGGACAGAAGAAGCTCATTTTCTCAAACGCAGCTTCAAATGACGGGAAAAGACACTACGTCCATCCCGACAGACTTGGGTCAAACTTCTCCAGAGACCCAAGCCTCCAGCCAGACGCCCAGACATAACATGGAGGAGCTCCAGTCCTCCATGATCCAGATGATGAAAACCATGGAGAGGATTGCTTTGGACAACAGAACAGATATTAGAAATCTGTGCACATCGTCCAATAATGTCCAGAGCAAGATAGACCAGGGTTTCTCATTCCTTTCCAATCAACTAACTGGGTTGAAAGGATCATCTGAGAAGCCGATACTGAATATGGGCGGAATGGAATCATTCAAGCCATTTGTACTTCCAGTAGAGAATCTACCTCTCAAGGGCAGGTTGGAAGACGGGGGCAAGGGATTCGTCACCCCCAACCCGATGGCACAAGACCTTTCATCTAAGGAAAGGTTAGAGATGCCCAACACTTCGCTAGTGGCGGGGGAAAGTCTGTTCCTCAATCCTGCAGACGGCGCAACTAGCGGAGTCCCGAAGGGGAAGCCAGGAAAATATATTCCCAAGAAGACGAAGCCTGAAAGGTTCCCTGGCGGTTTCCTTCAGAAGGGAAGACCTGCTTTCACTCCGAGAGCAGGATGGGGAAGAGCACAACCACAAAGGCCACATATGGCCGGAAGGGGAGGCTTTAACCCTAATGCGTGGAGAAATCCTGACGTAGAGCAGAGTTCAGACGGAAGTCAAGAAGGCCTCCACTACGGACCAGAAGATCCCGACCTCATATTATTGCCTGAAGAAGGCGATAATGCGGGGTTGAGAAATGAAATAGCCGAGTTGAGACGGCTAATTCTCAGGGGTGCTAGGCCAGAAGTGGCCACCAATCAAAGGCTGGTGTATCAGAAGCCATATCCGGCCTACATTGACGAGCAAAACCCCTTCCCGATGAACTTCCCTACTTTTAATGGGGAAGATTCATCGGCCTCGTCACTGGAGCACATTAGGAAGTACTCCAACCAGTGCATGGCGTTCGAGGACAACCCCAACTACAAACTCCGATTATTCGATAATTCATTAGTGGGGATGGCATCGCACTGGTATTCCCATTTGACTCCCAACTCTATCAGAAGCTGGGACCAGATGGAAGCAGCCTTTCACGACTAGTTCTATAGGATGGAACCAGAAGTCACTATTAACGACCTGGTGGAGGTCAAACAGTCTGACCACGAGACCACGGAGGACTTTATCATGAGGTTCAAGCGAACCAAAATGAAGTGCAAGTTCCCCATGAGCAATGACCAAGCTGTGGTCATAGCTCAGAGGGCATTGAAAATCTCCTTACGTAAAAAGTTTGGAGACGCCAAGTTCAACGACCTTCAGGAAATCGTGGTGGCCGCCACCAAATATGAAAGGCTGTTGGCAGAGGAATCCCAGCATCAGCACTCCTCCAAGGTGCCTTTCTTCAGGAAACCCGCCGTAAACCATTTGGATTTTGAATTCGTTGAGCAATCCGATGGTTGCGGTGACGTTTTTAAGGAGCTGGAGATATCCGTGGTCGAGATGCTACCACTAACCTCCCCAACGATCATCAAAGGGTTGGTGAAACCAGTAAAAGACCATAGGGCTGCCCTAGAAGCGGGAGGCTATATTCCCAATAAGCCCCCTAAGTTCCAGAGCTATACATTCGACCTCACTAAAACGTCAGAGATCTTCGACGAGTTAGTGAAGAACAGATGCATCAGGTTGGATCCCTCAAAAAGGATGCCCAAGCCTGAGGAACTGAAGGGGAAGAAATTTTGTAAGCCCCATGGCTCCTGGAATCACAGTACCGTGAACTGCGTGTCATTCCGGGATTGGATCCAGGAGATGATTAACAAGGGAAAGTTGGTCTTGGAAAAGCCCCAAGCCAACATGATGGTAGATACTGAGCCCTTCCCAGAGGTTTCAGTGAATATGGTGAACCTAAATTGGCCAAGAAGTGGCCAAAGGAAGGGAACCTTGGACCTCAGTAAGGGGAAGAGTTCAGCAAGCGCCGGTTAGGATGGGAGAGCTGAGTCTCAACCCGACAGACCTAAGGCGTATATCAAGGGAGGAGTCGTACTGTGCAGCAAGTGCAAGTGCGAATGCGAACTCCAAATTCCTACTCCTGGAGCAGTTATGGACCAGGACTTGGTCAGAAAACAAGAAAGGCTGAGACTCAAGGAGATGAAAAGACCAGCCAGAAATTACGGTCCACATAGCCCTCGGGGGCCATCTCCCCGGAGCAGCATTTTTTAGCGGATTGGGGGCATCAAGAGAAGAGTACAGCAGGAAGCTCCCCAATCATCGAGCAGACCACCACTAGCCTCGGAAACCAGACGATGGGTTCCAAGGCCAATGAAGGAACGACTCACGCGCCCTAAAGAAGTCTTAAGGGTGAAAATCCCCAAGGAGTCGGTGAAGACCCCCATCCGACTAAGGTAGAAAAACTAGTCGAGGTGGATGGGAAGTGGTACATGGCCGGAAAGAACGGCCGGGCTGTGGAAGAGCTGTCCAAAACAGCTAAGAGGAAAATACAAAGAAGGTACGGGGCGTACGTGCGGTCTCAGACTGACACCTCAGAGGCCTCCACCAGCCAGGCCAATACCAAACCGATGACAACAGTTCAGACAGCCAAGGCCAAACCGACAGCAGATCAGAAGGCTAAGGCTAAACCGGTAGCTACCTAGAAGGCAAGGGTAATGCAGACTTATGTCCCTGTTAAGGGGCAGAAGTCCAACCCGATTGAACATGAGAAACCAGTAAATGGTATCCATGTCGACGCGATCGGAACAGAACCGATGGAGATGGAGACTGGAGTCTTTACGATTAGAAGCCATGGATTTGGGCATCCATTTTGGGTCAGTAAGTATGATTGACGAGGTCACTGCTGAACCCGAACAATTGATAGACTATGGCTCTGATCCTGACGAAATGCTTCCAATTCAAGACAATGAGGAAGCTTTCCAAAGGGCCATCGAGGAGGAAGAATCAGAACAGTGGTTGAGAAGCTTAACCGCTGACAACGAAGCTAGGCAAGCGAATCAGGAAGCTGAGAAGGAACGCGAAACCAACGATGAAACCCCCAGCTTAGACATCAACATGGTTTTTGTGCTTTCTTCAGCCTTCCATGCTGAACCCGACCATGAGGGAACACTCGAAGGAGATTATGTCTCGAGTGATCCTTCCATATCGTTGATCACTGTATCTAAAGGACATGGAGAAGATTTGAGAGTCGAGCCTCAATCTTCAGATGAAACCTTAAACAGGTCATGGCGGATATATGACGAAAAGATGATTTTTGCAAGGCCAAACCAACAGATGGCTGCGCATATGAGGCCTCTACATGACAGCTCGTCTGGAAGGAGTCCCCTTCTCACGGGTGATGATAGATGGAGGGGCTTCGGTCAATATCTTGCCGGTAAAAATGCTAAAAAGGCTGAATTTGACCCAAGCAGATTTAATGCCTACGGAAAGCTCGGTCTCCAACTTCTCCGGGGGCATCACCAAGACCTACGGTGTTGCACCCTTAGAGGTTGACTTGGGGTCAAAGAAGATCATGGTGGTCTTCTTCGTTGTGGAAAGCACCTCAGTTTATAGTGCTTTACTGGGGAGGGACTGGATACATCAGTCCTTATGCATACCTTCCATTCTACACCAACAGATCGCCATCTACCATGAAGAACCTTCAGAAGGTTCGGAGGGATTCTGGGAGCTGGTACAGGCCGACTCACGGCCCGTTTTCTCGACAGCCAGCATTTCAGAGGCAAACTTTTACAATTCGTACATGGGAACATTCCGATGCACGGGAGCTGATGAAGACGGCCGCCCTACACAGGTGACGGCCCGAAAGCTCCTAGAAGAAGGTGCATCAATGACCCAAGAAGAATGGGACCGACCATTCTTGATCCCTAGCCTCCAATCTTTATGATAAGTACGGCCAACAAGAATAGAGATCGAGTGATGGCAATCCGATCACTGATCCGGAGGCTGGGGGAGTACGGAAAAGAAAGGCGGGCGCTTAAAAAGATTTCATCTAGGGAAGAGGATGGAGATCATGCTAGTGCCTCAACGACCAAGGAAGATTTCATCAAGTAATTAGACATATCAGCCATCGAGACTGAAGCACAGACAGCCGAATACACTTATGATTTGGATTGGCCTGATGACCTTGAACCGAGCTTTGAGATACCAGAGTTCGTTTCGAGTCAGCCGGACCAACCAATGTCAGAGGTCCAAGATCCCTTGGAGACCATTGAGCTAGGGACCGAAGACGATTCAAGGCCAATACGAATCAGTAGCCTGCTGTCCTGTGACTATCGGGTAGAGTTGATCAAGCTGTTAACAGAGTTCAAAGACTGTTTTGCATGGCATTACGATGAGATGCCAGGGTTAGATCCAGCCTTGGTATAGCACAGAATGCCGATCAAAGAAGGATACAAGCCAGTCCAGCAAGTAGCAAGAAGGATGTCTAAGGAAATAGAGGAAAAAGTCCATGAAGAAATAAAGAAACTGTTAAAGGCAGGATTTATTAGACCGGCCAAATATGTGGAATGGCTGGCTAATATTGTACCTATAATAAAGGTTTTGACTAAGGCAACAAGAGTTTGTGTTGATTATAGAAATATTAACGATGCTACTCCCAAAGATTTCTATCCAATGCCTATGTCAGATATGTCTATTGACGCTGCAACCAGTCATATGATTTTATCCTTCATGGATGGAAATGCTGGTTATAATCAAATCAGAATGGCTGAAGCAGATATTCATAAAACAGCCTTTAGATGTCCTGGTCATGTTGGAGCTTTTGAGTATGTAGTTATGCCCTTCGGATTGAAAAATGTCAGGGCTACATATCAAAGAGCCATGAATGCCATCTTCCACGACCTCATCGGCCATAATTTAAAGGTCTATATCGATGATGTAGTAGTTAAGTCTAAATCCGATATAGAACACCTAGCAGACTTAAGACAAGTGCTAGAAAGAATGAGGTCGCACAAGCTAAGGATGAACCCGAAGAAATGTGCCTTTGGAGTAAGGGCAAGCAATTTCTTAGGATTTTTGGTTCATCAGAGAGGAATAGAGGTAGACAAGAATAAGGCCAAGGCAATCATAGACGCGCCCTCGCCAAGAAATAAAAAGGAACTCCAAATGTTACTTGGAAAGATTAATTTCTTGAGAAGGTTCATCGCGAACTTGGCCGGAAAGCTTAAACCTCTATCTCCGCTGCTGAAGCCAAAGAAACGGAAAAGTTCAGATGGGAAGTCGGTCACCAGAAGGCTTTTGAAGAGATCAAGCAGTACATGGCTAAACCACATGTGTTCATGCCACCGAAGAAAGGGAAACCTCTTAAGCTGTACATATCAGCCTCGGATGAGTCAATTGGCAGTCTCCTAGCCCAAGACAATGAGGAGGGCAAGGAGCAGGCGGTTTATTACCTAAGCAGGAGTTTAACTGATGTGGAAACAAGATACACCCCAATTGAGAAGCTATGCTTGGCTTTGTATTTTACATCGGTCAAACTCAGGCATTACATGTTGCCATACACAGTCCACATAATTGCCAACACGGATGTGGTCAAATACATGTTATCCAAGCCAATGATGGATGGTCGGATTGGAAAATGGATGTTGGCTCTGTCAGAATTCTGCTTCCAATATGTGCCTCAGAAGGCTATTAAAGGAAAAGCTATTGCAGACTTTCTGGCATCCCATCCAAGCAATCCGACAGTATTCGAAGAGCAACCTCCTAAGATATCGGAAGCAGCAGTATCCAGTCTGCTAATCCGAAAGGAAAAGGATGCTTCTTTCAAGATTTCCAAGAATATTGTCAGTTTATGGCTTACACCTTGGAAATTGTTCTTTGATGGATCATGCACGAGTAGAGCCTCGGGTGCAGGAATAGTATTGGTTAGTCCTAAAGGCGATCATTATCATTATTCATTTCACCTAGACTTTGATGGCCTGACTAACAACCGAGCCGAGTATGAAGCACTCATAATCGGATTGGAAATACTAATAGAGCTGGGGGCACCAAACGTGGATATATTCGGTGATTCCGAGCTGGTCATCAACCAACTTACTAGAGAGTACAAGTGCAAAAATTTGGTGATGGCTAGTTATATGAGTGCCGTCGGATTCCTGGTGAGAACCTGGGAGGACTGCATTACGGTAGAACACATTCCCAGGGAAGAGAATTTGGCTGCCAATGACATGGCCCAAATTGCCTCTGGAGTGCAAATTCAGTTTGGCCAATCCAATGAATGGGTTGAGGTTCAGACAATATCACTTCCTTCTGTATTCGATAGAGAGTTCGAGATGGATGTTATGCTTATAGAACCCGAAGTTGAAGATTGGAGGGTTCCACTGATGAATTATCTTAACAATCCATCAATACAGACGGAAAGGAAGCTAAGGACTCAAGCTTCAAACTATTCAATATGGGACCAAGCTCTAGTAAGAAAAACACCAGATGGGTTTCTACTACGATGCTTGGGGAATATTGAGTCCATCAAGATAATGGCTGAGGTCCATGAGGGAGTATGTGGTGCTCATCAGGCTGGGGTCAAGATGCGTTGGCTAATCCGAAGATATGACTATTTTTGGCCAAGGATGGAAAAAGATTGCCAGGATTATGCCAAAGGGTGTGAAGAGTGCCAGAAGCATGGACCTCTTCAGCATGTCCCGGCCATCCCGATGAACCCAGTAGTAAGGCCATGGCCCTTCAGGGGCTGGGCTATGGACTTCATCGGGCAGGTATATCCTCCCTCGTCCAAAGGACATACATTCATTATAATAGCTACGGACTATTTCACCAAGTGGGTAGAGGCCGTGACTGTCAAGAAGATCACTTCTGTAGAGGTCATCAAGTTCATAAAAAGCAAGATCTTGCACAGATATGGGATACCGGAAACTATCGTAACTGATAGGGGCCCGTCCTTTATATCTAAGGAAACGATGGAATTTGCAAAAGAGTTTAAAATTAAGCTCATACAGTCCAGCCCTTACTACCCACAGTCTAATGGCCAAGCCGAAGCAAGCAACAAAGTCTTGGTAAACATCATTAAGAAGATGACTGATGATAATCTAAGAAAATGGCATGAGAAGTTGGGAGACACTTTGTGGGCCTATCGGACCTCTAAAAGGTCCGGTACAGGGACTACACCGTTTGCTCTAACTTATGGCCAAGATGCAGTGCTTCCTATGGAAATTAATGTGATTTCTCTGAGAGTTCAAAACCAATATGGTTTACACTCGGATGAATATTTACAGGCCATGTGCCAGGAGGTAGAAAACTTAGATGAAAATCGGCTTGAGGCCTTAAACAGAATCCTAGCAGGAAAGCAGTCCGTAGCTAGGGCATACAATAAAAAGGTCAAAGGAAAAACTTTTCAACCCGACGAGTTGGTATGGAAAGCCATCCTACCATTTGGAACCCAAGTTAAAGGGTTTGGAAAGTGGAGCCCGACCTGGGAAGGACCCTTCTTGATCGACCAAGTAATCGGGAAGGGGGCATACAAGCTAAGATCAGTGGAGGGCGTTCAACAGCAGCATTCCATTAATGGGAAGTTCTTGAAGAAGTACTTCCCAACTCTCTGGATGTTCGACACATTTATTTAGAGGGATCAGATTGATAAACAAGAATTAAGTTTAGGCATTTTTGTGCGAACAAGTGAGAAATATATTTATAAGAAACTTGTTTCATTACAAGGAAAGATTGTTCATACAAGATAGTCTAAAAAACAAAACAATCCTACTCTATGGATTGTACAAACAATCTACATTGATCAAAAGCTCCCCTAACTGTGGCCTCTAACGTCTTCGGCGCTTCACCTCACTTGTCCTCTCCTTAAGCTGCGCGGCCATGGGTTGAGTGCGAGCCTGAAGTGGGGCCACGGCATCCAGCTTAGTCTGCAACAGCCCTTCCAAATCCGACTGCTCGGCTCTTAAGCGTGCAAGCTCTGCAGAAATGACTTCAATCCTGTCCGATACACTGGACAGTTTGTCGCCGATCTGAGAGCACTCCTCCATCGATGACCGAAGTAAGGAAGAGTTGCTGGAGTATGAAGTGAGGAAGGTTTGAGCTTCTGCTGCTTTCAGGACTGCTTCCTTGAGTTCTCGATGGGACTGACCAATGATGGTCAGCCAAGCAAGGAAAGTGGCGTGATCAGCTGGGAGAAGCAACCCGACATCGGCCAGGAGACCGATGGCATCTTGCATTTCTTCAACAGATTCAGCCACGGTGTCCGAACAGAAGCTCTGGCCTACCCAAGACCTTAGCCGCATTTTTGCATCCTCGATGTCTCTTTGAGGTGTCTTGGGTAGAGGATCGGCGCTCATTTCCTTCAACTGGGCCAGTCTAAAGAGAAGGGAGGACTTGGACCCAGAAGAAGGAATGGCTTGAGGTACAACCATTGATGGCTCTGCTACCTCGGCCGATTGAGTTCCTCCAAAAGACTTTAGGACCTCAGCCACACTTGAAGCAGTTGGAAAGGGTCCAACCTGGCAAAAAGAAACCACATATGTTAGAGTTCGAAAGAAAGCCTCTCAAGATAGAAAGAACTATCAGAAGAAGTACCCAGCATACCAGTCCAACTAATTGCTGCTCGGAAGAGGTTGATGCATCCCAACCACTAGTGGTCGGGATAAGCACGGTCCTTGCTGTTTCATCAGAGATTGCTGCCTAAACGTCGGAATGAGCCACTGGACTAGGTGGTGTGGCAATCCGATCAGTAGGGGGCACTTGAGGACTTGAGGGAAGAACGGAGGGTTCTTCTTCCACAAGAACCAAGGTCGTCTCTGGCGAAAGAGGCGGGGAAGGTACTGTTTGAGGAGAATCCCCTGCAGTGTTTGGAGCTGGCTCTCCTTCCCCAGTTGGCTCAGCATGGACCTAAGGAATGAACGAATCAGCAACCCGAAGCTTGAGTTACAAAGTTACCAACAATTTAAAGGTTATCGGGTTGAATATTTACCTCTGGTACATGAGGGCGAGCTTCCCTATGGCTTCTCCTCTTATGCTTTTTTTTCTGAGGAGAGAAGCCAGCTTGGGAAGGTTCAGCCGAAGGACCCTGAGCAGTCGGTTCCCTGAAGAAGACATCATAGATTTCCATGCGTCTTTCCATGTTGAGAAGTGTCTCCTTCAAAGGAGGGACAACGCCAGCAGATGGCCTCTCTACGGCCAAGGGCTTAGGGATGTCCGTATCAATGTCCCTGAACTACTCAGGGAAAAGGGGCCCCCGAGTCTGACCTCCTTCGGGAACCACAAATGGGTTCGGGAGGCTATCGTCCTACACCAGAATTAAACCGGTTAGTGTCGGGTCGGACAAGGAAAGTAATCGGATTGGTATATCCTTTAAGGGATTCAGCCAATACCTGAGGAATTGCTCCCCTGGGGGCAGCAGTTGCTCCTTCCGAAATGTCTTCCTCTCCAATAGTTCTTCGCCTCCGTTTTGATGGCCTGTCTGTAAAGGCAAGATCAAAAAGTTAATATAAAACTAAGGAAACTATTGATGGTTTGTTTAAGGAAGAAAGACTTACTGGAAGGAGGAGATGCCGCAGTTGCTTCAGCAACTGGACTTGCAGGAGCAGGAGCTGGATACGGGACCTCGGGTCCCTGTTGAATGTTTTGTTGGATTGGGGCCGAGGGCCGGTCTTCACAACTCTTAGTCCTTGCTTCCCCGAGCTTTTCCTTACCCTTTCTGGAGGGTCGGGATGGGCCAACAAGGGGCGGGACCACTTGTTGAACTTCCTCCTCATCGTCATCACCAAAGAGATCTCCGGTGTCGTTGCTATTAAAAGGAGAAACGCCAACTGCGAAAAAGGAAGAAGATGGTTAGTTGACAGGGAAAAGGGTCATCCCGATGACGGGATGGAACCGAATTGATCATAGATGAAGTCAAGAATTTACCGATAAGAACCTTCCGGTTCTTAATGATCAACTCCCGAGTCAGAGTCCTTTGGAAGTCAGCGCTCATCTCGCCCCCGATGTCAAAATGTTGGAACAGTCGACGGTTGGCTTGGAGGGGGTGTTAGGGAAACCTTTCTGCGAATTGAGCTTCCCACCAAGTGTTGAAGGCCTGGGTACATTGAACGTTGAAAGTGTCGGGTTTGTCCCAAGCCCTCTGAACTATGAACAAACTCCTCCTTGCTTCAACTATTTGAACATCGGATGGCTTCCTGACTCGGAAGGAAGTCGCCCCATTTAAACTGTCGTGCAGTGGTTCTGGAATGGTCTGAAGTAAACCAAACTGCCGACAGAGAAAATTGGAATGGTAAGCCTCCACTCCGTGGGTGTGTCGGGATGCACGACCCACTCCCCAGGAAAGGTCCCTGGGGAAGATGCAGCTAAAGAAGTGGCGGGCGAAGGTCGGGTTAGCTCCCAATCCTTCGAGGAAGGATCGGTCTGCGAACCAGGGGTAGGTCCTGGTGGCAGATACCCCCCACTATTCTATTGTCCTTGTCTTGCACTCGCCGAAGTAGAACATATAGACGGCAGTTGGAAAATTCATCGCCGCCGAAGCCTTCAACTCGAGTGCAGGGACAATATCATCCCTGAGGCTGATATCTGGAGCCCTGAGTTTGAGGAAGTACCAATGGAGCCATATCTGCAGCATCCAGGTGGGCCCATTAAAATTCAGAAACAAGGGCTTAGGGCAAGTCATCTTGTGCATCATATGGTAGATATGAGCCAAGACGAAAGGCCCCATTGCCAGGTCGCCGAAGGAGTGAAGGGCAGAGGCCAAGGGGAACCACTCTGCCTTAACGCATTTTGATGCGTTCGGAATGAGAAACCTGCTCAGGAAATAGACCAGGAAATGGACATGTTCCCGAGCAGGGTCTTGAGCAAACCGATCAGCGTAGTATCCCGGGTAACTGCCAAAGGCGGTATGATCGCTGAAATCAACGTCGGGTTCAACTTTAAGTAACTGCGATCGGGTTGCTTCCTTGGCCTGGGCAGTTTGGCTGTACGAGTCACTCCAATCTCCAGTAACATCCACCACCCTTCCCGATGGACGAAGGCCAAACAATTGGGCCATGTCCAAGACTGTGAGAGACATCGGGCCACACCTAAAGTCAAAGGTGTTGGTGGTGGTGTTCCAGTACATAGCAGCAGAGAAAACTAGGCCGAGATCTGGTTCCTGTGGAATCTTGGTCATCTGAATCAAGTAATAGATGCCATTGCTGTGCCACTGCTCCCTGAAGCGCGACGCCAAACGGTCGACCCAGTCGGACCATGTGAGGCCTATATTCCTCCGGTCGGATTCGACTCCGTACACATAGGGGGATGGGAAACCCCTTTCTACCATTTTCCAAGAGGTTTTCTCCAAAGGACGCATGTACGAGTGAAGGCACGTCCAGGGCTTCATATTGACCCGATCGACGGCCGGATGAACACTGCGAGACAACCAACAAGGGTCGATGGTGTACGTGCCGTGAAGGGGGACAAGAGTCGACGGTGTATAAGTGTTTGGGGGGCAGGCCTGAAGGGCCGCCACCCATTTCTGTTTGAGGTCGGCTAGGTGTTCACCAGTGACGTACTGGGGTTCCTTGGAAGGGGCCATGGTTGAGCTTTGAATGAGTGCAGAAGAAAAATGGGTTTGAAGGGAAGAATTTGGTTTGACTGCTGGGATTTGATATCTTCTGGACAAAAAGAAATGTATGCCCAGAAATGGAAAAAAGGAATTAAAAAGGGGCATACAATTCGTACCGTGCATAGAAAGGGCAGTTGTAGGGTCTTCATTATGGTTCTCGGAAATCGTGATTAGTAGAAACGTTTTTGCATTTGATCACTGTTAGTGCGCCAAAAAATGGCGCTTGACACGAGTGCACGAAGTCCGAGAAAAGCGCGAACAGTTTGGGCTAGCCGATCTTAAAACGGCTAGTGTAAGTTAAAAAAGGGTAGATTTGATATTTTCCAACCCGATGGTTTGTTAGGAATGTTAGTCTGAAATCAACGAATTAGTAAGTTGAGCAGTTTTTGCTTTTGGAACTCTTGTTCGAACAAATAGGTTAGATAATAAAACTTGTTTTATTATAGGATAGAAATTGTTCGTACAACCCAGAAACAAAGTTGCAAAAAAGAAAATTCAGATATCAGACATTCAACCCTAATTCTAGCTCCGAGTAGAAAATGCCAAGGAGATCCTTAGCAATTATGGTCCGTCATAGGTGACTCATTTTCAGACTTCATCGTCTTCATCTGCTAGAAGGGCAACCAAGGATTTTGGATGCTACCTCGCTTTCACAACTCTGGGGAGTGAGGGAGAGGGTAAAGTTAGGCAGCAGACTGGGGATGTTCTGTTTCCAGTACCGCTGCCTTCAAAACTTCTCGACAGAGGAATTGCAGATGGGGGCCTGGTGATGTTCCACCAAGAGATGGTGGATAAGGCATGAAGACCTGGCTGATGGAATTCCGTCATAGGCCGGACATCAGCATCAACGAGAGCAACAAAGCTCGAAATTGACATGGAAATTGGAGTAGGCCTTAAGGGCTTATTCCCATTTTTAGGGGAAAGGTACAAGTTTCTCGCCAAAGGCATATCGGGTTCCCTGTTTGGAACCATTGCTGGTACTAGATTTAGTGAGGTGGAAGGAACATTTGGATGCCAAGAATGGTGTTGCTAATGTTGGTTCTGCAACTCAGAAGGTGCAAGTATAAATAAAGGGTTTTCCGAAGAGTCTAGAGGATATGGGGATTACCAAGGGATTTTGGATTTGACCGAAGCCAGTCACAGTGCCTTTAATTAAAGGTCATTCCCAAGACTTGGATAAAGATCACAGATTCGAAATCTGAAACAGAGTTCCCGAGGAGTCTTAAACTTGACTAAAGCCGATCATACAAACGGCTTCAGTAAGTTTAAGGGGGCAACTGTTTACACTGAAAAATACCCATTGGGCTTAATCAGGCTTAATTGGGGTCACAAACTATGTCTTTTACGTTCAGTTCTAACTAACTGCCTTTAATTAAAAGTCTTTACTTAACAGTCTTTACATTCAGCTTTTACTTAATAGTCTTTACATTCAGCTTTTACTTGACAGTCTTTACTTTTGTGTACGTTCGAGCGTGGGAGGTTCTCGGCTATAACCAGTTTATACCGAAATCCCATCTCAAACTATCTCTGGTATAACATCAAGAGAGAATAAAGTCCTTAATAAGCAAGACAAATAACGAACCTAACAGTTCATATATATATATCCATATATAAGACGCCAATCCGATAAACGGAAGTTACATTACTTGTGGCGCAAGTATCTGATAAACATTACATCTTTCTATTGGCAGAAGCCAATAGTGGCACGCCTGACAAACATCAAATACAACACAAGGGCTCGTGAACATCCCTCTGAAGGGATGGGAGCTAAGCCTGTTGAATCAGACGCCAAATAGAAAGGTTCGAGACCAGTGGTTGGGCCGACTTGATATATTCCAAGCCTGCATCCTGTAAAAGGCTTCGCGAACACATTCAAACTGCAATTTCCAAATCCTTGAAATATTTGAACCCAATCAAAATTTGGTCCCAAATTCAAATTAATGAATCTTCGATTTTTCAGATAAACTTGAATCCAATAAATTAATAAAAAAAAAATGGAACCAATGGACTTGATTTTGCTGACAACAAGCCCTCCAAGGTTGACGGTGAGAGAGAGAGGATAGCAAGGTTGACGGGTAACTGGCTTTGGATGACGGCCGGAATCGGACTCGGTTACTGTCAAGGTGGCTGGTCGCCGGTCGAGTGTTGTTGGACGAGTAGAGGAGACAGACAAAAAAGATAGTAGAGAGGGATCGTGGTGGCCGACGACATCGGAGAAGTGTTGTTTGCGGGCTCACCGGTTATTATTAAAAGGGTGTAGAGAGGGTATTGTTGCTGTTTGTGTTTGGGGTTATAAATTTTTTTTTATTATTATTTATTTAAGGGCAAATTTGAAAGTTTGGTAGATAATTTTTTCTAATTGGGTGTAGAAATAAGTAAGTTGAGTTCAAATAAAATTTTCTTTTTATTTTTTACAAATAGTATGAGTTATTATATTATTATTTTTTAATTAATTTACATGTTGATCAATCATAAGTCAACACGAATACAAGATAAGACAACACAAATACAAGATAAGACATAAATAGTAACTCGAACATGACCTGATTGCCACCTACATATATACAGCAAGTTGAGTAACAAAATGTACTTGTTATTTTAGGGTTTTTCGTTTTAGGTTTAA
The DNA here is from genome assembly GCA_018257905.1 of Gillenia trifoliata. Taxonomy (NCBI): domain Eukaryota; kingdom Viridiplantae; phylum Streptophyta; class Magnoliopsida; order Rosales; family Rosaceae; genus Gillenia; species Gillenia trifoliata. The sequence goes on along the minus strand of CM031081.1, from coordinate 9,751,609 downwards.
TTATAGATAACTTTCCAATCTTTCGGATTAATTTTATATAGGCCGCAATCTCTTAAAACATTTTAAATAACGAGGCTAATAATTTAAAATTAAACATCTATTAAGTCACTAGCATTAAGTAATGTCATTAGCGGAAACAAATATTAAAACTTAAATAATGCTAATAAGTAATGTCATTAGCAGGAACACTGATCATCTTTTAAACTTTAAATCCCTAAACTAAGCCCTTTTAGCCAAGTTACTTGACTAAAAAGAGTCAATTTGGATATTCAAAATTCCATTAAACTTTAAATCCCTAAACTCAGCCCTTTTAGCCAAGTTACACCCTAAATTTACTTGACTAAAAAGAGTCAATTTGGATATTCAAAATTCCATTAAACTTTAAATCCCCTTTTAGCCAAGTTACACCCTAAATTTACTTGACTAAAAAGAGTCAATTTGGATATTCAAAATTTGGATATTCAAAATTCCATAGGTGACGTGAGAGTTAATACCCACTTTAATATTTGTCAATGACCTAGTAAATGTATAATTTTCTTAATGTAAGGTAGTTACGTGGAATGTTTTAAACAATTGGAAATAGGACCAACATGAATTGGAAATAGGACGAATTTGAAATCACAGTTATTCGTACTTATCTTTTGTTTTATTGCTCAAAATTATAGCAAGGTGTACAAAAACAACTATGCATGGCGCTTGGTGAGCTCTCTTGTATGAGATATACTATATTACATAGTTTTGAAAAACAAATAAGCTAGCTCACTGTCCCTCTGTTTCTTTTCCGGATGCAATTATACATGTAAAGTAAGGAAAAGTAGATAATATGATTTAATTAGACAGATAAAATGTTTTAGTCGTCATGTGGCCTCCTTTTGTAGTCAGCCCCGGGCTCATGTTCCTTGTGCCTGTTTCTTGACAGAGTCGACGCTAGAGTCACCCAAGTTAGCTTCCTCTGTCCCATCGTATGTCTTGTCCACTGTCTGGCTGGCTACACCTTGCTCCGCCGCCTTCAGCTTCTCCTCGGCCACTCTCTTGAACTCCTCAGCCGTAGAAGGTGCTCTCTCTTCTATATCTATGTGGCCGTGGTGGTGCTCTCCCTTGCTCCCTTGGCTGCTATATCTCTGAATTCAAAATTCAGATAGCATAGCAATCAAGTCCCAATTCCAACTGATTCACTCAATCAAATATAGAATATAGTACAAATATCACCACTAAATCAATGTTATCTTATTTTGATTCGAAGGGTATTTTTTTTCATTTAATTCAAATTGTATCATTGATTCATGAAATTTGAATTCAAGATCTGAGGATATTGAAATAGTACAAGTGATCACACTTTTTTGTTTAAAGCTGTAAGATTGAATAAATCAGCGGAAAATTAACCTAGACTGAATAAATTTAAAAAAAAATGATGGAAACAAAAGGGAAAGTGCATAAGGAGACGGAGTCCAAATCATCTCCCTAAAAGAGTACAAATTATAGCAGACTTAATTAGTTACTTGACCTAAAACATGTGTAAATCATTCATAATTTATGAAGTAAATAAACAAGTGATGAAACGAAACTAACCTGGTTGGTTGTGTAATGACATGCAGCTAATGACTTAAAAATTGTGGACCTTGACCTTGAGGAGAGGGTGTGGAGATGAAAAATATGGCCTCCCATCTTGAACTTCAACACACTAACTAGCTTAATTTGATGTCTTAGTTTCAGATTGCAATTCAAAGAGAAGGAAAGGAAGTGCCAAATCCAATCAGATTTGTGTTGGCATATGATGATATGGATGAAGGACGGTAAATGCAGTACACGCGTCTTGTGTTCTGAGTCATGTGGGTGCTTTATATAGAAACGTGGTCCTGTGTCGATTTGCCATTTCATTTGAAACATGCAAACGTTTGTGTACATCTCTTTTATTTCCCTTGGGATGTGTACATTTTTGGTCTATCTTTTGGAAAGCGATCAGAGGATTAAAAACACTTTGTATGGAAAATATCTTTACCAATACTTTACCCCACCACATTAATAATATACCAAAATATTATTTTTAATGTGTAGTTTCAGCTGTAATTTTTTTTCATTTCAAGGAATACATGGCTATACAATATAGTTTATTGTGCTTAGAGAGAAGAAAGAGATAGGAAATCTCTTTAAAAGTCAAATGTATTTCGTTCGAGCGCTACAAGTTTAGGATATAGTTTTTGCTAACTAGAATATAGCCCGCTTAATAGAGACTGACTTTTCACATTTTCGAGCTAAAAATAGACTATAGCCCATGGCTAGACATGGCTTAATAAAAAGGTCAAATATTGAAGGGTAGGATACGGCGATATTGGCTTTTGACACATTTTTATGAGGTCCACTTCGTAATGTATTTTAACGATTCAAATCATCTATATTTTAGTACATCACTCATAGATCATCTTTGCAAAAAAATAGACAAATCTAAAATCATTAAGACATTCATTTGTAGTGAAGAAAATGGGCGAATACGGTTATACAAAAAAACACTAAATTTAATCTAACGGTCATATGGTTTCGGATTTGGGTGATTTTTGGTAGACATAATCTTTGACGTAAGACATAAAATAGACGATTGGATCATTGAAATACATTACAAAGTAGACCCCACAAAAACATGTGTCAAAATGTGTATCAAAAGCGTGTATCCTCGAATCTTAACCCAATATTGAATTTGGGCTCTATAGTTTAAAGTTTAGACAAAGTTCCATTTTAATACCTGTAATTCCAACTTTTACTTACTAGTGGTAATTCGAGGGCATTGACTTAATTGAAAAATATACATGATTTTACAACTCCCAGAGCCCTTTGGTGCAAACCTTTATCGTTTGCTCCACTTACGACAGTCAATACCATCATAATTTGAATTGGCCACTACACAAATTTGCCAGCGCATGGTTTGCAAGATTCTCCGTGAAGGAATTTGGGCATAGAAAAAAAAGGAAAATTAGCTATAATAGCCAAATTGCAAGCGTTGGTTGCTAAAATACACGGAACTACATGAACGACACGAACGATAAGGAATGGAAGTAGTGAAATTGCTAAATTACCCCTGCATATATACTGAATTGAGATAGCATCGATATTGTTGGTACAATGTATATATAGTATTGAGAAAATATCGATATAGTTGATACAATATCTATATAGTGTAGATATTATTGATACGATTTGTATATAGTATTGAGATAGTGTAGATAGTTGTCAATACGGAATTGTTATATCGTTAATATGTCGTGGATAATTTCCTTTCGATCGAGGCACCTCCAAATCCAGTCGCATAAGGCGATGGAGTCGCTTGATCTGGTAACACAAGGTAACAAAGTCGTCGGATTTGGTAGCACAAGGCATAAGGTCACCAGATCTGATCATGCAAGGCAATGCAACCACCAAAATAGTCGATGAGAGCATCTCCGCCTTGTAAACAAGCTGACGGAAGTGGAACCAACCCACAATAGCTACGAAACCTACCATAACCACAAATCAAACCCCAAATCAAGGAAGAAACCTCGAGACTGGCATGGCACGGATCTGGAAGGTATAGTAAAAAATTAGGAGGGGAGAGAGGCTAGGAGGGCATAACAGAGGGTTAGAAAGGGAGAGAGACACTAGGAGGATAGTAGAGAGTGGTTGTTGCTTACCCCAACCAGAAGCAAGAGGCATGCGACTAAGATTGGAAAACCTAGGGTTTGGGTTTGGGAGGAGGAGTCAGGGAGAGAGCGAGAGAGATTTGCGAAGTGAGCGTGCAAGAAGGGAGTTGGAGCACTACAAAGGACTATACAGAGGGGTATTTTAGTCTTTTCAATTTCTAAAATTGCTTATATCAGCAATGAACCTTAAGGTTGTTCATTTTGGCACCCCCATTTTGAAATCTGACTATTTTGGCTAAATTCCCTAGAAAAAAAATACTATTCTTAAAGCATAAGAAGAGTAAAATTATTGCTTTAATTGTTTATATAGATGGTATGGTGGTAACAGAAGATCATCTTAAAGAAAGAGTTTGACTATTGTTGGAATCAATTTTGCGCACCTTCACGGTCGGGGGTTGTCTGGAAAGCCAGCCACCTGAAAGAAAAGAGAAGAACCGTGAATAGTCTAAGGTACCGATGGGGAACCGGCCAAAGGCTCTTCGACAGTCAAGTTAATAAGTAATATTAAGACTCAAGCAATGGGTAAGAGAATAAGCAAAGCACAGAATATGCGTAAATAGTGTTAATTGCGTTATCCAAGATAAACCCTAGATCAGGGTTTATATATTAGTCAAGAGAGAGTACTTTTAGGATACTTAAATCCGTTGTAAACCGAGAGAATCCTAGAGAATATCTTGCAACAAATATTGTTCTCTTTTAGGAGTGTGATTACTTGCAGCGCACGCCAATCCCTAGATTGTAGGAATCTCCAAAGATAAGAAAACAGATTAGATCCTTAGTCAGATCTGGCTTCTGTATCTTGCGAAACAAGAATGGTCATTCTCAGCAAAATCAACGAACTTCGCCTACCCTTCCGGAGTACAACAAATGTGGTGGCATTGATGGTCCGTTTAAGCAGTTTTCCTCAATAGGCGGAGCTGTTGAGTCTATAACCGGACTTCCGTGGTATTCGTATTTCGATCCATCTGATTCTGGCCCAGAAAAATTCATGATCCCACAAATGCCTCTAACTATGCTTCTAAAAGAGCGTTCCTCTGGAGGATGGATAGTTATCCAAAGACCATGCCTTCCGAAGTAAATTGGAATACTAACCGTTTCAGTTTCTTCTAACACGTGTCAATCCAAGCTTGTTACCGTTGCAAGGAAGTTGAGGCGTTCTGAATTCTGACGTGCGGCCTCGAGCGTCGTGTTGTCGTGTCAGCAATGATGAGAAGCATCAAAGATCTTCATACGGGCACAATGACCAAAGCTTAACCCTTCTCATCCCCGAGGCTTTTGTCATTGAAATTGCTTGTCTCAAAATGCATTATCCTTCTCTTTGCACAGATTGGTATCCCTTCCTCATCTATAAATAATTTCGTCTTCTACCATTTCCTTTTAAGTACTCAAGCTCCCAAAACTTAGAAAATTCCATCTTCCTCATTTATAACAAAAACATGGCTCTTCTTTTTACTCAACATTTCTCAATAACAATCCATGATGTTTATCTAAAACTTCCAATGACCAGAACTCAATATCCAAAATATTGTGACTCTTCCTCCAAGCTTCGTCTGAATCTAGCAAGCAATAATGAAACCCAGATGAAAGCCAACATCGATATCTACACATTTCGGCATGGATCTGCCCCCGTTATGTCCAGGCTAACATCGACTCATTCTTCATCAAATTGAAGAACATAATGGCACCGTACACAAGGGTATGGCACACAAGTTCTACCACGACCTTCCCTATGACGCCCTCAATGATAAAATCAACAAGCAGGTTAAATACCTGACTGCTTCTAAATTCGCACTGAGTTCTACAAGAGGAATTTAGCTTAGGTTCCCTCCCAAAAATGTTTCTCGGCCAGGGATGAGGGTTTGTCTCTCCCAAGTCCTTTATATCTCTTTTTGCCTTGTCAGGGGACTCATGATTTATAATAAAATCGAACCTCTTGTTTCATATATCTTCTAAATATTTTTTACTCATGTTATTAAGCTGTTAGAGTAAAATACTTAGAACTTTTTATCCTTTGCTTCCAAATCGAGGAATATAGTCTAGTCTGTCAAGTATATCGAGGTTGATATGACTTCAATGTTTATAAATAATGGAGTAAAAATACTAAGAGAATTCAAGATACAGCCGTTTCTGGGCTGATCATCGTAAGAGATGTGAACTCCGAGATTCCTTAGCATTTATAAAGTTTTTTACTACGATAGTCGAAGTACCGCCATACTTTAATACCAAGTCGATGACCTATAAAAAACTTTTTGGCTCCGAGATTTGTACTAATTGGACTAAGGACAAGAAAGTATAAATCAATATCCGGAATGGCCTCCAGATGACTAATGTCAAATTGACATGTTTAAAACTGCCGTGCAGGCGAGTTGAGTAGTTTGAGCACCTTAGTGATCATATAACTTTTAATTTCGTTCGTTCTTTTCACCTTGCCCCATTCTAGGTCTGAAGATTTCAACAGTCGCAATGAGTGATCGAGAAGGGGTTTCCTTCGAATTTGAATTACAAGTCCGTCATTAGGGAAGTCTAAACGAAGAGCTCGTTAGTGACATGGTCGCTCGTATGTGGGATCATAAATACTTTATGAATACTTTTGTTAGACCCCAAATGCATCGGACCTGAGCGTTTCTGATCAAACTACACTTAGTTGACTTGTCTAAGGCACTTGTGGGAATCAGAGCTCCATCGGAATAAAATTTCATCTTGAGGATTTTCTAGTCTAGATGCCTCATTCGGACATGCTGACGTCTTAGCCACAAAGGCCGCTGCAGAACATACCAAGCTTAGTATGCCGGTCCAAGATAGAAGTAATCGTACTCTGGTGGCGGAGTTCAGAGCCACTATCTAGGATGAGTTTCGTATCACCCGTCCAATTATTCCTTCGAATGGCTGAGAGCCCGGGTTTGAATGTTATTACCCAAAACCTTTGGGTTGCATAAACTTTTCGAAAGCCAGAATGGTGCACTGGATCTTCCGGAGTTAAGGGGTCATGTCCTAATGTCCATAGTCCGCCAATCATAACCGTGTTTGATACTGCTTGAGCCTCCTCTGCTGCTAACCGGAACATCACAGGATGGGCAGTAGGAGGCTTTGAGTGCACTTATACTTTGAATGTTTTAGACTTGCAACTTTTTTTTTTTTGCATAGTTACAAAGTATAAGGCTTTGAATTGTGTCTGGTAGAGAATTTTGGGTATTCCCTAGGGGTACTCCTTATATCGCAAAAAAAAGAAAAAGAAAAGAACAAACATATAACATCCAAACAACTTTCTTTATTGCCCAAAGAATGAGGTGTTTGATGGGGGGGGGTGTGGTTGAATCCGTAATTGGATTTCTTACATATCTCCAAACGAGGAAAATCAAACCACAGGTGTAGTTCTAGAAAAAGATGAAGCAATGCGAGTGGACATTGAAGTTCATCTTTGACGAAGCACCTGGGCTTAGGCGGACTGTGGAGATGTGTTCTCCATGAACATGTCTACGCGTAGACAAATGGCGTAGAGATCTTGGTGGTTGAATCCGCATGGGATGGCTTACATATCTTCTTATGTCATCGAAGAATCAAACCACATGTAGTTCACTCGGGATTTGTTCCTAGTAATATCACCGAAGTTTTGGCGATATTCCATCTCTTGGTGATCAGAGTTCCATCCATATGTGCAAGGTTGTAAGTTTCCTTACCTCCTACTCCGATGACTTGATACGGGTCTTCCCAGTTTGCCCCGAGCTTGCCTTCTCCTAGTACTTTGGTGTTCTCAAAGACTTCTCTCAACACGAGGTCTCCGACTTGGAAGCTTCAAGGTTTGACCCTTTTGTTATAGTACAATCGGATTTGTTGTTAGTAAGAGGCAAGTCAGACTTGGGGGCATTCTCTGCGTTCTTCCGCGAAGTCAAGTTCTGTTTTAAGGATTCCAACATTTTCCAGTTCAATCCGCTATGCTGCATACATATTAGGCATGATGGTGACTTGGGCTAGGATGATAGCGTTAGTTCCATAGGCCATGGAGAACGGGGTTTCTCCAGTTGCTTTCCGAACAATAATGTGATACGCCCAAAGAACTCCAAGTAATTCTTCCGACCAGTTGCCCTTTTTCTCAATTCTTTTCTTCGGGCATTGAAGGATGGTTTTGTTTAATGCTTCAACCTGGCCGTTCTCTTAGGGGTATTGCGGAGTAGAAGTCAAATATCGTATTTCGAGTTCCTTTTACCAATCAGTAACTTCGGAGCTGATGAACTGTAAACCGTTATCCGTGAGGATAGTGTGTGGGATACCGAATCGGCATACGATGTTCTTCCGGACGAAGGATTTGACAGCCGTTTCGGTAATCTAGGATAAGGATTCTGCTTCGATTCATTTGAAGAAGTAATCTGTTGCCACTATCAAGTACTCTTTGTTTCCTTTAGTTTTCTTCAATGGTCTCATAAGATCGATGCCTCATTGCATGAAGGGTCATGACACTTGTCACTGTCACAGGTTTAAACGCAGTCTTGGGCATCGTACTTCATGGTAAGCCATTAATATCCTGCGATGACCTCTTTTGGGCCAAAGTTCTTCCACCCAAGCGATTTTCACATATCCCAAAATGGATATCTGCGAGGATTTGCAGACCTGCTTTCGGAGTAACACACAATGTGCGTGGGCCAAAGTATGATCTTTGATAGAGTTTTCCGCATTCTATGATGTACCTAGAAGCTTTTTAAATTAATTTTCTACCGGAGTGACGATCATCAGGGAGTTTGCGTTTCTGTATGTAGTTGATAATCTCATCCATCCAATTTTCCCTTGTGTCAATAGCGGCCGGTAACTCTAACTGAGACTCATGTATGCTTGTAGTTGAGAGGTACTCAAAGGGGATGGTCCATTGGAGTGAGTAGTTTACTGTGGACGCGATGTTTGCCAGCCCATCTGCGTGGGTGTTCTCACTCTGTGGAATTTGTTGAATTTCGTACTTGTCGAATTCTCCGAGCAGTTGTTTAGCTTTGGCCAAGTACAGTCCCATTGTAAGATTGTGTGCAACATAATATCCTTTGACTTGAATAACAACCAAAGTTGAATCATAAAAGATTGAAAGTTCTTTTACCTAAAGTTCCTTCGCAACTCAAAGTTTGGTGAGCAGTGCTTCATACTCCGCATCGTTGTTACCTGATCGAAATTCGAGCTTCAATGCATGTTCAAGTATGAATTTTTTCAGTGTTATCAAGATAATTCCTGCCCTTGCTCCATTCGCGTTTGATGATCCGTCCACATAGAGTTTCCAAATGAGGTGGTTCTTAGGTGGTTACTGCAAATTTACGAAGGATTGGACATCTTGAACACAGGGGTGAATTTTGCGACGAAGTCCCCAAGTACCTGAGCTTTGATTGAGGTTTTAGGGTGATAAACAATTTCGTATTGCCCTAGTTCAATAGCCCACTTGGTGACTTTAGATGATGCCTCTAGACTATGCAGGATCGATTTGAGTGGATATTTTGTCATGTATATGATTCGAAAGGACTGGAAGTATGATCGAAGTTTTCTAGCTGCTGTCACCAAAGCAAGGATGAGTTTTTCCACTTTCGGATATCTGGCTTCCGATTTGAGAAGAGCTTTAGACACATAGTACACCAGTTTATGTTCCCCCGAGTCTTCTCAAACCAGAGCTCCGCTTACTGCACATTCTGACACCGCAAGATACAGGTACAGGTATTCTCCGTCCGCAAGTTTGGACAACAATGGAGGGTTGGACAAATATTCTTTCAATTTTTTGAACATCTTGGCAGATATTCTTACAAAGACTATGTCTAGCACAGTGTATCATAACTCACTCAACAGTTGGACATTGGTGATATTTACGCATCAATTTGAGGAAAAATGTTAATGTGAGCGTAGCCCAATTAGGCTACTCATCATAAATTAGGGTTTTCTGTAAGGATAATGCTTGCATTCCCCCTTTGCGAATAACTGGAACTATTCAATTTTTTAATGTTCATTTGAAGATCACCCTTACAAAAATTCATTTCAATCGGAGATCATTTAGTCATTCAAATCTATAGAACAAATCGACGATTTAGGTACTAAGTAACATATTCACCATTTATTTGATACGTTTGGTGACACATCCCGACCTGGATGTACAGGTGGACACCCAAAAGTCGAGTGTGCTGGCTGACACCATGTGGGGTGACGAAAGCCATTTTGAAGAAATAAGGGATAATTTGAACAAATCGAATTAAAAGAAGGTCAGAGTGCACGAAAGTGTGCAGGCGGAAAGAAATAATAAAATAATAAACGGTTGTACAAGGTACGGAATACTGAATAATTACAAGTACCAAGAATTTCTACATTGTCATACCACCGCGTCTCGACGTCGACAGCTTCAAGCCACTTATCCTGGAGGGGCACAAAAACAGAAGGGTGAGTGGGCCATAAGTAATTATTTTGTAAAACCTTTCCTTTCTGAAAGTAATAACCCATCGCCGTCAAAACAAGTAATAGTTTCGGAAAACCTTTTCGGAAAACATACTACAGTAGTAGGTGGAAAAACAATGTAAGTACGGAAATGTACTTACAGTCCAAAACGGGCAGAAAGCCACAGTGTAGTAAAAATACTTTACTAGAAAATCCGTACAAAATAAGATAGTACGGGAAACCCGTAAAATAGTAGAAGCCTCCGTGGCATCAGTGAAATCCGATAGTAAAATCACAATATAAAACAATAGGGTATACGCTCGTTAGGTATGACAGACACACGAGTTCATATAAAGGTATTCTGTCATGAACAGGCTGGGTGTATGAATAATGGTACGCTCATGTACTACATACACGTGAAGCTGGCGCTAAGCGCATCACAACGAGTTCGAGTCGCCAAGGTGACCTAGAACAAGCTGGCACCTACGATGGATCCAAAGTGAGCGTGTCAATGCGTGTGAACATCCACGTGAAGCTGGTCCTGGCCCCGGACAGTACTACTGACACCGTGTAAGCATTCCTAATTGAGCGTGTGAAAACATACCACGGGAATATTTCTAAATAAAATAAGGTGGGGTAATTTCCTTTCTGGGATAAACCACAAAATAAACATATAATTAGGTATTCACAGATGCCGTACCCGGAGTACCAAGTATATACCAAAATACTTAAAATACCAAGTATAAACCAAAATACTTAGCCAAGTATAAACCACAAGGGTACCAAGGTACAAATAACAATTTAACAACATACTAAGTGAACCAAAATACACTATAAATAATAAACCCAAGGTTCACCGAAATATAACCCAAGGTTCGCCAAGTATAAATAAATCACATTTGGAAACATAGGCAATATAATAATATTTTCCAAAACCCCTAAAAATATAGCCAGGTCAATACTAGTAAACCGAGTATAATTATAATACTAAAGTTCACTAAGTATAACAATATAAATAATATTTAAAAGTGTAGGCATAGCCTAAATATAATTTCCCAAGCACAAAAATAACCAATTTAATAAGGAAAGGGCCCACTCACATATACCGATGCTGAAGTAGCCCAATTGCACGCTCTCCGTACTCCACGGGTTGCCAAACCTATTGTAGAACACTCACAATTAATAAAGTATTTGAAAATACGAAGAAAACGGCGTTCGGAAACCCGAAAACGGAGTTACGGGGTCGGAAAACCCAACACCGTCGCCGTGCGCCACCGACCACGCGCTGATCAACTGTCAACGCTGACGTCATCACCGGTCTGAACCGGTTTGCTGACGTCAGCAGGACCGATCTGAACCGGTTTGCTAACGTCAGCACCGGTCATCCCTGTCCTTTTTTCGGTCGCCGGCCGTCGTCGCCGGAAACTGGAAAATTGGCCGGAATTTCTGGGAAAATTTCAGAGCTTCATAACTTCTTCATTTCAAGGCCAAATTACACAATTCAAGTACCAACATGAAGCTAGAAGTGAGGAGAATAAGAATTTACCATTTTGGGGGCCAAAAACTGGCCAGAAGTGGCCTGAAAATGAGAAAGAAGTCACGGATGCAAAGAGGCCGATTCCAGAACAGTGATCCCAGGCCATTTTAAGCCATGTCGAGCTTGATTCCAGTCCTTGGGACCTCGAGGAGTTGAATGGTGGCTAGATCGAGGGCCACCGAGGTCAATTTCACTTAGGAACTCGACGGAAAAGCACGGGGGCTTCGCCGGAGTTCTAAGGAATTCAAGTAGGGGCTAATATCGGTTTTCTAGGTTCTGTCTGGGTGGTTTGAGGTTGGCTGAGATGATGATTTGGTCTGTGAATTCAATTGGCCAAGGAATGGCTCAGTGAGAGGGAGAAGAGAGCACGGGTGTGTTGAGAAGAAAAGTGAGGTTTGTGTGTTTGCAGAGAAAAGAGAGAACACGGGAGAGAGATGAGGGACAAGAGTCAACAGACAGGGGACAAGGCCACATCGGCCAACAGGGGTATTGGGCCCCAGCCCAACCACCAAACTGTCCAAATTTGAAAATACGGGAATGTCGGAAATCCAACGCCTGTAAAATATTCGTTCAGACTCCGAACGACGTCCTGCTAGTGCCCACGCGTTCGTAACGACGAGCACAGCAAGAAAATACAAAGGGAAGAGTCGTACGAGTTACAACGCAAAAGTCAACCGAAAAGTCAACCAAGGGTATTTTCGTCATTTCACACTTCTGGGAATAAAATACTATTATTTTTCGAAATGGGATGTAACATTTGGATGATTGTATCTTCAATTCAAATGATTTTTTGTAGAAGTGACCTTCAAATGAAGATTGATAAATTGAATGGTTCCGATTGTTGATTTTATTCGGTATAGATACATTATTCGCAAATTAGGGGATATGTGCATCCCCCACATAGGAGGATGCAAGTATTATCTTTTTTGTAATTACGACTTAACTTATATAGCATATTGCATAATCCTATCCTTATGGGGAAGAGAGATATAATTTAGAATATTTCTTCATTTTTTAAAATTATTTATTGTTTCTCTGTAATTCTTTTAAGGAAAAATTATTATCCGATCCCTAACTATTAATGTTCTTTGACTGAGACCTTATTGGTTTTCAGGTTTTGATCAAAGTCTCTGACATTAATGTATTACATGTCAGTTACATAACTTTTTTTAAATAAAAATTGGTAATTGATTTAGGGTTTTAATACTCACACTTTCATTAATTCTCCTAATTAATTTTTAGGATTAAGTACCTAAAACCCCCCAAGCTTTTAGTATGATTCCAAATTAGTCTCAACATTTTCAAACATTCCAAAAAAGTATCCAACGTATAGGAAATATCACTTCCGTTAGGTCCCAAGTTAGGAGAACCGTTAAGTGCCTACGTGGCATTCATCATCAGATTTTTTTTTTTAAATGACGTGGACAAATCTCATAGTTTTCAAACTTACGTGGATTCCCGCCCATTAAATAGGTCTCGATAGAGGCCAAACCTCAAAATGCTTTTTCGAAATCTTAGCTTTTTTTCGAAACTCTAATGAGACATGGGATGATTCCACAATAACATTAGACTAAAAATTGACAAGAGTTTCCTCTTGTATTGGTTCCTGTATATGTTTAAGAAAGCACATGCTTTGTAAACCTGCAATGGTTATTTTAAGATTTGGATCGTTGACCAATTTCGTATACCAGCAAATACTGCATACAGAAAATATGAAGTCTTGTAAACTGAAAATATTAGAGATCTGTCATATTTGATACCAATGGCTGTCTACTGCATAGTCCAAGAATGATCAAGAGAAAGCTTCTACGCCTATTGTTTCTTAGTGCCAGTTTTATCAGCTAATGGTGCGGCGGACTTTGTTGCGTCGAAGTTAAGAGCGAAGATGAGCCAAGTAATTTGGGTTGATTGGCCCCTATCCTGGCTAGTTCATGTTCTCAACAAGTATGGAACAAATTAAGTCTGCAACCCTAAGTGCAGTTTCAGACGAAAGAAAAGTTAGGGTTTCGAAAAAGCATTTTGAGGTTTGGCCTCCATTGAGACCTATTTAATGGGCGGGAATCCATGTAAGTTTGGAGACTATGAGATTTTTCCACGTCATTTGAAAAAAAAAATCTGATAATGAATGACACGTAGGCAGTTAACGGTTCTCCTAACTTGGGACCTAATGGAAGTGATATTTCCTATACGTTGGATACTTTTTTCGAATGTTTGAAAAACTTGAGACTAATTTGGAATTATACCAAAAGGTTGGGGGGTTTTAGGTACTTAATTCTAATTTTTAATTTAAAACATTTCCAAAATACAAAAATATAATTTAAAATTAAATAATTTTGTACTCATTAATTTTATATAAAATGAATTTTAATTTTTTAATCTTAAAAGTACCCATTCATATAGTTTTTCAATTTTTTTAATCTTAAATGTACCCATTCTTAAATGTACCAATTTGTTATATGTAAAATGTACCCATTTTTTTTAAATGTAAAATGTACACATTTTTTTTTTGGGAGCTTTAATGAAAAAGACAATTTAAAATTTTTTTTCTTAACCAAAAGCACTCTAATAACTTTCTTTAATAAAAAAGACAAAAATTTTAATCAAAAGGATAAACTTTACCACAACAGGACAAAAAACAAAAAGGCCCACATGTTGGAAGCAAAGCCCAATATGCAAGCTATAATTTTTTTCCCAATTTGCCCCTGACAGAATCCAAACTTTGTTAGCCCAAATCTGTCACTTTTAATTACGAAAATGCCATTGAAACTTTCATTATTTACAAATATGCCATTAAATCATTAAAATCCAAAGACCACAACGGAAAAAAATGAATTTTTTTTTTTTATAATCAGCCCAATGCTCTTGAGTATAACATTTTTTGTTAGGTTCTTCAAAAAATACAAAAATAAACTATAATTATCACTACTCCCTATTATTCATGTATCAAATAAAACATTCTAATAATGAAGCAACCTGAATAAAATGCAAAATTTTAAAAATCTAACAATTCAACAACAAAACACAAACTGCATATCAAATTAAAATTACAAATAAAATCATTCAAATTACATAATAGCAATATCTCATCCAATTATGCTTTATACCAACAAATTAATTATCTTGAATTGCATCTTTACAAATTGCTTTGTCATGACCTAACAAGAATTTGAAGAGAAAAATCAAAAGTGCATCGTTATTGTACTAAAAATTTGGTACTTTGCGAATCTTCAAGTAAAAAAAAATTATCAAAATAGCTAAAATGTTTCTACAAGTAAAACAAAATAATCAATTATAAACACATAGTGCAAATGATTGTGTGTATTACCATTGGGGTGGATTTTGATTTAGTTTTGGGTCTAATTCCATACTAAATTTTAAAAATAAAAAAATACAACAAATACAACTAACTATGACACATCCCGACCCGGATGTACACGTGGACACCCAAAAGTCGGATGTGATGGCCGACACCACGTAGGGTGACGAAAGCCAAAAAGAAGAAATAAGGAATATTTGAGTGAATTAATGAGTAGGATATACAAAATTTGCACATAGTAAAGAATTATTAAATAAACAACAGTTATCGTACGAATACGAAATACTGAAAATTTACAATTATAGGGAATTCTAAACATCTTCATACCACCGGGTCTCGACGTCGACAGCTCCAACCACTAAACCTGGAGGGGCGCAAAACAGAAGGGTGAGTGGGCCATAGATAGTTATTTTTGTGAAAACCTTTCCTTTTTGAAAATACTAACCCCTCGCCGTAAAATCAAGTACTTGGTTGAAAAACCGTTACAGAAAACGTACTAATATAGTAGGTAGAAAAACAAGGTAAGTACGGAAATATACTTACCGTCCGAAACAGGCAGAAAGCCACCGTTCGGCATAAAACAATTTATCAAAAAGTTTGTAAAATAAAGTTATACGAAAAACCCATAAATCAAGTAGAAGTATATGTGGCATCAGCGAAAATCCATTGGTGAAAATCACAATCCAAGACTACAAGATAGACGCTCGTTTAGGTATGGCATCACACGAGTTCATACAGATATATTCTGTCATGAACAGGCTGGGTGTATAAATAGAGGTACGCTCATGTACTACGATCACGTGAAGCTGGCGCATAAGCGCGTCACAACGAGTTCGAGTCGCCCATGCGACCTAGAACAGGCTGGCACCTACTATGGATCCATAGTGAGCGTATCGGTGCGTGTGAACAATCACGTGAAGGCTGGTCCTGGCCTCGGACGAGTACAACTAACACCGGGTGAGCCTTCCTAGTTGAGCGTGCAAAAACATGCCACGGAGTATTTTGTATAAAACAAAGTGAGGTAATTTCCCTTTTTGGGATAACCTTTAAACAACCAATATATATATAAAGTGTACTCGGGTGCTGTACCCGAAATGCCAAACGTATAACTAAAATACGTGAAATACCAAGAATACGCCACTTGGGTACCAAGGTATAGAAATACCAACTTAATGGCAAACTAGGTGAACCCCAAGTATGGTAGAGAATTACCATTTCCAAGGTTCACCCAAATACGGCCCAATGCCGTCAGATAGGTATAAAACCCATAATCACAAGCAAGCACAATATCAATTAATTTCCTAAAACCCCCTATTTATAGGGCTGGTTCGAAACAAACAATACGCGTACGAAAGTAATACGGAAATCACCAATTTAATGGTGTAATCCCCAAATGGAAATGTAGACCCAAGCCCACTAATTTCCATGGCCTAATGGAATACCGATACGAACTAATAAACTGAGTAAATATCACTAAGTACAAGGTCTACCAAAAATACCACTAGATATAACCAACTAAAACCATTTAAAACCATAGTAATAAAGTAGGCATTAAATAAATAAAATTTCCCAAATTAAAACACATTTAAATAATAGGGAAAGGGCCCACTCACAAATACCGAAACCGGGAAGTCCAAATGCATGTCCTCCGAACGCCACGGGTCGCCAAAACCTATTTTTAAAACCCACAAATTAGAAAATACTTGAAATTACGAAGAAAACGGCATTCGGGAATCCGAAAACGGAGTTTCGGGGTCGGAAACCCCAAAACCTCCGCCGTGGGCCGCTGTGCGCCGTCGCACGCGCCGCCACACGCTGCCGTTTGGCCTCACGCGCCGCCACGCGCGGCTGTGAGGTCACAAGCGCCCCCACGCGCCGCCACGCGCGGCTGTGAGATCACACGCGCCCTCACGCGCCGCCACGCGCCCTCACGCGCCGCCACGCGCCGGTAGAAGTCCACCACGCGCGGCCACGCGCCGGTCACGCGCCGGTGACTGACGCCGTTACTGTGCCGTCAGAGTTAACGGAATATTCTAACGGCGTTAGAATATTCCGTTAACGCCGTTAAGTTTATCGGACGGAATATACCTGGGAATATTCAGGTCCAAACCGGGTTTGGACCGGGTTGATGACGTCATCACCGGTTTGCTGACGTCAGGGCCGGGTCGGCTGACGTCAGCTCGCCGGTGACCTCTGCATTTTCCGGGCGCCGTGTCGCCGCCGCCGGTCGCCGTCTGCCGGGCGGAGTTTCGCCGGAAACTGGAAAAATGGCCGAAACCTGCAAACTTTCTAAAACGTTCAAATCTCAACCAAATTTCACAAAATTGGTATCAAATTGAAGCTTGAGTTGAGGGGAAGGATGTTTTACCACTTTGGGGCCAAAATCTGGCCGGAGTTGGCCGGAATTGGCCTCGAAAGAATCGGCAACTTTTCAAATCCGTCGATCTCGAACTAAAATGGGCATGCAAGGCCTGGGTTTAGTTCCCAGGTTCCCAGAGACGAATTTGTGATGTTTTGGAGTATGATCGAGGCCTGAATGGCCGTGATTGGTCAAGGTGACCTCGCCGGAAAAATTGAAGGTTTCTGGGTTTTGCTGGTTTCTCGAGTTTCTGGGTTTCTTGAAACTGGGGTTGCTGAGGGAGATGTTGATGGAGCACACCAGCACAAGGCTGGGCTGAAGTGAGGTCGAGGATGGTGAGGGATGGAACCTGGGTGTCTTGAGCAGATTTCCAGTCTGTGTTTGCAGGGAGAGTGTTAGGTCGAGTGTGAGGGAGAGAGACAGAATACAGAGAGTGAGGGAACAAGAGTGGCAGCGACTCAGTGGGCTGGGCCCATAGAAATTACTGGGCCCAAGGCCCAAATCACCAACATAACAGGATTAACGTCCGTAGAACGTTCATCCGAATTCCGAATGACATCCCGCTCGCGTCTACGAGTTCGTATCGACGAGCTCGATACGAAAATACAAGTGAATGCGTCGCACGAGTTACGACACAAAAGTCAACCGAAAGGTCAACCAAGGGCAAAATCGTCATTTTGCACCTCCGGGAATAAAATAATATTATTCTCCGGTACGGGCTGTGTCAAACTATTTATATATATATGCCAACTATTTCTAAAAATATATACCAGCTGTTTCTAAATTCTTCCTATCCAACCACAAAAGCAAATGATTGTGTATTAGCATTGGGGTGAATTTTGATTTATTTTGGGTCTAATTCAACAACAAAATAAAAATAAAAATAAAATTCAACAAATACAACTAACTATTTATATATATATATGTCAGTTATTTCTAAAAATATATGTCGACTGTTTCTAAAATCTTCATAGCCAAACTACAAATGCAAATGATTGTGTATTAGCATTGGGGTGGATTTTAATTTTGTTTTGAGTCTAATTCCATACCAAATTTCAAAAATTAAAAGGAATTCAACAAATACACATAACAATTTATACATGTATGCTGACTATTTACAAAAGTATATGCAGACTGTTTTTAAAATCTTCATATTCAAACTACAAATGCAAATGATTGTGTATTAGTATTGGGGTGGATTTTGATTTTGCTTTGGGTCCAATTACATACCAAATTTCAAAAATTAAAAGGAATTTAACAAATACACATAACTTTTTATATATTATGTCAACTATTTCTAAAAGTATATACCGACTGTTTCTAAAACCTTCATATCCAAACTACAAATGCAAATTATTGTGTATTAGCATTGAGGTGGATTTTCGTTTTATTTTGGGTCTAATTCTATATCAAATTCCAAGAATAAAAAAAATTCAACAAATACAACTAACTATATATATATATATATATATATATATATATACCTACTATTTACAAAAGTATATGCTGACTGTTTTTAAAATCTTCATATCCAAATTACAAATGCAAATGATTATGTATTAGCATTGGGGTGGATTTTAATTTTGTTTTGAGTCTAATTCCATACCAAATTTCAAAAATTAAAAGGAATTCAACAAATACACATAACTATTTATATATTATGCCAATTATTTCTAAAAGTATATACCGACTGTTTCTAAAACCTTCATATCCAAACTACAAATGCAAATTATTGTGTATTAGCATTGGGGTGGATTTTCATTTTATTTTGGTTCTAAATCTATATCAAATTACAGTGGCACTCTTAATTTTTTTTATTATAAGTTATTGTTTGGACATTATTTCTAGAAATAGTGTCACTTTTTTTAGAAATAGTGTCACTATTTCTAGAAATAATGCAGTTTTTCGAAATAGTGTCACTGTTTCTAGAAATAGTGTCATCGTTTCTCTAAATACCACTATTTCTAGAAATGGTGTAGTTTCTAGAAATAGTGTCACTGTTTCTAAAAATAGTGTCACTGTTTTTAGAAATAGTGTCATCGTTTCTAGAAATAGTGTCACCGTTTTTAGAAATAGTGTCACTATTTCTACAAATGATATCACTATTCAGAGATGAAATCCAAACATAAGACGCGCGATACAAATTTAGTTACTTGAGTAAATATATTGAATAAATGGGACAAGAAAAACCATCTTACATATACATCAAAAGAGTTGCAACCCGTTGTCCACCAATAACATATGTATACCTACTATCTTTGCTTTTCCCAGTCTTGCTATCAACAACAGATGACTTTACCATATGAAGTTTCGTGAGATTTATTAAGTAGTCACATTCTTCCTTGGACTGTTCAAAACGATATCAAGATTAACATTCTCGGACAGTAGCGAACGAACAATTTTATTCAACACTCATTTGAATGAATCACATTTAGGTTTCTCACACAGTAAATTTCTTAATAAGTAAACCTAGCAGGAACATAAACACCAGCGATTTCGAATAGATTAAAAAATAAAGATCAAGCCATAATCTGATTCACATAAAACGGATAAATTAATAAAAACAGAAAAGAAAAAAACTAAAATTAGGAAAACTAACCAAGAAATTATGATATATGAAAGCTCTGGGCTCCCAAGAAATCACTTTCGTCCACTGCTCTACTCTATTCCCCAATCCATCACCTCTGAAAAATAAAATTATATTTATTTACTTAGATCCAGAAAAATGATAAAAGGAAAGCAAATTAATTTAAATTCTGAACAGATCGAATTCATCAAGACCGTGGACTTAAGAGCGAAATGCGTGCCTCTGAAATGCATACCTCTCGACGGTCTTCCGCCTAAAGGAGCTGAGATCGTTGAAGGGTCGGCGGTGCTGACCGGAAGACGAGGAGGGCGAGCCAACAGGAGATGGCAGCCGTGCGGTCACAGAGGGAGGCACAGAGGCTGAGGCAGTTGATGAGGATGAAGATCTTGCTTTTGGTTCTGTAAAACGATAGCCTTTCGACTGCAGAAGCGAGGTCGGCGGTGATGCTCTTCGAGGTGGTGTGGGCGGAGTGAGGGAGGGAGTCGAGTGATGACCAAGCGCAGGTAAGGTAGGTGAGAGACAGCTGGAGATGGGTATCGAAGCCAGATAAGTGGCGGGGGTCGAAGAGAGAATGGCAATTTGGAAGACGACGTCATTGAAGAGAGAAGAACGAAACATGCCAAATAAACGAAGGAAGGTTTCCCGTTAGGGGTAAAATCGAAAACTCCGTAAGCTACTTTGCTTGGGCCAGCTTTATTTGGGCTGGTTTGATGTTGGGCTTGCCTTAACCATTAAATAAAAGTTATTAAGGTGTTTTTTGTTAAGTTTCAAAGTTTTTATGTCCTTTTGATTAGTTTTCATTTTTTTTTTATATAAAATCCATTCACTTTTTTTCTAATCCATTTTTTAAACTTATATGGGTACATTCTTTTTTGTTGATTTGAGAAAGTATTCACGTCAAATTCGAAGAAATTTACTAATGTTATTAATCCTAATATATATGTTGTTTTTTTTGTGGTTTTGAAGAATGTACCCATGTTTTAGGTTTGAAGAATCTTCCAAACGTTTTATGGTACAATAACTTTTTGGTTGATTTTGATGAATGTACCCGTATTTATATATACATATGTATACAATATGATTTTTAATTTATTTTGAATTTTGTTCCACGGAATGGGGAGTATAATTTATCTTTTAATATTTTCAATCTCACAAATCTTGGGTTTTATTTAAAATCTCATTAATATATAAGCAACTACAATTTTCAATTTTTAAGTTAAAAACATAATAACCAACATGAAAATATATTAATAAATTAATGTCAGAGACTTCGATCAAAAACTGAAAATCAATAAGGTTTTAATCAAAGAACAGTAGACGCTAGGGACCGCATCCAAAGTCTCTCTTCTTTCAATCTCATCTTATATCTAATTTATGTTCGAGAGCATTTTCCCCCTATTCTTGCCCAAAAGTTGTGCAAAAGTGTGTACGTTCAAGCTCCACAGTATACGTAATGTGCATGCGGCCTAACATATGATATATATGAGGCCAAGGCCAGCTTGCAAAGCAAAATGAAGCTTACCAATTTGCTCTTTGTCACGCCATTTGACCCACTCTAATCACTTGAATTTGATCATAAAGTTGCCCCCAGAAATGCAACAAACTAATGAAAACCTCGTTCATATTTCATGAAATTGTTTGTTTCTCCACATGAACAGCATCCACCGTCCACAACTGACTACTTAAATCCTCAAATCATAAACCATGTAAGAAAAGCATGAACTCTCTCAAGTCAAGACCGCCCTTAATTAATTCTACAACAAGAAATAATAATTAACTAATCAAATTAAACAATTAAATTAAAACGTACGTAGATGATCTCTCCTAGTTAGCTCGTTAATTACGTATATAATATATATCACAATAAAGTCCCCTTCCTCTTCAAAACCCTAGCTAAACAATGCTGGTTTCCAAACTTCAATTTGTGATCATTTCAGTACTTCTACTATTGATATCCCTTCTTGTGATCAGAGTCCAAGGGCAGTATTCCAATGCCACCACAACTGCTGCTGCCGGTGCTTCCACGTCACCGTGGCTAAAAAAAATAACAACGAACTGGCCACACCCGCCACGGCCACGAGGGTGCCGGGGTCGGCCTTGGATATGTCACAGGCAGGGTGAGTTTCCGGCAAAATGGTCGGGAGAGTTTCCGGAAAATTGGCCGGATCCGTTTCGGTCAAGATGGCGGTGCTGTAGGGACCGTTGTGTTGACGTCAGCTCCGATGTTTACAATTGTGGGCTGTGTGGAATCAGATGCCCGTTTAGTTGGCAATGCTGTCGTGGTTTTTGCATTAATACAAATATTAGCCCTTTTAATTGTGGGAGATGTGGAAATAGGTGCCCTTATGGTGTGCGTTGCTTGTATGGCATGTGTGGCTACGCGCAGCCGGACTTGCCTCCATGGCCTCGTCCTCCGTTTCCCTTTCCTCCTAAACGACGGTGGAAACCATGCCCTCATCCACCCCCATTTGTGGAGTAGTAGAGTTCTTAATTTTTCGAATGTTCATGCGTAATTGTGTACTCCTGTACAGCCAGATCCGCGCGCTTTTTCTCAAAACTACTTCAAGAAGCCGTGAAAAAAACAAATGTGAAAAAAAGCATGTAAGTGTTTGGTAAGTTGTAGTTGTAAAGTGCTTTAGCAAAAAAAAAAAAGAAGCCAGAAAGTGTTTGGTAAACTTATATATAAAACTCATATGATCGCGTAAATGACAAAAAGGACATGCTTTATTGATGTATTATTAATTTAATTATTTGCCAAAATATTGGTCATTTTATTACATATACTTTTTTCTATATTCTTTTATCTTACTTTACGTATTTCAAATTGTAAATAATTATTATGACAAAATTTCTTTAAAATATTAAAATAATATCAATTATATAATAATAAAATACATCATACGATGTAGCCCATATCTCGAGGTGAGCCTAATGATTTAACCAACCACTTCTCGGGTTTGGATTGTTATTTCCTTGACAAGCCTGGTTAAGTTTGTTACGTGAGTCACACTGCATAGGGTTTCCTTTAGGAATGTAAATTTGTTTCATATAATTAGGGTTGTGTAACCGTGGTTGTATATATATCCCGCTTTGTATGAGAATAATAATAAGAATTATTCCCCGCCGTATATTTTCTTACTTGGTATCGAGAGCTTGGTACCGTAACCCTAGGTAGGGAAAATCTCATCGTGCCGTTGCCGCGTGATTCGGCAAGGACCGGTGGCACTTTCGTCCTTGTTGTACTGCAGGCCGCTGTGTTGCAAGAAGAAGGATGGTGAACGAGGAAGACAGGCTCTGGGTAGAAACCTGGACTCAAGGGGGTTCTATCAATAATCTCCGCTCCTCTAAACTCTAAGATAACTAGACGATGCTTCAGCGTTTGTTGAAGCTTAATGGATCAAACTACTCCACTTTGGTCCAAAGTATTGGAGATGGCTATTGCAGACGGGTAAGAAGGGTTTGTGTCTAGGAGCATCATGAAACCAAGTGAAGACAAGATTTGAGTTTGAGACATGGGAGACTCGGGAATGCTATAGAAAGGATGTTGATTAACTCCATGGAGCGCCTATCATGAGTTTTTTTTATTCACCTTCGTACCGCCAAAGAAGTATGGGAAGAGGTTGCTCGAACATACTACGATGGTTCTCGATACTTCTCAAATCTATGAGTTGAAGGTGCCGTTTGATCCGTCAGAAGGACGTCCAATGGGGTGTACTATGCCGATCTTAAATCTCTGGTGGCGGTGAGTTGGATCAACGAAGGCCAATTAAGATGGAGTGTGCTCAAGATTTGAAGACACCGGCAGAGGAAGTCCAATTGGACCGCGTATGCCTTCCCCATGTGTTTGATGATGCTTTGATAAAGTTCCAGAGGACATCTACGAACCCGCCTCTTCCGTCTCGTTTCAGAGGTGTTCTATGGCAAGGCGTGAAGCTTCCAACGTCACGCAACTATGCATGGGTGTAATGTTGGCAGCCAAGGAGGAGGACTGCAGTCACAGGAAGTCACGGCTCGCCAATCCTTCTGTGTCGAACTCATTTTGAAGTCCCGTCCATTTACCCGGAAAACAAAGATAATTTAAAATGTACCTTCGCGGTCAAACCCGCCATACCGAAGATACATGCTTTGCAAAGCATGGAGTACCCGAGTGGTTTCCGGGAGTTGAAGAAACGGCTATGGCAAAAGATCGTGGGAATAATAGCTCAACCTGGTGATTGGCACCCTGGGTCGTTGCCAACACTGAGCACATCATGTGAGCCGAGGTGCACCCGCAGCCTGCCGGGCCATTATTGACGCGGGCATAACCAGAACTATCTTCAAATACGTGCAGCACGTAGGACGTGTTCTCTTAGCCTCCGACACTCATCATACAAAGTTGATTCTAGACTCTCGGGTGCAACTGATCATATGACCTATGATAAGAATTTGTTTCAAAGATATGACCAGCCCTTAACATGCGTGGAGACCCGCTAATGGTAATATCAGTTTCTAAGCACGGAGTTGTGCACCGTGTGTCTTACACCATCTCTCTCTCTTCTTTGCATCATTGTTTATTTGTTCAATCTTTATCTCATCACCTACTTATACCGTTAAGTCGCTGCATCAAATTGATTGTGTTGTATTAATATATCCATTTTTTTGTCTCATTTGTGATATTCGACCGCTGAGATCATTTCCGGGCGTGGCACTCAAGAGAGAGGTTGTATTATGTGGATGATGTCGTTCCGGAAGAGTTTCACGCGGTTCGAACGTCCACTGCTAGTACATTAAAAGACGTATGGACATGCACGCCGCTTGTGCCATGCTTCTTTCGTTATTTACTATTGTTGCCTAGTTTATTTCATGGAATAAATTAATCGTACTTACATTGTGAAGTATGTATTCTTGCTAAAAGCCATCGGTTTCGTTTCCTTCAAGTATGAATAAAAGTGTGTTTCCGTTGATCTTGTGCATTCTCGATGTTTGGGGTCCCTCCCCGTAGTGGCTTCCGAATTAAATGGTTCACACATTTGTCGATGATTGCACCCGTACGACTCCGGTTATATGTGATTAAACATAAAAGTGATGTTGTTATGGTGTTTCAAGCCTTTCTATCGATGATCAACATTAATAATATTCCTCTAGTATTAAAGTCGCTCCGATAATGGAGGTGAATACAAATTTCCGAGTTGTCTCGGGGCCATGGTAATCTCATGGAATTCTCCATCAAACGACGTGTCCACACACTCCTCAACAAATGGAGTTGCCGAGAGGAAAACCGTCATATCTTTGAAACTCGCCTGGCATTGGATCCTTGGTGCATCCGTACTCCCCCAGTTGTTTTTGGCTCCAGCTGTCACTTATGATACATACCTCATAAACCGTATATCCCGTGTTGTGGGATTTCAAACCCCACTTCAGTGCTCGCAAACATGTTCCCGTGGTGTCCACCAACACTCTCACTGTGTTTGGTTGTGTGGTGTATGTTCATGTCCACAAAATACACGTAGTAAGCTTGATCCATGTGCTCTTCGGTGTGTCTTTGTTGGTTTTTCTCCTCACCAAAAGGGCTATCAATGTTATCATCCCGGAACCCATATGTATGTGACTATGGATGTTACCTTTTCTCGAATCCGAGTATTTTTATTCCTCTTCACTGGCCCACTTCTGTATCACTGTGTGGGGAGAGTGAGACTCAGGTGATCTCGGCTGGTTGAGTGTGATTTGTGGGGAGTTATGAGTGGTCACCCCGGTTTCACTCCTTCAGGGAGAAGGACAAGCCACAAGCCGTATGCCGAAAGGAATGAAATCGCTGTCGCACACCGCAGTTGTGTTGTTGCCGAAGAGAACAACTGTGCAATATCGCCAAAGGGGACAATCAGAATGGCTAGATTGTGCCGAGACCAGGACTCGAACACGAATGTTCCTGTGGTTACCGATCCTGCCAGTGAAGTTAGTGGCAGTGTACCCTCTCTAGCCCCACAATGCCGTCCAATGTATCTTCTTCCGAATATGCCTCGAGGTAAGTACAATAGATGATTATACAACTAATTCAAATAATATTGTAAGTACGTATAAAATTGCCACCAAGACAAAATCGAGGTGCCACCTCGATGTGCTTCTTCTCCGGTATGGGAAAGAGGTATCCACAGCCAACTACTTATCCCTCTCGTAGGGAATCTGCACCCAACGCAAGGCTCGGTGAATAACATGGAGTCCATTAAAGTTCCAACTCAAGTGGAGAGGAAGCTCGAGAGATCCAAGGTGGGTGAGAGCAATGGATGGAAGAAATGATGGCCTCTACGTAAAATAAAACCCGGTTAGTGAAGCTTCCCAATCCGGGAAGAAGCTTCCAATGGATGCCGCGTTTACAATCAAATACAAGTGCCGACGTGGTCCACAGACGATACAAAGCAAGGTTGGTAAGGTATACTCGTACATATGGTAGACTATCGCAGACGTTCTCTCCCAGGCCAAGATGAATACTACAGACGCGGTACTTATCTCTTTAGCCGCAAACCCGGATTGGCCCTGGCACGCCCCGATGTGAAGAATGCTTTCCTTCATGGGAATTTGGAGGAAGAAGTATATATGGTTTTTCCGCCCGGATAGATGCGGAACACGGTTGTCGATTGCGTAGGTCACTTTACGGACTTAAGCGCCTCCTCATGCGTGGTTTGACAGTTCGGGACAAAGAAGCCATGAAGAAGAATGGATATCGCCGTTGTCATTCCACCACATGCGTTGTTTGTGAAGTAGATTTGAATAAAGTAATCCGTTTGATTATCTATGTAGATGACATGACTATTACTGTGGATTTATCGATGAAATATCAAGGTTGGTGTAAACCTTAAGCAAGCAATTCGAAATGAAGAACTGGGAGACTTAAAATATTTTCTCGGAGTTGAAGTTGCCCGCTCATCCGTGAGAGAGGTATCTTCTGTCTCGCCGTAAATATGTATTGGATTTGTCAAGGAAACCGTGGCATGCTAGGTGTAAAACCTAGACACCCCTATTGTTGAGAAACATCATCTCGGGCATTAAGTATCCAGACGTACGCTGATAAGGGCAAGATATCGAGAGACTTGTAGGGAGATCAATTTATTTGGCTCATACCGCCCGGCATATCGCTATGCTCGTAAATGTTGTGAGTCGGCTTCATGCACTCACCAAGTACGTATCACATGACCGCAGCTCATGCATATTTTAGTATTATTTGAAGTCTCGGGTGACCGGAAAGGAGTATTGTATGAGACATGGACATTCGAGAATTGAAGGCTTTACCGATGTGATTGGCCGGTGATGTAACTGAGCAAGTGGCCAACATCAGGATATTTTACTTTTGTTGGAGGGAATTTAGTTACGTGGCGTAGTGTTGCAGTGTTCACGATCATCACTCGAAGCCGAGTATGAGGTATGGCACATAGGTCAGTGAGATACTCTTGGTTGCGGAAGCTTCTTTGGAGCTGATTCAAGACAAATGAGGCTATGAGATTATATCATGATAATAAGCCCCAGAAGAGATATAGCGTAATAACTCGCTGCAACATGATAGATTCAAGCACGTGAGTGCTGATTGCACATTTTATCAAGGAGAAACTCGAAAGAAATTGCTTCTCTCCCATGTAATGTCCGAGGAGCAACTTCCCACGTATGTTCTTACTCATGCACATGTAGTCGAAAGTTAATGACTCACTCGTCAAGCTGGGCATGTGTGATATCTATGCACCAACTGGAGGGGGAGTGTTAGCGTGAGTCACACAAGATACAGGGTTTCCTTTAGGAATGTAAAGTTTGCTCTCATGTAATTAGGGTTTGTGGTAACTAGGGTTGTATATATCCCAGCTTTTTGTATGAGAATAATAATAAGAACATTCTCACGATATTTTCTACTAAGTTTGGATTGGTTCATTTGTTGAACAAATCACCCAGGTGTAGCCTATACTTTCTTTCATCATTTACGCAAAGCAAAGATATCCACCATCATTTCCCCGGCGTCGACTGCACGGACCACTCGAACAGCGCACATCGGCGCACTTTAGAAACATCCACTCGTCTTCGAATTCCATCTCGACCCGCCCAAGCGCTATCCGATTGAAATCCGCAGCTCCGCGTCTCACCCCATCTTCTTTCATTGACCCGACCCCACCCGTCTTCTTCTTCTATCGGTCTTGGTTTTGCCGATTGGCCCGTAATTTGAAATCTTCGTTCGTTGGCGTTGATTGTATTTCCGTACGAGCAACAGAGAGAAGCATATCTGAAGTCGCCAGAGCTCTTAGATCTCCGTCGCCGCAGCCGTACTGCCAGATGGAGAGGAGTGGAGGTGGAGGTTGGTGCGTAAACCACCTTCCTTTCTTTCTCGATCTAGTCGATGGCCGTCATTTTACCGAGATTGGTTTATGGGGGCAGTAGATTTGCCATTATGAATTTTCATTAATTGGGCATTGTTCACCCGCCTCTCGTTAACACACAAGCGTTTTTTTTAGAAGCAAGGGTTTTATTATTTCTCAAGCATCGTCGTTTTCTTTGGATCGATGATTGTAAAAAAAGTGCTTTTTTACCAATCACAATTTGGGCCCCAACTTTTTTTAATAAGCTACTTTTTTAAAAATTCAGCACTCCCAAACTCCGGGCCTTAGTTTGGTCACCTCTTCTTCTAGAGTCCTGAGGACATGAGAGTTAGTTTGCAATTAATTTGGAGTCTTGGTTCATATTGCAGTTCCATGCATAGAAATAGCTTGGGCTTTCATGTTTTTAATGATGTTGTTAAGAGTATGATCGATGCTATGCATGCATGCAAGTTTATGCTGTCTATGTACGTAGCCCATATTATTGCTCTTATGTCGATGATCAATTTCCTTCAAGCGATCAATATGTATATGTTTTTTAATTAGACTATTTAAGCACCAAGTTTAAGCATCTTCTAGGAATGTGCATGAGCATTTCTTTCCAAAAATTCCATTCCATGAACCAAATTGAACCTAAGAGGAACCATATATAACCCATATTTTATGTAAAATCTTTATTAAACTCTAGAAATTCACCTAGATCTTTTGGTTAATAGAAATTTAATTACCACACGACCGATCTTCAGTCCAAATCCACCCTCTCTTATTAATGTCATGTTACTTCTGTTGCTTTTGTTAACATATGGATGGAGAATAATTCCAATTCTTAACTTTCTCCACATATTCCAAACTTCCCATACACTTATTGGCACATGAGAAATCAAAATCATAATATCATACTTTCAGGTTTGAACGAGTAATCGAGTATCTAAAAATTATAAACTAAATTAAATGATTGATTATTAGATTCATTCTCTCTCATATTCCTAACTCCTCAATTCATAAGTGTTGATGCACAAATTTGGATCAACTTAAATAATGTATCGAAATCCGCCCAAGCCAAAGAAGGACAGAACTTGGAGAATTCAAGAATGGTGGCTAGTTTGAAGCTCTCTCTCTCTTTGGTTGAGGCCTGTAAAATGAAGAAAAAAGTCACCTAAACTGAGGAGGCAGGTTCTAGTCAACCACACTCCAATGCCTAAATTAGGAGCTCTCTCAATTTGTGAAATAGTACAAAGTTATTTAAAATTCTACAATGTACCGGTTTATGAGATAACTGATGTAGTGAACGGTTGAATTTGCATGATTCAATTTTGACAATCGCAATTTAACTGTTCAAACACTTATACATCCATTTACATAGAGAGCTGAGTTTACATATACATAGATAAAATTCTTTTCCTTTT
This sequence comes from Gillenia trifoliata, assembly GCA_018257905.1. Taxonomy (NCBI): domain Eukaryota; kingdom Viridiplantae; phylum Streptophyta; class Magnoliopsida; order Rosales; family Rosaceae; genus Gillenia; species Gillenia trifoliata. Next base: position 9,722,025 of record CM031081.1, on the reverse strand, counting down.
AGTTTTTGTCCAGTGTGGGATCTTATGCTCATGCTGACATGGCATCCTGTGAGTGGTTTATGACATGGCATTCATTCGGAGTCTCGCAAGCGACTTGGGAATGAAGTTTGGCTTCTTTTGTCTAATTTGCATTTTAATTTTTGTATTCCCTTAGGCCGCGATTGGAAGTTGAAAAGAACAGATTAAAACATGCACAATTGCACATAAGCAGAGAGTAAAATGGCTTGTTTAAGAGGAAATTAAAATGACTAAAATCTTCAACCGAATTACCCCTTTGTGTATACATACATGAAAATGCAACACTAATACCCAAAATAAATACTGTATATCAAGACGTATACGTGCAAACTAGGACCGGAATGACAAAAAAGGGTATACAGTACACAAGTTCCAGAACTAATTAACTCCTGCTAGTACGTAGGGACGTTTGGATCGACCTCATGCGCCCAGCCCTCCAGTCCTCCGATGATGTCTTTGGCCGACGCGAAACCCATCTTGTGGAGATACTGAACAGCCCTTTGAGAATCGTTACCCCTTCTACATATTACATATAACTTCCCACCTGAACCAGAATCAGTACCCCTATGGTCTTCCTTTTCCTTTAAGGCGGAAGTTATTTCCGGCAACCGAGCCTCCAAACGTGGGAGCGGGATGTTTAAGGAATTGGGCAGAGAAACAATCTTGAAGTGATGTTCTGGACGAACGTCGATCAAAACATGTGCCTCGCCACTAACAAGTTTCTCCTTGTACTCTTTACTATTTATTCTGGAGTCTGGCTGAAGTAGGTTCAACTTCAAAGGTAACTGCATTGAATAAATAGCACGATTGTTAATACCAGTTCTCAATCCAATTATACATTTAAAAATCAGATACTTTAAAATCCTTTGAGGAAAAAATTACGAGACAAATATTTACCGGAGTCAGTGGAGACTGAGTGAAGTTTTCATAATCAAATTCTTGAAACTGCTGCTTAGAGAATGGTGCATTCTCACTACACACTATGCACTGCGGTGACCTTCCTCGAATCGTAACCTGAAATGAAAAGAAAATTTCTAAAATGCACACCCACAAAAAAAATAAGCCATATCTGATAAACGTGAAACGTCAACTGTGAAGCTAGTTATTCATTTTCAGTTCTAAAAGAAAAAGAAAACAAATCCAGATACCAAAAAGGGATGCAACAAGTCCAGGTAGTGGAATGGTACGTAACTCCTTATTAAAAGTTAGGTACAATTCGACTTGAAATCGAACATGTAATCTAATATCCGAAGAATGGAGAGGTGTTCAGGGGAAGGGAAGGACGAATGGTTGCGTAGGCGGTCCATTGGACCAAAAGCCTAAATAACTAACATACTGAGGTGACATCGATACGTACATGCAAAGCCACTCTGATTCCAACAATTCTTGTTTAAGACTAATGCATTCATAAAATCAAAGCAAATTAAAGTAATGTCAGGTACTGGATTTCAGTGGTACTAAGATGAAGCATACATTTCGTATCCGTCCTGAAAATGCATCAAATAAAAGCATGCGTTCTGAGAGTGGTTCTCCAACTCCACTTGCAATCTTAATAGCTTCTAGGGCTTGGAGACAGCCGATGACACCTGGAACTGCAATAATTAAGTAGTCGTAAGAAACAGGTACTTGGTTTCACAAGCAAGAAATGAAATACTAAGTGAGATATTTTAAATCAAACAAGAAATTAATGATGATTAAACCCCTGTTTACAAAATTTCCTCCTAACCACTATACAAGTCATCAAACTATATCTCTTCATAAAACATTTCACTTTGTACTGCAGCAGACTGGGAATATTAATAGGTATTTTTCCAGCTGTTCATAACTTTATATTCCATGATTTTTGAAAGAAAACAATTATTGACATACCAACACCTAGGACACCAGCGTCAGAACATCTTTGACATGCGGTTGTAGGTGGCGGAGTTGGAAATAGGCATCGATAGCATGGACCACCATTATAATTGAAAACCGTGAGCTGCATAAATATATTTGAATCAAAAACTTGGAATCTTTAACATGATAAGATACGGAAAATGACAATTTGTACTACCTCATTATAGAAAATCATATATTACAAAAGGACCAAAAAAGATTTCTACACAATGTACCTGCCCTTCTAATCCCACTGCAGCACCAGATACAAGAGGCTGTAAGAGTATATACACTACCCATTAGTACTTAGTGGAGAAAATTGAATAAATGAGTAAATGGAAAGTTATAACAATACAAGAACAGCCTACAAATCCATACAATTATATATACATATATTTATATGTTTATATATGAAAACCATGAGCTGGTAATGAAAAAGGTAACACATAGTGCCTTTGTAACATCATCACAAGGAGCCTTACCTTCCCTAACACCACACAACAATCGCTAATCATGTAACGACTAGGAGCATTGTCCGTTGCATCTACTACTATATCATATCTTAGAGATGTCAACAGTTAAGGATGACACAATATTTCAGCAATTTGGGACCAAAAATAAATATATAAGATTGTAAAAGTGTATCTCTGAATTACGATAAAGGAACACAAGATGATTAAAAAAGTGAAAATTTTCAAGGATACTTGCTCATAATTTCCAAAGCATTGGATGTACGTAGTGGTTCTTGGTACTCCACAACCTGAATAGTGGAGTTAATCCTGGGACATGAATCCATGTTAGAATGACACAAAGTAAACAGGAGTTTTTTCAATCAAATAAAAACCAGAAGGGTTTTTCTATTAGAAGTTAGAACCCAGCAATTGACTGAGTTGACCAGGCACAAATTTCTTTCCAATAAATTTCCAACTTTACCCGTATTGAAAAAAAAACATTTAAAAAGTAAGCTAGATCCCCCATGCAGCCTCCCTTCCCCAACCCCCGTACCCTCCACCCCATGGCACCCCTCCCTTCCCCACCCTCACAGCCAGTGGCAGAGCTACATTCATTATCTTGGTGTGGGGGATGGGGGTGGGACATTGGTTTGAAAAAAACCTTCCACAGAAATGCAGAGGTTTGACAGTTTTTCTTATCAACTTTGCATAGCCTGCTGGGACAAAGTGTAGCTACACCCCTGTCCACAGCCACCTCCCTCCAACTCAACAATTAAATAGTCCCTCCTCTCTCTCCCTCTCAGGCTCTCAGGGGGGATGGCGAAGGGAGGCATTTGCTGGGTTTACTCAACAGACGAGGGTAAAATTGAAAGTTATTGAAAAAAAACTTAGTGCTGGTGTAATCATTCATATTCTGAGTGTTAATAGAAGCCCTCATACAGAATTTTGGCAGAAATCAAAGGACAGTATATCATTTGCAATACTACTCCAATATAGGTCATTCTTTTAACACTGAAAAATATTCCAAAAAGAGAGACATACGAATGACAAGCAGCTGCAGCAGATTTCACTTTTGGCTGACCAATAAAACCTTCAGTGTGGATAATCTGAAATAGGAATGGAAACCGTAAAAATTCGTTTAACATAAAGTGAAAAAACATCCACATACATTCGCACACGCACAAACTCTGCTTAAAAAAAAAAACGCACTAAGTGTGCATCGTAATAGTAATTTAACTGAGCTTTACCAGTCAGCATTGCTATCTTATATACCATTAAATACATGACATAAAGTCAACAATATGAAGAACAAGAATAGGAACATGATTTCCAACTTGTACCTGTCTGTGCATATTATTGAGCTCAACCACATCATGATCAACGACCCCCAAGCGGCCTAAAGATACAATCCCATTACAAGTATTCAGTAAGACGAGTTCAATTTCAGTTTCATGGTATCAAATCATCATATATACAATATCTATAGCAGGCATTGTTAAAATTCCAATTAGCTGGAAACATTACCAACACCACAGGCTGCAAGATACAGCAGAACAGGCGAGCCTAACCCTCCGGCTCCAACCACCAAAATCGACGACTTTAAGAGATTTGACTGCCCTGAGCCAATTAGGTATAAAATTTCAATTAGAATAACTCAACTTAAAAAAGAATGCAAAAATCATCTGATCTTTTACACAGAAGTGATGAATCAAGACTCAATGCCTCAAATTTTATATATTTTCAACAAAAAAAGGGTTTTTTAGTGTCTAGGATTGGATTGTAACGGATAACGTCGGAGGAAGAACTGAAAAAAAATTTGTAAGTTAGAAGGTAAGCAATGGATTACTCACTGAGTAAACTTATCGATTCCAATCCTCTATTTACTTCTATCAATAAAGTTTATGTCTGACCAAAAAAAATCCCTTAAAATTAAAAAATATTACCCTCTACTCTACCTTTAATATACCTTGACTATAGTCGGTTATCCCACCAAAATTACTACTAGAAGTGAGCTCTTTTGGACAATTCCAGACCCTAATTACATTTTTTTGGGTTATAACTTTGTACCACATATTTGCCTACATACATCTATGTACATACATACATCTATGTACATACATACATACATAAATAATAGTATAATGCGCACACACACACATAGGGGACTTGTATAATTATACCTTGGACTCCGAACGAAGGGAGCAAGAGGTGGCGACTGTAGCGGTAAATCATCTGAGGCGACAAATCGTGGCCGTAGCCCGAATCAACGGACGGGATAGCGGGAGTACAAGAGCCATTGGAAACGCTGCCGTTCGGCTGCTGAAGGGTAATCTCTCGGAGCTGAGCTTCGAGGGATGAGATTTGGCGCTCTATTTCGCTCTTACTGGCCTTCAAGTCTTCGAGTTGGCGAAGAACCGCAGAGGCCTCGCCGCCGCCGTCGGAATCCATGGAGTCGCAGTCGCAGAGAGTAAAAGCTGAGCTGAGCAGGGAGCTTTTGAGGTTTGGAAGAGACGGTCGCAGCGCGCGAGTATCTCTGTGGGTTTTGTCGATGTTTCACTTGTGAGGGGCAATCGTGTCATTTTACTCATTGGGTCAAACCGTCACGTCTTTGACGCCGTAAAAGCTCAAAGCCCTCTCTCTCTCTCTCTCTCTCTCTCTCTCCTCTCCTATTGTGCAAAATGCATGAGAGTTAAGGATAGGTGAGTTTCTCTTCTTAATTTGCATGAAGGAATTTAATTTGGTTTTTAGATTCTGTGGCTTTACAAATTTCTTAATTACCAGAAGAAGAAAAAATTAGGAATTTTTTCTGTTAAAATTGGTTGTGCTGCATTCTGTGGAGTTATAAGAGCTTGCCTATTAGGTGTTTGTGAAAATTCCTCTTAGAGTTAGAAACAAAGGATTATGATGCAAATTTAACGTGGGGTGTTTTGGTATGTATGTATAGGTGTGTTATATTGGGATGACAGCTGAGTGTACCTCGTTTTTCCGAATTTTGATTGCTAGATCAAACAAGGAAGTTCAATCTATCAAGGATCGAGTTTTGGACTACTAGACGCCACCTTCGGTTTGAGGTATGGAAATCTCAAACTTGGAAACTGGCCGTTATCGTGTTGTGTTTTTCTTTGAATGCTCTGGATTGTAAGCATGATATCAAAACTGAAATGCTGTTGGAATGTTTGATGAGTGGGGTTTGATTTGCTTAGTATTATATCTACTCCTCATGGTTATGTTTTTACCATGTTCAACTTGACTCTTTCAAGTGTTGTTTCGGAAAGGACTTTATTCGAAACTATGTTGAAATGAATTTTAGTGATTTTTTGAAGTTAAATCGTTGATGTCAGAAAGTAACTTGCATTTTTCCAGCAGAATAATGAATTAAAATAGTTGTTTAAGCTTTAATTGAAATAGGATTTCATGCAAAAATATAGAAAGGGATGCTTGGTGAGTAACAAAAGCTACACCCGATTTTCTGAAATCTTGCATCACCTTCTTCACAGTCAGCTGTGGCCGGAGTTTGGTTAACTATCTCTCAACCGGAACTCATGAAATGTAGGAATATGAAAGGCCTTTTGTCTATTTTACTCTGTCAATCTCATTCTTTTCCACTGGATATTTAGTAGCGAAAAGACCTTTCACTTGTCGGATGAAAATATTTGATCAAGTTGGATTAAGAGAATGAATTGATGGTATTTTATCTGTTTCCATACCATATCACCGCGGACAATGGAGGAAATTTGCTATGCTTAGTTTTCTATCCAAAATGAGCTGGCAAGAAGCTGCAGCAGTTCTCTCATCTCACTTTGGGCCTTGAGATTTGTCGTATCGTGCTAGAAAACCAGTGACTTTTAATTTTAGGTAGAGTAATGATTTCTTGACCTCCTAATAGTAAAATTTAGTTTCAGAGGCTGACAAAATTAAGTTGGCTAGCCATCTCATATTGGCACATTTGGCTTCCGATATTGGCGTAGATGTGTTTGTGTTGCATGTATGTGTGCATTTGTGTCTGTTTGTTTGTGAAAGTAATACAGCAATTCTTTTGCCTGTTTTGGGCACCCAGAAAAAATGTTTGAGGAGCAGAACCAATAATAACATGCAGAGCCGCCTTTAATTGCAGCCTCAGTGCCGCCTTTAATTCATCAAAGCAAGTAACTGGTAGTTACTCCCTTCAGATTTTGGTGGAACATAATGCCTCGATACAAAGATGAACCTCCGGCGGTTCGCGTTTACACAGTCTGTGACGAATCAAGGTCTCTCCATGGTGCTTATTTATGTTTCCAGAAAGTAGAAACTCGTTTTCAGTGTTTTGTATATGTATTTGTTTTTGTGGCAGGTATTTAATTGTGAGGAACGTTCCATCTTTGGGTTGCGGCGATGATCTGTTAAAATTGTTTGCATCCTACGGAGAAGTAGAAGAGTACTTTACTATCCTTTCTTGTTCAAGTTTTTATTCTTCAATAATCCAACTGTAGACTGTTATCCTTCAAATCATTGTAACTTTGGTTGTTTGCCATATACAGGTGTAAACCAATGGACGAAGCAGATTGTGATCAATTCACCGACGTTTATTGGATAAAATTTCATTTGGTCAGCAATGCCAGGTGATTGTATAGATGATAATTTGTTGATAATAGTTAAACATAAATGTAACATCTAAGTACCAGACCCAATTGGTTTTAACATTTTAGGTTTGCAAAGAGAAAATTGGATGAGTATGCTTTCCTTGGGAATCAACTCAATGTTTCATATGCTCCTGAATTTGAGACCCTTTCCGATACAAAGGACAAGCTGGAAGGCAGGACAAGAGAAGTTCTTGGACGATTGAATCGTATGTTCTTTTGTATAGTGATGTGACTAATCGGTTTAAACTTATCATATCTCCCAGAAACATGATATATTTAATTGTGATGTCAGCTGGAAGATCTAAGGGGTCTACAGTTAATAAGTCAGGTGCTTCGACTGACCATTCTTTGCGTGCAATTCCTACTCAGACTGACTGCTTTCCCCAGCATGTAAACTTGAGTCGAAGGTATTGTGAACTTTGAACTGGAAAATTGCTAATTCTTGTCGCGGGAAGAAAATAGGCATTTGAAACTTGGCATGCTGAATTGAGTTTCCTTTTTGTTTAGGGACTATGGAGATTCACAACTCGCTTCACACGTTAGTAATCCCCCCCTTTCAAGGATTTCCTGTGACCAGGTTTGTATTATTTTCAAATGTTATGTTTGGTTTCTATGATTAGATTGGAATAGATAATCTGTTATACTCGAGGTATATTGAATGTATTTTGAGGGGATTTCAAGGGTTTAGACATGGAGGAAACTTATCCCTTCTAATCCTACCATTTTTGGTGGGGATTGAAATGGATAAGTTTCCTTAATGAGTAATCTGTTTCCAACCTTCAAGTTGGACACAATTTTTTTCGTTTCTCCCTTCAACACACCTTGAATATAGTGGGTTATCCATTCCACTACAATCCTAGACGCCAAACGAGACCTTACTCTTATGGTATTTTTGTTGTGTTAATTGGAAAAACTAACATTCGATCCTCTTGTAATTCATTGAAGGAGTATTTTCCTTCCCAATCTATGAATCAGACTGTCAAGATGGTGAGGGAGAAGCTCAATAAGGTGATAACATCAATGACGTGTGTTTTTTCTTCGACCTTTTGTTCTAGGTTTTGTTAAAAATGTAAAGCATTTTCTTTTCTCTACCAGGTTCAGTCAAGTAGTGAGCAGCTGCAAGATGAGCGTGCATCCAAGAAAGCGCGGGTGGATAATAGAAGGAGAATCTAATGATCTGCGAGAAAAGTTTCTGAAGGACAGTCATAGCATGGAATCATGCTTGTGTGGTACGACTCTCCACCCGAAGAGTGGGCATGAGTTTGTAAAACAAACAAACAGGTTCTCCTCGTTTACATGAATACAAGGCTAATTGCCATGTAAACTACATTGAGTAGCATCTACAATGGGAGAGAAACTACCATTACATGCAAGATCTTGTACAGGAGAACTTGAGCTCAAAGTGCTCAATTCTCGCTTCCCTTAGTATCGCTTCAATAGAAATACAAAGAAAACGTATATGAACCATGTCTGCATAATTTGACGTTAATCTATGAGCGGTTTTTGAAATTCAGTTCTGCAACAGATTTTACTTAGAACATAATATTATTGTGTCACGCCGTAAAGCAATAAACCTTCCCTTCTTTGCCCCGAAAAATTACAAAAGTCTCCTTGAGTAGACGCTGAAGAGAAGACAAAATTCACTAGACCAAATGGCCATTGTAAATTTAGTTAGTAACAATGCTTCGGAAAAATAAGTGGTTATATATCAAATCTACAACTGAGAAGTTCCAAGGGTCTATGCCCTATTGCCGTGGTGATTGATCCATGACGAAAATGATCGAAAACCAAATCATATGGGCGACTAAGAAGATTCTATAACCATGGCATACAAACACCCTTTAGATGTACACAATAAACACGGTAGTCCTAAGCCGAATTGTACAACATAAGTAGAAAAGTTCTCCTCCAAACAAAAATATCAACGGCGATTAACATGACAAACATAATCAGAACAGAAACTTTTCTTAAAGTTAAACAAAGCATAGAGCAGCAGAGCAGAAGTGCTTAAAAGGTCACTAAACAAGTTAATCTTTATTCCGAAACAAAGGTGTCAAAGAATCCAAACCCTTTGAATCCAAATGCACATTGAAGTAGTAATCAAGGCTCATCTTTCGGAGCATTCTGCTTCTCGTACCGCTGCCTAAACTTGGCAATCGGGCCGAGGTTCTCAGCCATTTGGCGCTTCGCCTTCAAGTGGTAGACTTTACCAACGTGGTGGATCTTGGTCATCATAACCTGCATCAATCTGCCACTCTGCGTCACGTAGGATATCCATTGCATCTGAGGGTGCAACCCTTTCTTCATCTCCTCCGATAATCTGCAGTTTCAAAGCATCAAACATCACCTTTCACAAATTCACAGACAAATGTATCAAAAACCAAACGAGATTGCGAAAGAATCACTCTCCTATCATCACCAATAAAAACTAAAACTCGAAAACTCGGAGCATTGGTCAGAGCGACACCCAACACTTGACACAAGCATTTCATCGAACACTTAGTGTTCATTTTCACTTCAAGCCCCAAATTTTATTTACATTGGTCCCATTTGAATATTAAGCAATCACCACCGAAAACCCAGATATTACGCCTAATTTTTCAGTAAGACAGGATTATTCACTATTTCCTTCGGTGTCATACATCCATACACGGATCATCAAACGAATGTGTAAGTTAAAAAAACAAATAGTTCGAAAATATACGTAAAATTTGAAAAGGATGCGAAAGCTAAGGGCTTGTGGAGTGGAGTGATACTGGTACTTACAGAGATAGAAGCAAATCCGATGAAAGAATGAGAGCTTCCAAATAGATCGATCGTCTCAGCCTCTCCGCCGCCCTTCTTGTTGCTGGTCGTCAAAACAGAGTGTAATAAAATGTGTCCGACGGCCTTGCTAACGCGGGCTTAGATTTGGGCCTCCACCTTCCTATTTTGATGTTTGCTCCCAATTTTGCGCATTGGCTAGGTTACATTGAAGTATTTAGGCCTAGTTTGGCATTATTTAAATTTTTTTAAAAGCAGTTTTTTTAAAAAGTTGGGGCTTTAATTGTGTTTGGTAAATAAAAAAGAAGTATTTTTTTTCAAACACTTACCTACTTTTTTTCACAACTGTTTTTTTTTTTCACATCACAACAGAAGCAGTTTTGAAAAAAAACACAACAATCCCAAACTAGGCCTTAATACAATCACTCATTGACGGTCAAATGTAGTCCTTGGATTTTGTTACAGTATATCTGACTGTTAATTGGTGATTGTACTAAGTAAATGAGGCCTCGTTTGACAACTCGGACTGGACTGACTATTTCAGTCGAATAGAATAATCTGTCATCGGACAGTACTGACTAAATTAGTCAGGCATTTGGTGCAATATCGGACTAATATCAACTATTTATATTGTGTTGGCCGGCCCTAGGGTGTGTGAAGAACACAATTTGTTCTTCATACAAACTCACTCAAATCCTAATCAAATGCAAGAACTAAGAAAGGTTTAATCTTCGTAAGAGACGAAGTACGTAGGTAACCTTCAATTTGATTGAAGGTGCAACCACAACTCCTCCAAGCAAATGTGTTCATCCAAGATGAGATTGAAGGCCCTCTTGGGTATTTAGCCTTTGCTCATGCAAAGAAGATTCTACAAAGGTATAGGATGCTACAACTTACTAATGTGATTTTGAGTTGTGTCTTGGTTCACAACATCTAGGCTTCAAAAGTCATGAGCAAAGTTTTTTTTTTGAGTACTAACATGCTAGCTAAGAGCCTTTAATTTGTTCATAGCATGCCTAAGTGTTGCTCAAATAAACTTGTAATTCAACTATTTTCCTTCAAGCGAGATTAAGAGAGTGAGAATGACGGACCTGACTAATTATACGGAGATTTTTTGGGGTATAATTAGTTGGGTGAGAGGGGTACTAAATGGTGGGCCCGGTTTAAATAGTCGGGCAACTATTTTAATATGAAGCGCACCAAACACCCGAGACCAGATTATTGGTACTATCCGATGCGCTATACGGCGTACCAAACAAGGCCTGAATGTATTGTAACCAAGTCTCCAATTTTGAGCGCTATTATTTCCTCTCAACTTTAATTGAAACTATTATCGGCAAGTTTACCCTTTCGTTAAATGACCGAGAATCATTCTCTCTCGTAATACTTTTGACAGAATGATAAATTTGCACTTAGAGAGTGGAGAATTTGAGTTAAGTTTTCACATAATAGGTCAGTCATAATAAATTAATATCAAACTTGCCATTCACATGAATCGAACCTAAATTCTCTCACTTACATAGTCCTCCTATACTAATTGTACCAATATTAGACAAACAACATGTTTGGACATAGCCACACTAACTAGGTGCTCCTCAACACTCAAGTTTGAATCCTCTTCTATGTAGTTTACAGAAGCAGAATATTGCTCTTTTAGAAGGAAATGATTAGAGGGACTCTCCTAGCTACCTAGTCTAGAAGGAAGATGTTAAAAGAATGGTATAATTTATCGACTTTTTGCCCTATTTTCGTGTCCAACCTATGCCTTTAGTTTTGGGTAGCTTTTTTGGATAGAGATTAACTTATAATAAACGTTACAAAGACGAATGAAATTGTCAAAGAACCAAATGATTATAAATGCAAATTCATTCACGTGCAAATACTTAAGGTAGGCATTTTAACAGAAACCGAACCAAAATTATCGAACTTTTGGGTTTGGTTTTGGTAAGCAAACCTGATAGGTTTGGTTTTACCAAAATCAAATCGAATTTTTTTATTATTATTATTATTACTATTTAAATATATTAGTGTATTTTGTTGGAATTAATATCAACCGTTGATATATAAAGACAAACTCATTTAGTTAATCTCCCTCTTCCCTATTGACTCATTCTCTCTCTCTCTTTCCCTCTCGAGTCTCAACTCATTCTCTCTCTCATCCCCCTTCACTCAGTCTCAGGCTCTCACCTATCATCAACACTCAGTAACGACTTATCTCAGTCTCACTCTTAGTCGATCTCCTCTAGCTTAAGTCAAGGTAAAATTCTTGTAATCTCTCTATAATTGCAATTGAAAGTTAGGGATTTTAAATTTCAAATTAGGGTTTCCAATTTTGGTAAATTAGGGATTTTAATGTTACGAATTAGGTTAGTCAATTTGCCATTATTATTTACAAGGGTTTTTATCACCCACGGGCCCTGAACTTTCACTCACCAGACTGATTGATGCCTGAACTTTAAAACCGATCACAGAGATGCCCAGACTTATAAAAACAAGAATTTGTGATACTTCCGTCCCAATTCCGTTATCTCTCCGTTAATCTAAATGGGTTTTTATCACCCACGGGCCCTGAACTTTCACTCACCAGACTGATTGATGCCCGAATTTTAAAACAGATCACAGGGATGCCCAGACTTATAAAAACAAGACTTTGTGATACTTCCGTCTCAATTCCGTTATCTTTCTGTTAATTAAGAGGGTAAATATGTCATTTCGCACCATATGTTTGATGAAATGACCTTTAAGGCATTGATTACATGGTCTGATCCTTTCCCTCCTTCTCTTTCCGATTTTCCCTCCCAAATAGGTTGAAAATTCCCTCCTTGTCTTATCATTTTCGTCCAAATTGGTTGACCCAACCTCTTAATGTCATTCCGTATAGAACATTCAATTGATAAAAGGCTACGCCCAAGTAAATTAATTCGATGAATCAATAATTGAAATATTGAATGAAATATTGTTCTTAGATGCAAGTAAATTAATTCGATGAATCAATAATTGAAATATTGAATGAAACAAAATTGCCAATGTGATTTGCATGTTGGTATAAAATTGAATAAAAAGACAAAAAAAAATAACTGAAAATGTGACTTTAGTCCCTGAAATTTAATTTTCTCTACATAAAATCCGACATAAGTTTTTTACTCGATTATAACCCATTGACTAGACTCCACATAAGCAAATTCATTAATTATGTTTGACTTTACACATTTTAAATTTTTTAGATGCCTAAAATACCCATATTTGAATGTTTGATGTACACAATTAATTCCATACGGATTGTAAGAGAGAATTAATGATTTTACAAAAATTAAAAAAACATTAATGTTATAAATTCATTGCCTTATATATAAGAACAATAAAACATGCCTAAAATATGTAATAATACATGCTTAATTAATGTCACGAAGATTATATTTTACATATAAATGTAGGTAAATTATTTTACACATACACATATATAATTAAAAAAAATGTCTAATATATGTAAAAATTCATGCAAAATAATTTACCTACAAAATAATTTACCTATATTTTACATAAAAATATAGGTCAATTATTTGCATATAAAATAATAATACATGCAAAATAATTTACCTACAAAAATAAATAACGTGCTAATCATAGATAAATTTATATATAGGTAAATTAATTAGTACAAAAACAGAGGCATGTTATTTGATTAAAAATTAATTTAACTCTATTCTAGATAAAAAGTATAAGTAAATTATTTGCATACCATACCATAAATTTATAATTGTGAAGTCAACTCTTGAAATGATACAGTTTTTCACTCTCACAAATAGTGCACCTACTATTTGAATTTTAAAATGTTAAATTGCTTCATTAACATAATTAGGGTATTGTGGCATAAGTTGTAAATAATTTGTAATAATATGTTACTTATTTTTTCACATGTCAACAATTTTGAATTTTGGGTTTTATTTGGATGTTTAAAGATAGATGGATTTAACTTTAGGAAACAAGAGTTACAAGGGCCTATATCTAAAGAACCCAAAAAATAAAAATGAGAACATAAGAAACATAACAAAATTAACATCCATAAAAAAATCCATAATATTCATAACATCCATAATATCATTACAATATCATAATAGTCATAATACCAACTAATCATACTATCTTAGTCTTAAGAATTCATAGACCTAAATCAAATAAAGGTTGAAATAGACAATATAAAGCAAAAGCAATATGTGTTCTTAGATGAAATAGACCTAAATCAATTATTGATTCATCGAATTAATTTACTTGGGCATAGCCTTTTATCAATTGAATGTTCTATACGGAAGAATATTAAGAGGTTGGGTCAACCAATTTGGACGGAAATGATAAGAAAAGCAGGGAAATTTCAACCAATTTGGGAGGGAAAATCGGAAAGAGAAGGAGGGAAAGAATCAGACCATGTAATCAATGCCTTAAAGGTCATTTCATCAAACATATGGTGCGAAATGACATATTTACCCTCTTAATTGATGGAGAGATAACGGAATTGGGACGGAAGTATCACAAAGTCTTGTTTTTATAAGTCTGGGCATCTCTGTGATCGATTTTAAAGTTCGGGCATCAATCAGTCTGGTGAGTGAAAGTTCAGGGCCCGTGGGTGATAAAAACTCATTTAGATTGAGAGAGAGATAACGGAATTGGGACGGAAGTATCACAAAGTCTTGTTTTTATAAGTCTGGGCATCTATGTGATCGGTTTTAAAGTTCAGGCATCAATCAGTCTGGTGAGTGAAAGTTCAGGGCCCGTGGGTGATAAAAACCCTATTTACAACTTCTAAAGTGCGTTCTAAATTTCTTCTAACAATTTGTAATTTTGTAGTGCAGTATGATTGGTCATCGGTCCATAATCTGCTAAGAGTGATCGGTGGAGAGCCCAAAAAATTGGGCCTAACAAGCCCAATTCAAATTTTCAGTTTACCCAAAAACCAAGCCGAAACCAATTCAATCTTTTGGTTTATCGAAAATTTCACTTTAGTTTGATTTTTTAGTTAACCAAAATTTCGGTTTGGTTTTTGGTTTGGCGTTTTCTGTTTGGCCCTACAAATACTAAGGGATCGTCTTATAACCATTACATTTTCTGACACATCCCGACCCGGATGTACAGGTGGACACCCAAAAGTCGAGTGTGCTGGGCGACACCACGTGGGGTGACGAAAGCCATTTAGAAGAATTTAAGAATAATTTAAACAAATTGAATTAAATGAGGTCAGAGTGCACGAAAGTGTGCGGGCGGAAAGAAATAAAAATAAAAAAAATTGGTTGTACAAGGTACGGAATACTGAATAATTACAAGTACCAAGAATTCCTACATTGCCATACCACCGCGCCTCGACGTCGACAGCTCCAAGCCACTTATCCTGGAAGGGTGCAAAAACAGAAGGGTGAGTGG
The DNA here is from genome assembly GCA_018257905.1 of Gillenia trifoliata. Classification (NCBI taxonomy): domain Eukaryota; kingdom Viridiplantae; phylum Streptophyta; class Magnoliopsida; order Rosales; family Rosaceae; genus Gillenia; species Gillenia trifoliata. The sequence continues at coordinate 9,706,886 of CM031081.1, read as the reverse complement.
GCCATAAGTAATTATTTTGTAAAACCTTTCCTTTCTGAAAGTAATAACCCCTCGCCGTCAAATCAAGTAATAGTTTCGGAAAACCTTTCTGGAAAACATACTACAGTAGTAGATAGAAAATCAGTGTAAGTACGGAAATGTACTTACCGTCCAAAACGGGCAGAAAGCCACAATTTAGTATAAAAATACTTTACTAGAAATCCGTATAAATGAATAATACGGGAAACTCGTAAAACCAATAGAAGTCTCCGTGGCATCAGTGAAATCCGGTACTAAAAACCACATTATAAAATAGTAGGGGATACGCTCGCTAGGTATGACAGACACACAAGTTCATACAGAGATATTCTGTCATGAACAGGCTGGGTGTACGAATAATGTTACGCTCATGTACTACATACACGTGAAGCTGGCGCTAAGCGCATCACAACGAGTTCGAGTCGCCAAGGCGACCTAGAACAGGCTGGCACCTACGATGGATCCAAAGTGAGCGTGTCGGTGCGTGTGAACATCCACTGTGTAAGCATTCCTAATTGAGCGTGTAAAAACATACCACAGAATATTTCTAAATAAAATAAGGTGGGGTAATTTCCTTTCTAAAAAAAGCCTCGAAGTAACGTATAATTAGGTATTCACGGATGCCGTACCCGAAATACCAAGTATACCAAAATACCTAAAAAACTAAGCCAAGTATATACCACAAAGGTACCAAGGTACATAAAATACCAATTTAATAATAACATATTAAGTGAACCAAGATACGATATAAATAATAAACCCAAGGTTCACCGAATATGTAAATATAGCCCAAGTTTCACCAAGTATAAATAAATCACCAATTAAAGGCATAGGCAATATAATAATAATTTCCAAAACCCCCAAAAATATAGCCGGGTCGATACTAGTAAACCGAGTATAAATATAATACTAAAGTTCACTAAGTATAATATGATAAATACCAATTAAAAGTGTAGGCATAGCCTAAATATAATTTCCCAAGCACAAAAATAATCAATTTAATAAGGAAAGGGCCCACTCACATAAACTTTTGCCGGAAAAGCCCAAATGCACGCTCTCCGTACTCCACGGGTCGCCAAAACCTATTTTAGAACACCCACAATTAATAAAGTATTCGAAAATACGAAGGAAACGGTGTTCAGAAACCCAAAAACGGAGTTACGGGGTCAGAAAACCCAATACCGTCACTGTGGGCCGCCATGCGCCGCCGCACGCGCCGCCACACGTTGCCAAATGGCCTCACGCGCCACCATGCGCGGCTGTGAGGTCCCACGCGCCGCCACGTGCCAGTGGAAGTCCACCACGCGCCGCACACGCCGGTCACACGTCGATCAACGGTCAACGCTGACGTCAGCCCGGTTTGGACCGGTTTGCTGACGTCAGCAGGACCGGTCTAAACCGGTTTGATGACGTCATCGCTGTCGTCAGCGCCGGTCATCCCTGTTCTTTCTCCGGCCGTCGTCGCCGGTCGCTAGAAACTGAAAATTTTGGCCGGAAAACTTCAAATCAACATATCTCAGCCAATTCAAAGCCAAATTGCACGATTCAAGTACCAAAATGAAGCTAGGAACAAGGAGAATAAGAATTTACCAATTTGGGGGCCAAAAACTGGCCAGAGGTGGCCTGAAAATTGAGAAGAAGCCAAGGGTGCAAAGAGGCCGATTCTGGAACAGTGATCCCATGCCATTTTAAGCCATGCCGAGCTTGATTCCAGTCCTTAGGACCTCAAGGAGTCTAATGGTGGCTAGATCGAGGGCCACTGAGGTCGATTTCACTTAGGAACTCGACGGAAAAAGCACCGGGGCTTCGCCGAAGTTCTAAGGAATTCAAGCCGGGGCTAATATCGATTTTTCTGGGTTCTGTCTGGTGGTTTGAGAGTGGTGAAGTTGCTGGTTTGGTCTGCAAGGTTGGGCACAGCTGGGTTCAGTTTGAGTTTGGGTTTGACTGAGAATGGTGGCTGAGCCACAGATTTGGCTCGAGGAGGGTGAAGGAAGACCTCGGGTGCATAGAGAGGTTTGTGTGTTTGTTGCACAGAGAAGGGAGACCGAGACAGGGACAGAGATCTAGGAAATAAGGGACAAGGCCACATGGGCCAACAGGAACTTGGGCCCCAGCCCAACTACCCAAACAGTCCAAAGTAAAAATACGGGAAACGTTGGTAATCCAACGCCCGTATAATTTTCGTTCGGACTCCGAACGACGTCCCGTTCGCGTCCACGCGTTCGTAACGACGAGCACAACAAGAAAATACAAAGGGAAGGGTCGTACGAGTTACGACGCAAAAGTCAACAGAAAGGTTAACCAAGGGCATTTTCGTCATTTCCCACTTTTGAGAATAAAATACTACTATTTTTTGGAACGGGATGTAACATTTTCAATTTTTAGTTTTTTAATTTTCTTTTTCAATCTCTTGGTTTTTGGTTTTTAATTTTTTAAAAAAAATGTAAATAAAAACTGAAAAACGAAATGATTATCAAACTGCCATTAAACTTGTGATTGTATGTCCCTCTAAGGGGCCGTTTTATAGCTATTTCGTTTTCAATTTTTTCAGTTTTTGTTTTCACTTTTTTTAAAACTGAAAGCTAAGATATTGTTTGATAACTACTTTCAGTTTAAAAAAAAAAACTAGGTATGCGTGTGGCAATTGACTCTTTTTATTTTATTTAAAAAATAATAATATATAATTTATGATTTTAAAAAAGTTCAAAAAATGATTTAAATTGTTTTTTTTTTAAGTTGTAAAAGGGAGGGACATTTTTGGTATTATGAATGTTTTACCAAATTTGTTTTCTCTCTTTATATATATAGATGAAGTGTTTTCTTAAGTTTTTCAAAATTTGGCCATAAGTTTTCACTTTTTGGTCTTCAAAAAGTGAAAACTGAAAATGAAATGGTTATCAAACGACCCCTAAGCAATTGATTATAAAATTGAGGGATCATAATTGAGATTTTCTCGTGCAAAGAACCAAAAGGGGATAAAAACATAACTGACAGGGAGCCATTACCTACACAAAACATAACATTTATTCACCCACACTAGCAACCACTACAACAGAGTATTTTACATATCCATAAAGCACCCTAAACAAATAGATCAAACTGCAAACAATACAAGCTGACCATGCAAAACCAGTTTCGCTTATTTAGGCATCGGCTAGCATCCAATACAGGTACAGACATTAACCCAAATCGCAAACTGCAATACTTGATTCACATTGTAAACACCCGTCGAATCTGCTCATTTACTGCAGAACAAGGCATTCTTGTGTCCCAGTCACCATTGCAGCGCGGGAGCTTTTGTTAATAGTAGCATCGACTTCTTCATGAGAACGAGGCTTGACTTCTGGATCCTCGAGCAAATTTTCATTCCCATTATCACCGGAAGCAATACCTTCGAAAATAAGAGCGGTCACTTCTTGGAACCTCTCTTCAGAAAGGGAGACCTCTGCCAGGAGCTTACAAGCATTTTCATCCGACGCCTCATCGTAGTCCTTTTTCCTCTTCAACACCATATGCCCACTAATTTCCCACACCGCTGGATTCACCTGTGTATCCAGAAGCTCTGCTCTCACTTCCCCAAGAGCTTGTTTCTCAGCATAACACTGCATTTCCAAGAGATCATATGCATGGAGGTGAGTGAAACAGCCTGCGAATAACAAAAATATGCCTAATGAAGCACTTCAGTTTCATTAACTATATACCTGTGGCACGAGAAAGATTCGCTTTCCACAGTCCGAGATAAGGACATTGTAAGGTATGTTGTTCTCTTGAAGGCATATGCAGGCATCAGAGACGGTGTTTGACAAATCTTGCAGAGAATTTCCACCCTCGAAAACAAGACCTCTGACAGGATAATTCAGAAGCTCAGAGACCTTCACCTCAGCACCCAAAGTGGATATTTTCTTGGTAGGAGCCTTCTCAATAGGAAAGGTCACGGCCAAGTAGTAAGCCTATAAATAAACGGAAGAAAAATTTGTTGAGTGACAACTATAAATAGTAGTGAACCATATCAGAAGCTGAATCCAATATTTAAGACCAGCTTGCTAGAAAGGTATGCAGTTAGAAACCTGGAAGTGAAGGTGATTGATGGTAGCAAATGCACCCAAGCTGTTGTAACCCAATCGAAAGTAAGGATTCCCTGCTTCAGCCGCCATGTGAAGTGCAAGCAGGAAGCTTTCCTGGTCAATCCTTTGTGGCAAACGCTCCAAAATACGAGGAATCAGCAGAACATGGCCATATTCAATAGGACTGACCTGTTAAATCGTGGACAGTAAATGATAAATATTTTTTCTCAATTACCTTGTTAAGAACAAATAATGCACAGGAAGAAAGAGCATACATTAATGGCCACAACGCTCGGAGAACTTTCAACATCAATGGGTGCATTGGGGAAAAACTGAACTTCACCATCTTCGCTGGCTTCAAACTGGAACAGAACCTCCTCTTGTCCAACTTTAGTGAAGTTAAACTTGCTGCCATCAAAGGGCTGGAGGACCTTATCAACTCGAAACTCAGTTGGTCTCTTCTTAAGATGGCGACCCTCGTTCAGCTGGGCTATGAAACCATATTGCCCTGGGATCACCTACACCAAATTATCAAAGAAATTGGTACCCATATCCCAAATAAGTCGAATTCCAATTCCCGTTTTACAAAAAACTACAAAATTGAGGAAACAGGTAAGTGAATCCACCTTGGTTTCACAAGCAGTGACATCATAGCGAAATAGCCCTCTCTGCATGCGATCCTCCCACTGTACCATGAAGTAGTAAACAATTTTATTCCAAAATAATTGTTAAATACAAAAGGTAATAAACAAAGCTGGTGATTATTTCTTCATCTCCTGTAAATCAATTTACCTCTCCAAGAAGCAGTGAGTCAAGAAAATCAACGGGAGGCTCTCTTTTCTCATGTCTGAGCACACCCGTGTCATCATCATTCACGTTCAGCTTCTTGAAGGCATACAGTGGAAGTTTTGCACCTACACAAACCCAAATTGGTACACAACCCAGTCATAACTAGAGCCTATACCAAGCGAAAAACCATGAGAACCCAACATAAAATCATTTTCTTCAAATACCATAAAAAAAGCAAGAAGCTTCGCTCCTACTCCAACCGTATAGATTGAGTGATTGACAAATACCCAGATACGAATACTGCCCGAACCCGTCGAAAAACACTCGAAATCAACAAATGAAGCATTTTCTTGACAACATATCACATAGGGAGGTTTGTTTTGCAAAACACCAATTCAAGTACATAACAGATAAAGCACAAAAATTCAAATTTAAAGTGGAGGGCATTTCAACAAATACCTGGAATGCAACATTGGTTAAGGCAGTTGCGGCCACAACCCCAGACGCGGCGAGCACCCTCCTCCGCCTCATCTTTCTGGTAATTCGAAACGACGGTGGGAACCCTCTTGATCCTCAACATCATGCTCATCCTCGCACTTCTTTCTCTCTCTTTTTTTTTTCCTTTTTTTTCTTAATTCTCTATAAAAACCAAACACCACGAAACCCAAACCCCCCGAAAACAACGATACGATCTACTCGTGCGCTTTATAGAAGAAAAAATCTCTAAAATCTCCTAAAAATCTAAGCAAGAAACTCTAAAAAAAGCTAATAAAAGCAGAAGAGGAAAACAGAGGGAGCAGAACCGCCACCGGCGAGGAAGAGGAGGTCGGAGGGGCTACCGCCTTCGGAAGGCAAAGCACCACGCCCGCCGTGCGGCGAAGGGTTGCTCTCAATTACACAACCCTTTCGTCGGACAGCCCGGACATGAATGAGCGGTCGAGGAGCTCCGTGTATAGCCGTGATGACTACAACTCGTCGAACCTGGGTCTTACCCCCTAAAGAAATTCCAAAAAAAATGATCAAACGCCTCCCTTTCTCTTCCTCCTTAAAAACCCAGATAGGAAAACAACCCAGAAAGGTGGAGAAGGAGATCGACTGGTTTCGGACTGAATCGAAAAACCCAGATGGGGAATTGGGATTTGGTAGGAGTGTGTGGGGTTTGTGGTTGTGGGGGTGTGGAGAGGAGATGAGGGGGTGGATTTATAGGGGTGGGGAGGAGAGTGGGGGTTGTGGTTGAGGATGTGCCGTGGGGTTTGTATTTGTATTTTGGGGGTTTTCGTGGCCTTGGTTGGTTTGGTGTGGTGTATTTTTGGGACAATAATTGAGAAAAAAATGTGAGAGATTATGGGTTGCCGGTGCCGGAGATGGACCACTTTGTGTACGGATGGAGGGAAAAGAACCGACTTCGTAAGCAGAATAAAAGGAGCGATGAATACAATACCATCGACAACATTGACGGATTAAAAAATATCCGTCCAACTCTTTGATATTCAACACTTTTCTAACGACATTGTGATGAAAGAAATTGTTAAGAATTTCAGAAATTTAGAATTGTTGAAATTTTAGATCGAAAAACTGAACACATGATGAAAATTGTATGTGACAATTGTGTACAAGCTTTTTTTATATAGAATTTTTATAGCGTTTGTTTCAATTTTCCGTAATTGTTGCTTTGTTTTCCAATTTTTCTATAGCGTTTGTTTTTTTGTTTTCCAATTGCTGCAATCGTCGTTAACTTCTGGGAACAAAAAGGAAACCGAAAATTGTACTATTCTTGCAAGTTTTATGTGTCATTTCTATTCGTATAGCTATAGAAAGGGGTTTTATAATTTTACAAAATCGGTAATTTCGACTCATTTGATCTTATAATTAAGAGTTGTGTTATTCACATACATTTTTTTACTTTCCACACACCCTTTTTAATTTCGGCCATCTAGTCGAATAAATTGAATAAGATCTAATGTCAGAAATTAGCAAGGAGTGTGTGAGCAATAAATAAAGGTGTGTGGATAGCATAACTCAGTATTTAATGAAAAATTTAACACTCATATTCCTTCAAGTTATGTGTTTTTCGAATTTTCTACTTTTATTCAACATAGTCCAAGGATGTATTAACATGCTATGCTATTATTTGACTTTTTTTAAAGACAAACAATGGTTAAAAAAGGAGAATCGAACTTAACACTACGACTACAAAAATATAAATACCGTTAACTACTTTAGCTACGATCTCTTTTTATTAGAATGTAACAAACAATAGACCCCAAGTAACCGACCTTTTCTTTTATCACAAAAGCAAACGTCCACCTTAGGAAATTTCCCAACAGCAAAGACAACATTTCTTCATTTCATCTGCCACATCTCACCATCCCAATCCATAAAACCAAAATTCTCACTGCATCTCCGAAGCTTCCCCCTTTAGAAATTCATTATTTAATTCCTTATTGGCCCTCAAAAATAGAAAAATGAATTAATATTTAATCTATTCCCACTTAAAGGGCCCCAACAATCAGAAAAGTCAATATTTTAAAAGAGCATTATTTTTAATAATCCACTTGAAACAATTTATTCAACGTTTGTGCTGCATCAGCACGCACACTAATAAGTAATAAGATAATTGCCGGAATTTTAACGAAAGAATCAAATTGATATCTGAATAAATTTTATAAACGATATTGATCAATTTTTAAATTAAGGTCTCGTGGCAGCTCGGACTGGACTGACTATTTCAGTCAGATAGAATAATCTGTCATCGGACAGTACTGACTAAATTAGTCCGGCGTTTGGTGCAGTATCGGACTAATATCGACTATTTATACTGAGTTGGGCAGCCCTAGGTGTGTGTGAAGAACACAATTTGTTCTTTATACAAACTCACTCAAATCCTCATCAAATGCAAGAACTACGAAAAGTTTGATCTTTGTAGGAGACAAAGTATGTAGGTAACCTTCAATTTAATTCAAGGTGCAACCACAACTCCTCCAAGCAAAGGTGTTCATCCAATATGAGATTGAAGGCCCTCTTGGGTATTTAGCCTTTGATCATGCAAAAAAAATTCTACAAAGGTATAGGATGCTACAACTTACTAATGTGGTTTTGAGTTGTGTCTTGGTTCACAACATTTAGGCTTCAAAAGTCATGAGCAAAGTTTTGTTTTTGAGTACTAATATGTTAACTAAGAGCCTTTAATTTGTTAATAGCATGCTTAAGTGTTGCTCAAATGAACTTTTAATTCAAATATTTTCCTTCAAGCTAGACCAAGAGAGTGAGAGGGACGAACCCGACTAATTATACGGAGGTTTTTGGGCGTATAATTAGTCGAGTGTGAGGAGTACTAAATGGTGGGCCCGGTTTAAATAGTCGGGCGACTATTTCAGTACGAAGAGCACCAAACACCCGAGACTGAATTATTAGTACTATCCGGTGCGCTATACGGTGTACCAAACGAGGTCTAATAGTATTTGAATTTCAGATACTAATAAAAACCTTAAATTAATTCCTTACTGAGCCTCCAAAAAAGAAAAATGAAATAAAAATCTAATCTAATCCCGCTTAGGGGGACCCACCAATCAGAGAGAGAGTGAATATTCTAGTGCGTGCAAACAAACACGTGGGTTGTAAGCTTGCCTGTTGAAAATTGGACGACAGTGATTTTACGAGGGCAGCGGTTTTTTATCATAAAAAATTGGAGCCCAGTACGAAATTTACAAGTACGCGGTCCACAAAGCAAGCAGACAAATTTTGATGGAAAAAGTTTAGGATTCGGGATCTAAGGAGGAATCATTCTACATGATGCAATTGCAAAGGATTGGTACCACCCATGTTGTGTTTTGGTTTGGATGAGATGGATCTGTAATTTGATACCCACCTTTGATCATGTATAGTGTACCTTTCAAGTATTTAGGAGCCTAACAACCCTCATCATCATTGTTGTAGATTTTTTCCTATGGGAGATGGGGAGGTCGAGCAAGAATTAATCGATTTCTTGGTGTTCAAGTCAGTCACTCTACGGTATTCAATTTCACTCGTATATGAGCGAGAGATTTTAGGTTCAAATTGCGTAGATGACGAGTTTAATATCACATTATTATGGTTGGTCCGTTATGTGGCTTCACCTAAATTATCCACACTTCTTGTTGTATAAAAAAATTTAAAAAAAAAACTATGAAGTTTCAAGATAACTCGTGAAAACTCTAGAGAAAACCAAAATCATGGTGTCAAAGGGGAGGAGGAGGACCCAATCACCTATTTATGTTCATCCGTCGTTCCAATTCCCTCATAAACTCCTCTAAATTTTTATCTTTCCTTTAATAAAATACTCTAGATTTGAAGAACTTCGTTGGGATTTTCATATATTTTTCTCCAACTTTGTCAAATTAGAACTCTTATACCTATTATGTCATTCTTATACACTATTATGCTTTAGTTGAATTGTTGAAGACTGAATCTTCCACATATCTACCCATTATTTTACATGTTCTTATTAGTTAGATACAATATGAGTTTTTTAGTTGTCTGTCGCAGCTGTTGTTTGATTTAGTTTTGGTTTCTTTAAGTTGTATGTTGTTTTTACAGTCCACTTAAAATGAAGGCAAGTGCGATATGAAAATGCAATTCTCGTGATAAGAGTGTAGTTAATGTTATTAGTTCGATATAATTGTGTACAAGTCAGAAAAAAAGATAAACTGTACCATTCTTATTATTTGATATGGAGTTGCACACATTTTTGTCAAAATAAAATTTGGTATCGAGTTATTAATTCGAGTGTATGTTGTTATACATCCAACTGGAGATGATAATTTTCGATTTGATACCACACATATAAAACGACATAATAAAAAACGATTTGATGTCAGGTTAGTATCAAGTCTAGTAATACTTTTTTTCTTTTGGTTATAAAGAAACTTTCAAACACTAGATCTTTCTTGCCTACTTATACCCATCACCCTATTCATCATCATTAATGACCTAGTACTCTTTAAAAATCGAGTACTTAGAAAAATCTCTACTACTCTAATGGCTTCAACTAGTTTTGACAACAACAAAAAAATGGCTTCAACTAGTATTGTATGAAGATAATAAATATGTATTGTATGAGGTGATGTATTATTATAGGACCTTTTTTTAATGGTTTTACCGTTATTCGTAGTTAACTGAATTTGTATTTATAACTAATCTAGAGTTATATATTATTTTAGAAATACAGGAAATTTACTTTGAGTTATAAGTTCACAATGCATGGAACCAACTGTTTCAAATTTCAAATTAGGCAGGACGGCTTTGCGGAATGCTACCCCCGCTCGAACTCACTTTCAACACTCGAACTCAAGAACTAAACTCAAGTCATTACTGATGGGTTTTTAGTAATCATTTTGGTTTAATGATTTAATATTAATTTATTTATAGAGTAAAGTTCAAAATTAGTTCTTGAATTCTCACTCGAGTTTAAAATTCGTCTCTAAATTATTTTTTTATTAATTTACGTCCCTAAATTTAACAAAATGTGCACCGTTTGTTCTTTCGATGGATATCGTCAGCCTTCCCGTTGAAAAAGACCACGTGCCATGCACGTGAGGTGCTTTTCAAGAGTATATCAAGCAACAAGTGGGAAAATCATATTTGCCTTCATTGGAGCCTGTAAAAGCCGGGAGGGCGGGGGGAGAGCACAAGTTCATCGAGTTTCTTGGCCAAATCGGAGTCGATTTCAGTGAGCCTGGCCTTGGCGGTGTTGACGAGCTCTTAGTCGAGTCGGTCGCCGAGGGTTTTGAGAACGGAACGGGTATGGGAGACATCAAAGACAACACGTTGTATGCCGGTGAGGACTTTGGGATCTAAGAGGTGGGGCATCTGGTTGACGATAGGAGGTTGCTTAGAGGGTTGGCCGTCTTGGTCTAATTTTTCCTCTTTGTTACCTGATATACCCCTAAAAAACACCTTACGTGCATGGCACATGGTTTTTTTGGACCGGAAGGCTGATGGCATCCACCGAAAGGAAGAACGGTGCACATTTTGTTAAATTCAAGGATGTAAATTAACGGAAAAGTAGTTTAGGGACGAATTCTAAACTCTAGTGAGAATTCAGGGACTAATTATGAATTTTACTCTTTTTTTTATACAAATGTTTATATGTTTGTTTTCTTGAGTAAAGCGATAACATAAGTGAGTTAAATAATTAGTTGCTAAAGGGGAGGGGAATCGGCAGGGTATATAGACATGATTGCTTTCCGTTACTGTGGTAAAACACCATTAACAAAATTCAAACATAAAACTTTATAAAGAAAAATATCACTAAACCGTACACATATATAAAAAATGTCACGTGTGCTCACATGCCCGAGTTGTTCGCCTGTTAGCTCCCCAACCAAAGAGGTACTCATGTGACATGTACTTACCATGCCACAATGCTGTCTTTTTACATCAAATAATAGTGCTAGTAGTAGTCCTTCAAATTGAAGGACATGCACCACTATATCCAAGGACGATTACCCTTATCCATTGTGTATATCTTGCTCACATGGGTGGGGGTGATGACCATAAAAAAATGGAATTGAGTGGGGTCTTCATGCCACTATCACTACGTGGCTCAACTTATTACTATTAGACCATCTCCAATAGTTTGACTATATTTAGTTATTATTTTTAAATATAATACACTAAAATATAATTTTTTTTAAAAGTGCATGATTATAATTTTTCATTTTCAATGATACATGAGTTACATTTTATTTCTCTGAATATTTTATTATCTTTTAGCATATTAAAAATGTTACATCCCGTCCCTAATTTTAATGTATTTTATTTTCCGACGTTGTAAAATTACGAAAACGCCATTGGTGGGCCTAGTGAGTCCTGCGTGGACATTTGTTGTTATTTTCATAATCTCGTACCTTACTCGTACTTTTTTTTAATAGTACATTTCATTACGAACCCGTAGGCGCAAACGGGACACTAATCGGACTTGTAACGGACAAGTTACGATTAGGAGCAAATTGGTAATTTCCAATTTGCGGTATTTTGAATCTGTGGATTCCTTCCCGTGGTTTCAAGTTAAACCAAGGCGCTCTGCACCTCTGATACTTTTGCAAGCTATGTTATTGCAGGCTTTGACTACCTGTTTTCTTTCTGAATTTTTGGCACTTTAAATTGGACACCTTCTGTGTGGATTTCACCACACCTCAGCTATCAATCCTGTCTCTGTCTTGTCTCCTTGCTTTTCCCCATTTTGTGCCGTGATTTCTGCTTGCAGAAATCCTTACAAAACTCACAGACACACACACACCCAATTGCTCACGACACCCCGTGGCCACCATCACTCCAATCCTTGGTTTTCTTCAACCAAACAACAACTCAGTCGTCATCCTCATTCAACCCAAAAACATCATCAAACATCTACTGGGAGGCTTGGGGACTCAACCCAAGCCCTGCGTACCAATTTCAGGGCACCTTTTGAGGTGTTGGTAAGTAAAATCGAACTCTACTCGTTCATAGCTTCAATTTGATACCTTTTGGGTGAAAATCGGAGTTGAAAAGAAGTTTATGCAAATCTTCCAGTTTTCCGGCGAAGAAACCTAGTTTCCGGCAAGGTTCCGATCGGCGGACGGCGAACGTCGGGCGGCGGCGGTGAACGGCGACCGGGAAGTGCAGCGGTGACTGCCGAGCTGACGTCAGCAAACCCGGTTATGACGTCAGCAAACCCGGTTATGACGTCAGCAAACCCGGTTATGACGTCAGCCAACCGGCCCGTGACGTCAGCAGGTCTGGTTCAACCGGTCGAACGGGAGGAATATTTCAAGGTATATTCTGTTTCAAACTTAACGCCGTCAAGGAATATTCCCTAACGGCGACAGAATATTTTGTAACGCCGTTAGGGAATATTCCATCCAGTTAACAGAATATTCCGTTAAAGTTAACGGCACGCCGTTAACTTTAACGACGCGTGACCCAGTCAGCGCGTGTGGCGGCAGTTTTAAGTCCCAAATCGAGCAAACAAAGGGGATTTCGAGTCTTTTTCTTACTTTAATTTGGAATAGACTTGTAAAATGATTAGTATAGTAATTTCCCATATAGGCGAGACCTATCCCGAGGAGCTTCGTGGCCAAGCTAAGTACGGCGGCTACGATCTGACGACATACCAGTGAGTGAGCCCTTTTCTTTATAAAAATACTATTATAGTATGTGTTTAAATGCTGATTTATGATTGGTATAGCATGCCATGTTTTACTAAACTTATTTAAATGATTTGTTTAGTTTATTTATGATTTATTAATCGTCTTTGTTGGATTTAAATATCTAATTATTGGCATGGCTATACATATGTGAACTTATTACTTATCATGCATACTGCACGATGTTAGTACTGTTCGAGCCAGGACTAGCTTCACGTGTATGTTCACACGCACCGACACGCTCACTTTGGATCCATCGTAGGTGTCAGCCTGTTCTAGTTGCCTTGGTGACTAGAATTCGTTGTGATGCGCATAGCACCAACTTCACGTGTATGTAGTACTAGAGCGTAACTTGTATACACCTAGCCTGTCATGTAGCTACTTTCTGCATGACTTGTGTGCTAGTATTTATGTGATAAGTAATGATGTTGTTTTTACTGCTGTTAATGGTTTTTACCCATATCCTTTTGGGCTCAGTTCCCATCACGTGACTTTTATTACTATTTGTTAGTAAACTTATATTTTGAGAAATTACGGGTTTTACAATGAGGGGTTACTTCCTAAACTTTTGGAAAGTTTTTACTAAACGATTACTTGGCCCACTCACCTTTGTTTTTTGCCCCTCCAGGACATAGAAATTAGTTTGGGCAGACGAGTACCTGTGGCATCAACTGACGTTCGTGAACCAGCTTTATGTTAAAGTATGGTTTAATTCCTTGTGTGTTCATATCCATCCTACGGGATGAGAATATTATTTCCTTTACTGCATTCCTAGCTCTGATAAATTTGTATTAATGGGTTAAACCCCACACTACGCATATTCCGCTCTAAATTCTTTTATCTATCTCAAAAACCTTGTTTTAATTCATTCTTATTTATCTTTTCACACGTCATGACTTCGTCACTTCTCCGGAGTGACGGTTAGCATGCCTCGATATCTGGTGTCCACCTGGATATTCGGGTCGGGGTGTGTCAAAACATATTATGGTACAACACTCGCACATCAACTACTATGTGTTGTTTAAATCAATTAAACTACTATTTGTACCTATTTAAATATAATTTTGGGAACACATTATTTTTTTAAGAAGCTGTATATTGAAAATATCTATATTTAGAGACAAATATTTCGAATATGACCCGTGTAAGATTGAGAACCATTTAGAAATATTTCATATATATTTTTAGTTAAAAATATGTTTTTACATTTTTAAAATTTAAAAAAAAAATATGATCCTAGCTTTTGGATTTAAACAACCATGTCATCTTATGGACAAAAAACTGAGGGTACATGATAAAACATGCAACCCGCAGCACAGAATTGTTGTCATGTGATGTCTCATATAGCTTTTTCATTTCATGGGTCCATGAACAGTGGTAGCCCATTGAAGGGAAATTATGAGATTCATGTGGGATTTCAAATGACTAGCATGCATATACAATTCGAAATTCATATGCATAAGCAACGGAAGCTAAATTATCAAAGCATTAGTCATGCAAATCCCCTTCAAGAAGCATAGGTTTGTATTTGATGCATCTACTAAAATTGAAGAACAAAGTGAAGGTGTAGTCTTATACCTCTTGATCTAGCTTTTAGACCAATGATGGACCACCTCCAAGCTTTCTCTTCTTGGAACTCCTTGAGCCTAGCCTCCCTCCTTGCTTGCTCCACCTTGACCAAATGGAACTCCTCTAGGTTCTCCTAGTCCCCAAAGTTGAAGACCTCTAAGGATCCACACCCACCAAGTGATGGAATGGATGATGGATCACAAAAGAAAGAGAGAAGTGTAGCAATCTCAATCTCTTGGTTTGGCCGGCTGTGTAAGTAAGAAAGGGAGAGATATTTTTCTTCTCTTTGGTTGACAAACTCAATCCAAAGCCATAACAAGTTATGGTTTTTGGTATGGTGATGTTTCACTAGTGAAAGTTTCAATAAACTTTCAATATATAAAAGAAGTGAGTCAACAATTGACTCCACTCACTCTCTATCATTCAAGGCCGGGCAAAGGGGGTGTTGTGTGGGCTTTTGGGCTTTTACAATTTCAAGTCATCTTATGCTTGAATAAAAGGCCAAAGAGGTTAGGGCCCAATGGGCCCGGATTAACCCGAACTTATTTCATTAAGCCCAAATCGATCTTTTATCGCTTCTATGATTTTCTTAGACTTTCTAATTAATCATAACACTCAATTAATCCAAAGGATTATTTTCCATCATTCACGTGTTGATCCATCACTATAGTGTATTCGGTGTACAATCGTTTTAGGTTCTAATTAGCAAGGCAGTGAGGTGATTGGTATCAATCCAATTGATTAGTTCCAATCATCTAGTGAATTAAAACTTATTTTAATTCTTTATCTTCTTTGATGATTACTAATTTAATCATCCATAAGATCCCACAAGCCATGAGTGACACACTACACATATATCATGGCTACCCAAGCTAATGTAGAAGTTTGTTCGGAGAACCTATTCAATTGGAATTACAATGTAATTCGATCCTTCTCTAACGCAATACTCTCAATCACATTACTAGGGTATGGATACATAATGTCAAACCCCTAATGTGATTATATCATGTTATACGATTCAATTGAGTCGTAAAGGAACACTTTCCATCACTACGCTCACTACTTCGGCCGAAGATTCCCGAATCATATCTTAGAGTATTCTTCCTCTCGTAACGAGGATTAGAGATCCCTTGTTGACCATTCACTTGCCTCCATGGCTAGGTAGCTTAACCCCAATTATGCCGTGGACACCCTCAAGATTGGGGTGACTTTGACATAATCAAAGATCAAGGACCTAACCACAAGACAACTATGATGTCTCAGGTCAAAGGATTACTTACATATTCCAATCAATGGAGTTACTTGCTTGACATGTGAGTAGACCTCCATGCAAGTACTCCCTTCGATTGTATTCAGTGAACTCATTCCCTTAATGAGCACCTACATACTTGTCATAGTGTCACTACACGAATGGCTGAGACTTTCCATCCTTCCAATTTGAAACATAGTACGTACTGGTCTCTGGATTGTCAGTATCCCTCTGGCAATCCCATGACCAGGAACATTTTGAACATCATGGTTATGAGAAGAAGGTCTCTGTAGTCTAACATCATTAGATTACTTCTTCCATCAATCCATTGTCCATGGATTCACTATTTGGACATATATAAACTATTGAGATTGTCCTAATAAGTGGCTTTGCCCTTTTACCGTATTTAGGGTTATCCATATATACAGTAAATGTCCTGAAAAGTTTCTTCCAAAGATTGACTTTTAGGGCATATTTCCAACACCCATTCCTACCAAAGGAGCCAAATGTAGCAAGCTCCCAAGGAAATGACCCCTGAATCTTTTTGGATAGATTCTTTTTGGCTCTCCATTGGAGATGAGTTTTGGAGAAAAAATGGCTAAATTTGGGATTTGGCCCTCTATTGGAGATGGCCCCGAACCCTACTTTGGAGTCACAAGGCTTCACCAAAAATATTTGGACAAAAACATCCCTCAAACAAAAAAATTTAACTCCACGTGATAAATTGTTAGGAATATTGACCAAGGAGAGAACTGTCCAAATAAAAAAACAAAAGTCGAAACACACTAAATAAAAAAGAAAAAAACGGAAACACGAACATGAAGGAAACCCCCATGTTGCAGACTTTGCGGTCAGTGGCGGATTCAGTAAGGGGTCAAGAGGTCAGTTAACTCCGTGGTGGCCGAAAAAGTCAATAAGGAGAGCCTCCAATGACCCCATGGTCGTCCATGTAATAGTCAATTCGTGCACATAAAGTTTTCGACAAAATGTCTGAATGAGACTCAACATCGCCTTTGTGTGTGCTAGTATATCCTTAATCTTGTACCTAAACACCTATATATTGGTAACCAACTAAACTTTAGTACATAGCATGTAACCAACAATAAAGAGATGTTGTATCTAATTAATTTTGATGGATTCTTTAAGCTTGTCATAATGTGAAACAACAGTTTTTTAGGATAACACCGTTAAATTTTTTATCTAAAATAAAGGGTTAAAGGGGCAAATAAGTGGTGTAAGTTCTAACGAGTTAATAAAAAAAATCATTGTTCTATATTTGACAAGTTCAATGACAAATACTCATGAATTTTTAGTTCATGAACCAAAGCTATTCAATTAAAGTTCAGGGATCAATGCTTTAATTTTCTCTTCATAATTTTTTGTTGGGTAACTACATTTTATATCGTCAAGGTTTGAAGTGATTTTCAAAATTGGCCACGAGGTTTTAATTTTCTCACATTGAACCCTAAGGTTTTGTAATTGTATCAATTTACATCTTTTGTCTATTTGAATGTCAAATTCTCCATTAAATTGATGAATTTTTAATCAGTTTGGTGTGACTTACATGTCAACCCAATTACGGATTCCACACTCACTATGTCATTAATTTAATGAAGATTCAAACAATTCGTCAGACAAATTACATAATTGATACAATTTTAAGACCTCAGAGTGTAATGTGAAAAAGTTAAAATCTCATAATCTAATTTAAAAAATCACCCCAAACTTAAAAAATGTAAAATATAATTAATTTTTTTTGTTTGACAAAGTGATATTTTAATGTACTCTAATCTAGAGAGATTGATTCATAGTATGTTTCACTGCTGCAAAGTATGCCAACGTAAGGTTTCGGCCCAATTCACCTTACCCGGCCCTCTAAAATGCATTCTTATTTGCGCCCTTCGTACTAGATTGAGTAATAAGGTTGAAAAAAGAGTGTATTTTTTGTTTTTTTTTTATTATATCTTCTATATATATAAAGCGAGAAGGCAAAAAAGGTGAATTATTCATACTTTTAAAATCACTTCTTCTAATTAGGACTTTAAAATAAAACATTTTATTTTTTATTTTTTAAATTTCAAACTAACATAACAAAACTACCCACGTAGTGGGTATGTTTTTTTCTTTTATTTCTTTAATTTTTTTTTTTAAAAACGCGTTTGACAAGATATTAGTATATTCTAAATAGAGTGGGTTCCAGATAAAGGTTAAAATACCATTCCCTTCCTGCCTTCAATCCAGTCCCTATCCATGTTTTTCATCCTTCATACTCAACTCATTAAGGGAAAAACCCTACGAAGACCCAAACCCGTGGAGAAAATTGCCATCCCTATATTTAGTTGCCATTGATTGGTCATTGCTAGTTAACCACCAACTAGGCTTGCCTTAATAAATAAGAACTTATATGGAACAATCAACATGTTCAACTCTCGGTCCAATAATATATTATTATATATAAAAATTGTAGCACCATGATAGCGAGACACCACGATTCAACTCCACATGACAATGTACTATTATTTCGAGACATCACGATAACGGTAAACGCGTCTCATATAAGTTGCTTTCATAACAAACATAAAAATAAAGTTAATTAATTTGAATTCTATTAGATGTTTTTATTAAAAATACCATAAGATATTACAAAAATCCATCCAAAATTAATAAACAAACAAAAGCTTACAATCGCTAATTGGAAGCGACAAAACTGTTAATTAATGTTTAATTTCAACAATTAATAAATCACATCCGAAATCGGATTTGGGTACAATATTTACCTATATTTAATACAATTATCATCTCAACAATTACATTGTAATTGTATTAAATGCATGCAACTATTGTAGCCAGTCCCTTGAAAATCTTAAGACCTAAAAAATCAGAAGTTGACCATTCAAAATTTTAAATTTAGCTACAATACTTACATGTATTTTACAATCACCTTCACTAAATTATAACTAGTAGAAAAAATTTAAAATTAATACTTGCATGCGAAATGTGAATGAGTGTGTTGATTCGATTTATTTATTTATTTTTGGTTGCGAAAAAGAATTATGAAGTCAGAATTTTGTAATTTTGACGTCTCGAGAGTCAGAATGTGAATCCAAGTCCAGCTTGGGTACGCAGCCACGCGGTTTCCTTTTCCTTTTTATTTTTTGCATCTATCTTCTCGTCTTCTGGTTCGATCCCTCCCTGACTCAGATAACTTGGGGCTTCCATGGACGAGGTAATCACTGCTGCTGATGCCTCATCAAATGGATCTACATCATCACAGCCGTCCATTCTTCCCTCCAATCTCCCCCTCCTCTCTGCCTTCCTCTCCTGCGCTCTCGCTCAGTTTCTCAAGCTCTTCACTACCTGGTAGCATCCTCTCTCTCTTTCTCTCTCTCGCTAGGCATTTGAACATATAGTTTTATGCGAGTGATTTGTATTTTTCCATTTTCTGGTAATTTTCTTGATGGGTAATGATGGGTTCTGTTTAATTTTGTGAAATTATGTGACAATTTGAGTTAATTGGATGATTAGGTTAATTTAAACGCACTATTTTGTTAAAAAGTAGATGAATTTCTGTTTCGGTTTTGTTAATTCTGTCTGTGTCTTTTGTTTTGCCATTTTGGGTATGCTTAGCAAATTTTTGTTTGCTCAGGTTTTCAAATATTTCATCGTAGACGTGCAGGTACAAAGAGAAACGATGGGACTCCAGAAGAATGCTTGGGTCAGGAGGAATGCCCTCGTCGCATTCGGCAACTGTGACGGCATTGGCAGTTGCTATTGGTTTCCAGGAAGGAACCGGAGGATCGGCATTTGCCATTGCTGTGGTTTTGGCATGTGTTGTATGTAACTCTTAACCAGGTTTTGTTCATTCTTTTTGAGTAAGCATGCTCACGATTAATATCTTTTGGATTGTCTTGTGAAATGCTCGACATAATGCCAACATCCCATTTTGTTTGTTTGTTTTTTGAGCTTGTTGCATTCTCTATAGATTTAATACCCTGAATTCTTCTTATTGATGTCATATTTGAAACTTCAATTGCATTTGTTTTGCTTCACACATTCATTACTCCTACTTCTGCAAGAGGATTATCTCTTTTTTGTTTGTGTCTCATGTGATTGGATTATCGTCACTTATATAGAATCATTTATCTTGGTTCTGTACAACTTAATCGACTACTCTTGGACCAACAATCTTCTTTGATTGAAGAGAACATAAGAAAAGAGAACAATATAGATTTAAGATCTAGTGAAGCCTTTTACTGGTACTATTAACTTATTGTTTCTTACGGCTTTACTTGGTCTATTTAAATATCTAAATGCACTCAGTTGTCTTTTTGTTTCCTGGGAAAATGTAAGTCTTCTACTTCATAACATGAGGTTTGACCAGTTATAGGTGTAGACCTTAAACAAAAGTTACTCTAAGTGGTAATTGACCTTAAACAAAGATGAAACATGAGAACCGCGATGATTATAATTTAAAGAGATGATACCTCTATTCTCAGTTCTCAACCTTTTTTGTCACTTTACATGCCATGCACAATTTCTCATGAGTTAGGTTTCGTGTATCTAAAATTACAGTTTTTTGCAGGTCATGTATGATGCTACTGGTGTAAGACTTCATGCTGGTCGTCAAGCTGAAGTAAGAATTTTTTGTAGCCCGCATGCTATGTTGACATTATACTTAGAATTGCAATATCTAAAGTGTGTGGGTAGTTTGGTGAAGTTTGTTAAGCTTGGGGTAATGGGATGCATACTGATTGAATATATGCCCATTTGAGCCAATTTGCTTTCGAGTTTCTTCTATTTTCTTTTCTGTGGATGCTATGTGATAATTGCTCTCTTTACATCTTAAAAATTCATTTCTATTTCGGAGCCTGTTATTATTATGCATTGTTTGCATCTTTTCCTTTGAAGGTAGTGGTCATTGTAATGTTTCTGTTTGCAATGGCAACACCTTTGTTAATATTACTATGTTCTTGGGCTCCAATATACAACACCTAGCTGTTAGCTCATACATAGCTCCTGAATCTGAGGATAAAAATCGCAACACATTATATTATACATTCTTGTTATTCATGCATTTTTCACGTGTCATTTTCCTATTCTTATAAAGCACCATATAGTTGGAGCCTAAGATACAATCCTCAGCTGTTATGATTGGCAAGTGTGGACTTGTGTCCAGCCTTTATGTTTGAAGTTACGAACCTTCATCGTTGATTCAAAAATCTTAGTTGATTGTGGTTGTTGTTTAGTGTGTACTTGTTTCATGTAACTTGTGTAAGTGTTTCTGTATATTTGGTTTGTTTCCATGCTTGTGTTTTTATTGTATTTTTTTTTCTAATTCGATACAATATGTTGCTTGATGCAGTTATTAAATCAAATAGTGTGTGAGCTACCTCCAGAACACCCTGTTTCTAGTGTTAGACCTCTGCGGGATTCACTTGGTCATACTCCATTGCAGGTCTGCTGCGTTTGTGTCTTCATGCTTATTTGGCATGAGTCATTGTTTATTCATGCACTTGATTGTCAATGATGAAGACTTAATATGTATGATCATAACCTGTATCTCTGTTTTGCTCGATTCATATTGCTGCAGGTTCTCGCAGGTGCAGTGTTGGGATGTATAGTAGCTTATTTCATGAAAAGTTCCAGCTAGCAGATGGTTAGTGAACACAGGCTTTAGCGGTGATTTGCATTTCCACAAAAGATTTCTCAACATTTTTTCCTCAGCGGATAGTGAAAGGATTTAGCAAAAAGAATGCCAAGTTTGTACCCAGAATTCAACTGTAAAATCGCTAGAAAGTGTGTTTTAATTTCTTTAAACAATTGGCTGTATGATTATATGATAGTTGATCCCGAGTATATAAAGATGATTTTCAGCTCGGATACTACCAGTCCCATACATTTTTACTCATTAGCGGTTCATCTGATAGGCTCGAATTATGCGACTGTTTATGTTTCTTCCATTACAAATTCAACTCACATTTACTTAGGACCGGCCAAAAATCCGGTAAAACTAGCCAGACAGATCCGGACCCGGCTTAGTGTAAATTTGCATCACTGGCGAACATCCGTCTTCTTATCCCGCATACAAGGCCGCGCACAAGTATGCCAGAGACAGTTACTTGCGATGAAAACATCGAACAGAACATCAAAACGAAAAGAAATCCAGTATTCCCAGATAATATCAACACATGAAACCAGTTAATCTCAATTAAAAGTCGCATGTGGGCACAAAAGAAGATTATCAAGAATCCCTTTGTTTCAAAAACCCATTAGATTACAAAACAACCATCCAGTTTCTTCATTTCTGAGTTTTTGATGTGTCCCCATGATCGAACAACTTTGCTTGCTTAACTACTGCACATTCTTCTCCTGAACGTTCAGCAAAAGCTCATCGGCGCTCAAGTAAACCTTGTTTTTGGAATCTGAGATAACCTGTGCGATTTCTCTTGCAGCCTCAATCTTCCTTAGAGTGATAAATGCTGGATTGTTGGCAATGGCTTGACCAATCAGCTTCGCACTCGTTGCTTCACCCTAGAAATTAAGCAGGCAGATAAAAAGAGTCAGACGTTAATTCAATGGACGAGAATCTGAATAAAATGTCACCGGAAAAGATGAGAAAATAGATTAATCCCATACAGGAATATTACCACTATATCATGTACCAAATTGGAAATAAGATAATGCTACAGATAAATAGGAGGGACATTCTCCAGCAGTATGGTCCCAATATGTGCGGGTACGACTAAAGAAACAAATGTTTGATACAATGGGTTGGCATTTAATAATGAGGCATTCCCCCATCTCACCTCTGCTCTGATAACAGCACTTTTCTTGTCTTGTTCGGCTTTCTCCACAACAAATTTTGCCCTCTCAGCCTCTTGTGCAGCTACCTGTTTGGCTTCAATTGCATTCAGAAACTCCTTTCCAAAAGTCAGGTTAGTGATGGACACATCATCCAGTGCAATGTTAAAATTCGCTGCCCTCTCTGTCAAAATTTTCCGTATCTCCCTACTGACGGCCTACAAAATAAAAAGAATACAGTCAATAAACAGAGTCAGTGCCACATGGAATACCATCTCCAACTTCTCCCTCAGATAATATGTCCAAAACCGAAGTGTACAAATTCGCAATGTACCATAAAGGAAGAGTCAACAAAAAAAACCCTACTCATCATCAGTACTGCTTCAAATGACTTGAGTTATGGAAATCAACCATTTGAGTCGCATCAGAAATCATGGATCACCCGAGATGCACAATAATCCAAGAAACAGTTCCCACTAGCCACTGAACTTTTTAACTCAGAGTGAGGAGGATGAAAGCAAGAGCGTAAAACTTGCACATTAAATCCCAAGCCCTCGTACCTATCACACTTTTAAGTATACAGGTATACATGGATTTCAATAGTAACCGAAACCAGATTTATTGGATTTCGAAAAAAGAGTACTGGTTATCAAAGCAACACTTCACTTTTTTGACGACCTTGCCCATTACTGAATTAATCAGTATTTCACTTTTTTCTTTCTGGTTTCAAAAGTTTTTGGTACGTTATTGGTATAATTAGTATTTCTCACCAGTAAACTGAATTGTTAACCTTGTTTTCTTTAGATCAAATATCATATTATATACACCTACAGCAGAACAAATTAAGCATGCAAAAGACATTTCATTACCTCAAAGGTTAAAAAGAACAACCAATACAGAGTTGTGGGAGAGAAAAAGGGAACAAGGGGATCAAGAAAACAAACTAAAGTGATGACCAATCGAAATAAAACTCAAACTTAACATAATAGTTATAGCAAAAAGAAAATGATAAACCTTCTGCTTACCTCTCTCTGAGTAATAAGTTGGCTGGCATTATACTGTGCAACTACAGCTTTCAAAGTTTCATGGATAATTGAAGGCATGACCCTCTCAACATAATTCTCACCCAGAGTTCGATAAACTGTAGGTAATTCATCTGGCACGGGGCGGGTCAGCACTCGAAGCCCTACTAACACCTGAAAAGAAAAACCAAAGCACAGAGAAATAAAATTAAATAAGATTAGTCAGTTAGAAAAATTTCACTTTCCAACACTTTTACTGCCCTCTTAAACCTATGTATCTTATATTCTTAAACAACACTATAAACACTTCATTGGAAAGTGGAACCAGGTTCAACTCAATACGACAGCATATAAAAATTCTTACACATAAAAAACCAGGAGCGAAAGGGAAAATGGGTGCCAAACATAATGGGTGGGAGGAGTTAACGATACAAGATTTCATAAGAATTCTGAATATTTTGGGATCTGATGGGTAGAATAATAAACACCAAATAATACAAAGCACATAGGAGAAGTCCATGACAAGTGCTCATAGGTTTTGACAAAGGGATGAGTTGATGAAACATCACTGTAGGCATTAGCCACCACAATAACCTCATCACAAGGTTTAAGGGGTTATGAAGTGTTCTATAGATGTAATGAAAGGTGATGCAAGTGTTTCAACCTTTGACGTACATAGTTCATGGGGATTGCATTTGTACCTTACCTTACCCTATCCGAAATTAAATCATAATTCAACTTTCATATGGAAAATAGCTGATCAAATTCATAAAGATATAGGATGTCCTAGTTTAAGACTTTAAAGCCATTAAAGCCATGCTCTTCAAAGTTCACTACATAACTTAAACAAGGCAATGAGAAAATTGTTTAGGAGAAAACCGAATAACCGCAAACACATACTTGTTACATTAAGTGGCCAATTTGTATAAATTTTAAAGCTGTTCTCAGAATTTTCCTGGAACAGGATTAAGAAATATACATACCATCTGGAGATCACGGCTTCCAGCTTTACTCTCCACTACATAAGGCTTTGCACGAACATCATAGATGACTGGCCTTTCAAACCATGGAATTATTAGGTGTGTCCCTTCAGGATAAACCTGCAAAAGTAGATACAGAAAAGAAGTAGATACAGAAAAAAAGACATGCTACAGATATAGTTATGGACATACAAGTATAGAACAAAAGTTCAATCCATAGTATTGTGATATTCCAATTTTGTTTCTGTGTTGTTCAAAGCGTGTGCTGAATTTGACATAGATTGGCTCCATGTGAGCTACATAAGCGATTACAACAAATCTCATTATTGACCAGTCCTCTTAAAGTCATTCTTAGGTCGTGAAACAAGTTTTAAGACGATTGAACATTACACAATTCCCAAGAATTGGAGAAAAGCACTAACCTTGTCCTTGATACCAACAAGACGATTGAATACAATGGACCTATGCCCTCCATCGACATTGTAGAGACTATTGTTAAGCCCATATACACCAAGACTACCAACAACTCCCACCGTAAGTAAAGTAGCAATGCCACGAGCTCCAGGCAGTTTGGGAACTTTCATCTTGTTAAAATTCATGTTTGTGAATGCTGAGTGTGGACAAGTTAAATGCCAATGTTATTAATCGAAGTAAATCAATCAATCCTTCCACTTGATATAAACATTAAGCAGAAATTGCAGGAGTAATCTAGATATGCATTGAAGAACAGAAACACGGAGATAAAAAAATTTACAGCGAGGTGCAAGGTAACAATACACACGAGTAGAAAAGAAACACAAATATTTGTCTCTTAAAATTCTCTTTCCCTTTCGGTTTCTGAGATAAATGACATACAAATTGTAAAATTGGTAACCAGAATTGTTTCAACTTCCACACACAGAGAACCAAAAATCGAGTAACCTCGACAACAAATTACCAATTTACGAAAAATGCCCAGTTCTCACTTTTCAAAACACTGTGCAACCACAAAGCGCACACTGCAGAAATGTGAATATACCCTAAGGCAACCAAAAAAGAAAAAAAAATCCCAAATTGTGAATCTCGTAGATGGGTACCAGTGAATCAAATAAAACTAAAGGTATTCTTATTTTTCACTACTCCTAAAATTTTCTTACCGGCCAAACATAGCCTAGAAAATTGGAGGAAAATCAGAAAAGAAAACGAACCCAACTCGGAAATCTCATTATTTTGTTACCTAAACAGTAAACCCAGAAGGATTAAACAACAATCGGTTGAAAAATAAGGCCCAAAATGTCCATTTTTCCCCAAACTTTCCATTTTCTTTTGTTTGGTAAAAAACTTTCTCACCATCCAAACACAAAATTAACAGAAAAATGTAGAAATCAAGAAGAATGGGTAGAGAGATCGGAACCCTAAAACACGAAAAACCGAAAAGATCGAACAGAAATCACCATACCAGAAGAATCTGGAGAGTCCTCTGACGAACAGTGATGAGATGCACGTGGAGGGTTTAGGGTTTATGGCTAAATATAAAACAAGCCTAAAATAATAAAAAGCGAGAAATAAGGAATGGCGAATGCTTGAGGAAGGGGTTGAATGGAATTAGAGAATAAACGACATGTCGTCTCTCGCACTCACTCCCACGTTGGCGGGAACCACGAAAAACGACACGTCGTTTATAGTCTCGGGGATAGGAATCGGAAGAGCTGACGTCGCCGTTTTGAAATTACAAACCCACACGCAACCGTTTTCCCTCTTTTCAAATTTCCCCCTTCTCTCTCCTTCTCTCTGCTCATCAATGGCGGAGGCAGTGAGTCCACAACAGCCATTAGCGCCGAGAAACACAGCGTCGACGGCGAACCGTCCCCAATCTCCCACCAGTCCGCTCTTCGTTTTGGGCTCCAACGACGACCGGCTCGAGCGCGCACAGGTACGCGCGGCACGCACCGCCGCGATTCGTCGCAAAGCGGCTACAGTTGCGGCTCATTCTTCTCCGCCTGACGATCCTTGTCTCAGCAGCGAACAGATTATCAAACTCTTCCAAGAATGCATCAAACTCGCCAGCGAAAATGTCCGTACATACTCGCACCACACTCACACTCTCTCTGCTTATCTAATCTGTGAAATTACATACAAATAATAGATTGCTGATTGCGTTTAGAAATATAATTAGTAGTTTCTTGGATTATAATTTACTAAATTTGATGAATTTTTGCTGTCATTGGCTGCTTTTTTATGAGGGTTTGTTTGGTTGCTGAGAAAATGCGGGAAAGGAAAATGAACGAGAGTCAGCATTATTAAGGACATGGAATAAGAAGCACATACTTAAAAATCATACCTTTCTTAGTTTTTTCCTTCGTAAAGCAAAAAATGAAAAGACATGAGGCTCATTAATTTATTTATTTTTTAAAGTTTTCGATTTTTTGTGATTTTTTGTATTGTTTTCTGTATACTAGAAAATAACCCAGAAGAACACGTGGGAGCTTAAGCTTATCGATCATCTTAGCGACGTTATTAAGGTTGAAACCGAAAATGGCACGCAGACTAATTTCCAAAAGGTTTGGAGCACTTATTGTGAAAATTGGTGGGTTTTGAGATATTGTTGGGGTTTATGTATGTACTTATGGCGATATTATTGTTACTGGTTTTGAGTGACTAGGCAAGTTGCACATTGGAAGCCGGGTTGAAAATTTACTCGGTGAGGGTGGATTCATTGCACGCTGAGGCATGTAAGGTCCTAAGTGGGATGAATCGAGCTCGTCTTGAAGATGAACAAGGTTGGTGGTTTTAGACGTTGGTTTAGGTCTGTAATTATTTTTGCGTCACAGATTTTGTGGTCTGTTTTTCATTATTTCAGGCAGTTTTCGGATTTAGTAGCTTTGAGGTTCACTGCTTCTTTGCTTTGGTCAGTTCCCTAATATGTTGCTTTGGCGACAGAAACTACTACGGAGGATGACAATGTCAGCAGCAACCAGGGTATGGGTCAGTCTAAGAAAGAGTCGGAGAAGAAGGTATGGATTTTTATTTGTATTTTAATTATATCGCATTACAAAATTTGACTGCAAGTTCAAAGTAATGAATGCGGTTTTAACAGATAGATCCAATGTCGACAGTGGAATCCTCCTTCGAAGCTCTTAACATAAAGACGTTTGATGGTAACATAGGCTATCCATTTTGGTCATTATCTTGTTATGATTTTTAGAGTTCTAACTTGATTTATTTTTGGATTTTAGTCACATTGGTGGGGGATCCTCTATATCATCAGACATCTGCACAGTTTGATGAAGGTGGAGCCAAAGGTCTGCTACTGAATAACCTTGGAGTATATGGAGGATGCCAGGTGCTTTTTGATGCCTATGAAGTTCCAGGGAAGTGCAGATCATCTTCATTGCACAGTAATGCCTTGGAATTGATTGATCTCTCTTTTGCCAAAGGTGAGTGAGATTAGAATCTCTTGCTTGATTTGATCAAATCGCCATCTCACCTAGAGGTGGCAAATCAACCCATTGGGTTGTTAATGGGTAACCATTATGAGCTGTTCAATTTGATTTCACCATAATATGGGGGTGAGTTGGTAGTGGTGATGATGGTGTAATACCTTATTAAGGTGAAATCAAACTAAACAAGTCTTAACCCATTGGTTTGCCACCTCGTTCTCACCCCTTCCCCCCTCCCCTGCCTTTTCATCTGTCTTCTCTTTCGGCCATTTTTTTTTTTTGGTTTCTATGTAGAATCTCTTGAGCAGATGGTGGTGGGCATATGCGCAAAGAATGAAATATGTCCTACTCTCAAGGAGATATTTTGCCAATTTGATGAAAATAATCATCGATCATCTCAAGATTTTAATATAAGCCAGAATGAAGATCTCAAAACGGATGCCTTTAACGCTGCAAACTATGACACATCAAACATTGATCATAATGATAATATCGGTGATGATCATGAGAATATGAGTTTCAGAGATCCCTCATTTCAAAGTCATCACGAGGTACTCGTTATGGCTATATGCAGAAGTCATTTAGACCTTGATAAATTGCTTGTTACATAACACGTTTCCGCCAACAATTCTCTAGTTTTCTCTATGGATCCCTGCTGAATGAAAAAGATAAATGGAATACGTTTTCTAAATTTGTGTAGGATAATAACTCCCATACATCATATGAAGCTGATGTGGATGACGGATTTGAGAAAGTTTCCACGTTTTTGTTTCAAGGTTTGGGATTAACGAAAAATTCATGGGCTGGTCCTGATCACTGGAAGTATTGGAGGCCTAAGGGTTGGTATTACAAAGGAAATGGCTTTTTGGTTTGCTCTGTTGTGGGTAAGCCTTGATTTTGCTGTCTTTGTTATCTATTCTGTAGGTTCGGAGGAAGCTCCTGCCACTCGAAGCAGACCAGCTACTAATAGATCAAAGAACAAAAATCATAAGGAAGTTGAGCTTGATTTCACCGCATCTCTAGACAATGAAATTCCAAATATCTTTGCTGTGCCAAAAAATTTCAAGTTTTTACTCCTACCTGCAAATAGAGTACCAGTCAGTAACAGGCTTCCAGATGACTGCCATTATCAACCTGAGAATCTTGTCAAGTTGTTTCTACTTCCCAATGTTCAGGTAATGATTTCTCCATGTTGTCCCATAATATACAAATCTATTGTTATTCATGATAAAATTTTAAAGGAAAGATGGAGATTCTGACGTGATCATGATCTCACTTTAAGTATAGGACGCCAATCCGGGGTAGATACTCCATCGGTTGAGTTTGTGATAGCTACAGTATAAGCATCCGCAATAAAAAATTTCACTTAGTTAAAGAATTGAATACAAAAGATAACATGCTATTGCTCAGAATATGTTGTACTTGTGCAATGCCATGTTTTGTATTGTGTTTGTGTACAAACTTAATTTTATGAGGAAGTAAGGACTGGTTTTGTTATGAGCTGAGCCTAGGTTATGCTAAGCTGATCTTGAACTGATTATCAGGTCTAAAATCATACAATGGTCTTGTGCCTCGGAACTATGGCCAAATGGTTAGCCTGTCCAAGTTGTAGGCTTTGGACAATTTTTCTCATGTTTCTGCCTAGGTTTCATAAGTTTCTGAATCCTTATGTTGTTTGATGTGGCTAATGGTAAATTAAATTTTGATTGTAGTGCCTTGGGAAGAGAAGACAACAGCATACAGGTATCAGCTTCTTTGTATGTGCGTATGTGTGTGTGTGTGTGTGTGTGTGTGTGTGTATCTCAGTTTAAGGCTAATGATAGTAATCTTATTAAACTTTAGAACGAAAAAGGCTAATTTCTGCACAGCTTTACTAGTATTGAAGGACGACTCTGTTATTTTTAATTTTCAGATTATAACACCTGGAAACAAAGTCATAATTTTGATGAAGCATTGCCGTCATGGGACAATGAGAGTGTGCTTAGTGGCCAATATAATGATGGATGCATTCATAGCGATGTAGAAGACTCGGATACTCTTGTTTCTCTACCTCGTCAGGTTTCAAATTTTTCTTTGTTATTTTGTGAACATGAAAACTCTTATCTGTGGTAATTGCTGCTCATTTGGAATTTTGGATTAGGTCAGTAGATGTTCCAATAGATTGGGCGAAACTGCAATAAGAAAAAAGTGAAGAGATTTCTCTGAAATGGGTTACAGGGTGCCACTGAAAATCTCTACCTTGCATGCTGGATTTGTTCATTTTTTCTTGCTTTCCTGGACATGCAATTGCTTTGTATCTGAAATTACAATGTCCTCATTGTCTAACGATACTAACGCACTAAGAAAATCAATTTTTTGGGAATTCTGGGTGTTGTGGTTCCGCAATAGGAAGTTTTGGTTAAAGACTGTCACCAGACAAATTACTTCATAAAACCGTGCTAGTCATGCTCGTCTTGAGTTGTGACTTGTGTCGTTTCAGGTAAGCAAAGTTGAAGTTCAGTACGACAGAACTTCAAAACAAGTTGATGTTCATGCATTGAAGGAAACTCTGTGGTGTCATATGCAAGAATCTGCCCAAGTTCCTACTGCGGTAAGCATTTTCTGTTTACATGTGCGGAATTCATTTTCTTTTTCTTCAACATGTTCATGAAATTTTTTTCCAAGCTCATAACTGAAGTATCTGTTTGCAAGTTCCTTGGGGATATATTTTCTTGTTTTATCTGGGCCATTGAATGGTACGTACTGTTCAATGGTTTAAGATTCATTTGGAGCCCACCGCAAATTAATCTTGGAGCCATTGAATAGTACGTACCACCCAAGATTTTTCCGTTTTATCTACTAAAAGATGTTTTTCATTCATTCTGAATACTATTTTACTTACAGAAGGAGCTGAAAGACACCGTATCCTTCAAGTATATCCTGTCTAAATTTCCTGTCAATTGCCGAGCTGCAGCGGCTCAGGATATCACGCCCCATTTGTGTTTCATCTGCCTTTTGCATCTGGCTAATGACCACGGGCTAAGCATACATGACTGCCAAACTTTAGATGATGTGAGCATTCATCTTCCCTCTCGTCGAAACTCAGATGGAGTGGACCAGCCTTCATCGTAGCCAAAGATGTAGTGTACAATTTGATATGTGAATATTTGAAGCTAGCGTGCCATCGCCATATGCAAGCTGCCAGGGCCTTTCGAGCATTACTGAAAGAAACGTAAGCCTATATCAGTCGCCTTCGTTCTCATTTTTTGTTGCATGATGTTCTGTTGTTTTTGAGCATGCCCTGAACTTGCTTAAGCTAATCCATCGTCTGTTCATGGTAATCTATGGTCTTTTGTGAATATGATATGAATTATCAGCTCCTAATTTGCTTCCTGTGCAATAACCTTTTATTTGAATTTTTAATCCATCGTCGGGGGAATGCTAACACTAGTCGCACATGACTGAATGCTAGCCATTGTTCTTTATGTTTTCCGCTTCGGGTCCCACAATGATTGACGGCTAGCATCCACATAGCTCATGCGCGACTGATGCTGGCACAACCCTTGTGTCAATTATTAGAAATTGAGAAGGCATGCAAGGTGAGCTGGGACTGGTTTCGTGGGACCAATTATATGCAATGTAGCTATTTTTAACTGCTAGGCGCTCAACTCAAAAGTTGTTTGCTGCCAGTACTAGTTATACCATAATAGGGATTGCTTGGTACGTAGAATTGGATTGGAACGGATAACTTCTAATT
The DNA here is from genome assembly GCA_018257905.1 of Gillenia trifoliata. Classification (NCBI taxonomy): domain Eukaryota; kingdom Viridiplantae; phylum Streptophyta; class Magnoliopsida; order Rosales; family Rosaceae; genus Gillenia; species Gillenia trifoliata. The sequence continues at coordinate 9,675,074 of CM031081.1, read as the reverse complement.
TCAAGATATGTTGAGATGATAAATAAAAATATTATGACCAACTAGAGGACATAAGATTACTCATAAAGAAAGCTTGTTCATTCCAATTCTTTTGAAAATTTTAGGATTGGAAGGGACGAGTTTTCTTCATGTCTAATCCTCTTCGAATCCTTTTTAAATGAAAAATTATTCACGTCTACTTTCAATATGCCCTAAATATAGAGAATAAATTGTTTCAATTTAATTATACATACCAAATGAAATCAACGAAATCTTGGTCAAAAAGTACATGAAGAAAACTGTCAATTGTCTGGCGCTGAGTTGGATCAAAAGGATAAGGGACTATCTAAAAATCTATTGGAAAAGATTTGTTGGTGCAAAGCATGTTGGGCATTGCTTTATTTCTTTCTATTTCAAGCCTAAAGATCGATCTCTTCCAAGGAGAAAAGTGAGTCGTCCATTTCCAATCCTAGGAAAAGTGAAATCATCGTCATCATCCTACAACCTAGAAAGTTAGAAGGAAAAGATTAGAGAAGGAACATTTTGGAATCCTTTCGATTTAGTTATTTTTGGCTGGATGTTTGTGTATTCATTGTGTAGAAAGACTTACATGAAATAGGTTTACCGTCATATGATATCTTTTCTTCACATAACAATATATTATTTGATCAGAACATCACGTGACAGTAAATCCGTTCTATATAAATTGTTCTTCCTTGTGTAGGCTATCAGATGTTGGGTCCTACAACTGTCATCTGCCTACACAGTATTATTGACTGCATTAGTGACATATTTAGTATTTTGGACCAATAAAATTTAAGATTACAGATTGTTCAAAAAGGGGATAAAAATTCTTTTGACAAATTGTGGATAAAATTAAGGGCTAATTACATTTTACACCTTTAAAGTTTGAAGTGATTTTTAAATTGGGTCATGAGGTTTCAATTTTCTCACATTGTCTTCTAAGGTTTTAAAATTGTATCAATTTATATATTTTGTATACTTGAATGTCTAGTTATCTATTAAATCGATAATTTTTTTAGGCTATATAGTACAAATGTGGCTCATATATCAACCTAATTATGGATTTCATGCTTACTATGTCATTAATTTAATTTAAATTTTTTTTTAAAAGTGGACTAGCTGGTGGCCAAGCCACGACAGTCCGCCCTTCTGGGGGTCGGGAAGACTCAAAGAGGCATTTTAGCTTCTCCTGACCACCAAAGTGTGATTCACAAGCGCCATGAATCGAACCCAAGATGAGACGTGTGGAGTGCGGGCCTGGAATTCACCCCAACTACTAAGCCACCCCGTGAGTTGATACAATTTCAAAACCTTAAGGGGCAATGTGAGAAAATTAAAATATCGTGGCCTATTTTTGAAAATTACCTCAAACCTTGAGGGTGTAAAATGTAGTTAATCCTAAACTTAACCTTAAGATGGCAAAATGATTGTTTATATATTTTGTTTTATATATTTTGTTCTTGGGGACAACTAGAAAAGTTTGAATAGGATTTAATAAATATGTTTTATTTTTTATTTTTAAGAGATTGTTATCGATACTTCAGAAAAATCGTCCTGCTTTTATGTTATAAATTAGAATGAATTGTGCTAAATGAGTGCGTGACCTTCATTCTCGGAATACTCAATAGTCCCGAACTATTAAAGAAAAAAAATGAACTAATAGTTCTCTATTTATTGATATTTAAGAAAGTTAAAACTAATTTGTGTTAACAACTAGAAATGATGATAATTCAGTGAAAACAGAGGATGACAGAAGAAAAGAAAAAAGCTTGAGGACCCTTTTAGGTGTATCTTAAAAGGCCAAAAGTCAGTCTAAAAGGCCAAACTCCAGGGACAAGTGGGCCTTGGAAGTGGAGGGGTTGTGAGGGACCACTCACCACAGGCGCACTAGTGCTACAAGTGGGACTCTTTGGTAGATTCTTGAGGGGTCCACAATAAGACTCCAAATTAGCCCGATTCATAAAAATTTTCAACCGTTACACTTACACCGCTAAATATTATGAATGATTTACTTATGTCATTGTAAATTTAATTTTTAATAATTCTAAATTTATAACACATAAATTATGTCGTTTAATTTAATAACATGTAAATTAGTAACATGTGATTCAAAATAAAATTTTCTCCACAACACAATCAGCCCATTGTGGGACCCGATACAAGCTTAATATGTAGAAACCGCACGTTTCTGCTAAGAGCTAGTTAACCTTGGAAACAAAAAGAGCAAATGAAAGCAATTGAAGAATATGCTTTCACCGACCTTATCAACCATTGTCCAATTATATTCAAATCTCACTCCCTCTTGCATGTTCTAAGGTGTTATATCTTTCTTGTATAGAATCTTGCTCCTAAAATGGATGATATTGTTAATTTTTTATTTATCAAACTTGAATTTCAAACGTAAGAGTGAATGGTTTTAATTAATTGAGATACAAATATCATTATGATGTTATTGTACAAAAGGAGAAATCGAACATAGAGCATCAGATGTTAGACTGGATGCTCTTAATCACTTGAACTATAAGTCTCTAAAAATGATATTGTAGAAATCTTAAATGTAAGAGTGAATGCTCTTAACCACTTCAACTACAAGTGTCTTATGATGATATTGTAGATTGTAGAAGGGAGAAATCAAACATGAAATCTCAGATGTAAGGTTCAATGCTCTTAACCACTTAAGTTACTAGTCTTTTACTATGATACTGTTGAAGGGAGGAATCAAATATAGAACCTAAAGTACATGAGCGTAAGTTCTTAACCACTTGAATTATAAGTTCCTTATGATGACTTTGTAACTGATGCATATAGTGAATTTGAGTATATGAACATAGAACCTTGTATGTAAGTGTGAATGCTCTAAACGAATTTAAAAATCATGTAGGATGATATTTGTAAAAAAAATCAAACATAGAGCATTAGGTGTACGAGTGAATGCTCTTACTGCTAACCGATGAGTGAGTTTGAGTACATGCACGTACATAATTTGATTGGCTTTTGCTTATCGTGAAAATGACATGCACGAAGAGATTAAAATTGTAGTGTGATTAAGGCACTGCTGGCTTCCTATGAATTTCTTATGTACTTCTTTTGACTATTATAATAATATTCTGCAGCCATGATCCTATAAGCAAGACAATTCCATCTCCGTCTCTCTCTCTATAAATATGTCCCTAGCCTTTTACTTGTTCTCTACTACTACAAACCACATCCCTCTCACTCCTCTCAATCTTCTCACTCCTCTCATTTCATACTTATTATTCTTACTACCCCCACCACCTTTTCAGTCCCTCAGCAGAAGCCATGAGCAAGCTTACTGAAAAATCTCAGATTCTTATGTTTTCTCTGCTAGTTATTCTTCTCTTCCTTGCACCTTTGTTGTCCTCATCACTAAGGACTCCTTACATCTACATCATTACTAACCTCCTCATCATCGCCCTCGGAGTGGAAGCTGGCCTTCTCTCAGCCTTTTCCAAGCCTAATTCAGACCATGACAAGAAGAACGGCTCTGGCGCCGGTTTTGCTTTTTCTCCAAAACCTGTGGTTTCCACGGAGTTAGCCTCCTCCGACAAAAGGGTTGTTGCCCGTAACGATGAAGATCAAACGGTTGTTGCTCCGCAATATGTCGAAAAGAAGGCTAGGGTTATTGAGAAATCCAAGTCTGAGATTGTGGACACTGTGAAAGTGGAGAGTGTGAAGAAGTGTACTTCTCTGCCTAGCCTTTTCTTCATAGGGGGAGGTGAGACTGATCATGGAGATCACGAGGTGATTGAGGAAAAGCGTTACGTGGAGGAAGAAGAAGAAGAAGAAGTTTTGGCGGAGCTTAGTGGGCAAGAGCTGTTTGCCAAAGCTGAGAACTTTATTGGCAACTTCTACAAGCAGCTGAAGATGCAGAGGGAAGACTCATGGAAGAAGATTCATGAGGTTTATCACAAAGCCTTCTAATAATTCTGCTGCAATTTTATAAATATTGTTATCGTATGTCATAATCTAGGTCATTGGTTTTTTAGGGATTATGATGGGTCAGAGGGAAACAATCGATGTAATTTAAGTCATGGTTGTTCCTTAATTTCATTATTTGGGTTTGTACAGAGCTACTGAAGTTACCAGTTCAGACATATTAAGAAAAAGACAGAGAAAGATCTATATAATCTGATGATACATATATATAGAATTCCTTGTATAATATTTTCTTTATAAGATAAAAGGAAATTAAGTAAACATGCATGCAGTGGTGGATCAATAATTCTAATCTTGGGTCTCAGTGTAAAATATCCAAGTTTTTTATCTGCACATAGCCTGCAAAATTTTTTTAGTGAGGAAATTTGTCAAGCACTAGGTGGGTCTATAGTCATTTGTGTTCATGTCGACAAATGCCAAAACAATCTGCCGAGGGATATCAAGATCCCATGTCGAGTGTTGTCGACACATTTTTCCAAATGTTGCCGAGATATTCCTAGAAGGCAGTTCATCAAACTCTTGATGGGCACAAAAAGGTCTTGTATCAGACATTCAGAGGGTTCCTGAAACACCTTTACATGCGTTTTTCCCGACTTTCAGAGAGTTCCGGGACCATTGGTTACCTATGTGGATCCGCCCATGCATGCATGCATGCATGAAGATTATTTCCACCATCTAAAAGAAATTAAGTATATAAACATAATTAGTGTTTTCTTTTTTTTATAAATGATAGGATACTAACACTAATTAATTCATCTAAATTTATGAGAAGGGGAGTTCGAACTTGGGTGCAGAGGGTGAAGCACACTGCAATATAGCCAACTTGACTAAATCCAGTTCTATAAACATAATTAGTGTTGAAGAAGAGAAGATTTAGTTGTTGAAAATTTGGTTATTAATGAGTAATAGCCTGTACTGAGGCAATTTAAAATGATGAGAAAGAAAAAACAGCATAATTTCTTGGAAGAATCATGGTGGGGTGCCAAGAGGACAATCCAGCAAAAGAAAAAAGCAAAAAGGAAATTAAAGAAATTAAAATGTTAAATATTATTTTTCCCACAAAAATATTGATGGTAACATTTACAAGCTAGCTATACAAACTCTAAAAAACAATGTGATATTTTGTATCTCCACCTGCTCTTTGGAGTGTAGTGCGAGCGGTGTCAATAGACTGGAAATCGGAAGGATCTTGGTGTCCAAGTTTTCTTAAGATCTTTTTATCTTTTTTTTGTATCTTATTTCTCTTTCTGGGTCATATATAAAAAGTTGAATCCCTTTTTCTCTTTCTATCTCTGTTGTGGTGGTAAGTGGGTGAACAACAAGGACAATATTCGTCATTTGAGTATTCGAATTATCGCATGGTCCTAAAGATCTCTCTATTACGCATATTGGAATGGGCCATTTGATCACGTTATCAACTCAATTCTTCAATTATTATAAGGATTTGTAAATTAAGTGATTAAAAATGTTTATTCTCACACTCGAGATCATATATTTGATTCTCCGTCCTTAAATTATTGTTTGTATCAAAACCCCAACACCGTTTATGTTGGATATATAGTAGGCAACGGCTAGGAGAAGGAATAAAAATAAGTTGCTTCAAGGTATGTGTTATATGCCATCTTTCATGCAATATTTGTTCTAATACTTATGGTTGTGCAAACCACATATGTCTTGTGTTACAATAAAACCCGAACTCGGTCTGTTATTCAATAATATTTTGCACAATTAAAATCAAATGAATCACTCAAAGAGATAAACAAGAGTTTTATTGCTTTTAGAAAGAGATGGGGAAGAAGAGAATGTTTATTTCCTACAAAACTCTTCCCTATGTATAGAAGATAAAAGTGTAATTTCTGAATTTGTGTTGAAACCATCTCTTCGCTAAGAGGTACCGTTTTTTATGAAACATGGCTCTTTAGTTTGAATTGTGTTTCAACTGCTTAAAACATGGTTGTACTTGAGAAATTTAAATTCAAATCGCAAGCCGACCGATCATTAACAATTGTCTGATTAATCGTAATTTTTTTAAAAGCTCAAGTTTGTCATTTTGGCATGAACGACCGGCCACTATTTTGGTCCGGTCGATGACCATGCCCAAAATAGACATTATGGACAGTTTGTGAAATTTCAATCGGTCACCATATTGTTGCCACCTCGAATTCCTTTATTTTCAAAACTTTCCAACAATTTACATGCCTTTGGAAATTTAGGTCAAATATATACCCCATAAACTCTGCAATAGTTTTCAACTTTACTTTGGAAGATGTGGAAAAATCAAATGTGTAAATGCACCTTTGGATTGGATACATGAATTCTTTTCTTGTGCCGCAGATTTTACCAAACTATATATTACATGTTACATCATGCTCCTACCTAACATACAATTATCTCATCCTAGGTTTTGGTTTGACATTCTATGCTTTAAAACTTGTACAAAGTAACAAACTTACCAAGTACGAAGCATGTATAAGTCCAAAAAAGCAGATAGAGATATTATAATTTGAGGGAATATATAGTCCAAGATAAGCATACATATGATCATTTTTGTTGGGACCAATAGAATATTTGTTGAGAAAGATCGCAGCTAGTTAATAAGTAAATTGACAGTCTATGGAACTGACTTTTTCCGTCCTTGTGTAATTAAAATGAGTAGGCAAAAATTATAATATCTTGTACTCCCTATTAAAAAAATGGGAATACAAAGCTACCAACTTATTTGATGAGAGAGAGTAACAACGACGTTAAAAATATAGTAAAAGGATAATAAAAAAGAAAGAGAATTAAGGTGGTTAAATCATGGATATTTGTGATGAAGAGTAAAGTAAGGAAAGGCACACTGTTTTTCTTAGCTACCAACTTTGTACATTTCAAATAACTCTTAAACTAGAGAGAAGAGAGGGACAGCATCACTTGTTAGGGATGATAGCAATCATTAAGAGTTGTGGCTGACTCTCTGCAATGTCCCTCTTTTCAAATATTACGGCTGACTACCAAAGAGTTGCAGTCAGCCACAATCTTTCTAGACAAAGGGCACCACTTCTCGAACACAAGTGATACTTTCTATGTTCTCAACTCTCTCTAGTTTGGTTATTTTTGAGGGATTATTTTAAAATGTACGAAAGTGGTAGCTTTCAGTGCCGGCCCTCGCCTAGGGCAACCAAGGCCACTGCCCAGGGCAACCCAGGCCACTGCCCAGGGCCTCAAGAACCAGGGGGCACCAAATTTCAAACTCCCTTCATCTACCTTTGTCTCCCTCTGCCTACAAACCCCAGCCACAACTTTGTTTGTTTGGAGATTTCCAGATGTGCAAAGATGCATTTGCAGAAGGGCCAAGATGGCTTCTTTTCGACGGGCCAGTTTGAGGTTGCTGTGCTTTAAAAAAAACTGCTTATTAAAACAGCTTTTCAAAGCAACCTCCGTGCTGTTTTTAAAAGTTGCTGCCATAACTTTTAAAATAAGCAGTTCATTTCATTTTTACCAAACACTTTTTATCTGCTTAACTTTAAAGTAAAACAGTTTTTAGTAAAAAAAAAACAATACCAAACGAGACCTAAAACTTCGTGACGATTCATTGCATTTCCTGCATGATATCTAACTTTTTATTCTTATTGGTAAAGTGCGAAAATTCTTCCATACTACGTAGTGTGGAAGTCATTTAATTGTGCTTTTTTTTGAGTCAAAAGTCATTTATTATGATTTTTTTTTCAGCTATTGTGTTTAATTTCTTTTTGTGAAAATTAAAGACATGTAAAAAATGATTACATTTCCCAATTATAAAAACATAGACATAAACACTTTTTGTTTTTCAATTCAAAACACCGTATGTAATATCTGTATTCATTTATTATGTTGCTTTTTTAAAATTTAAAAAAAAAAAATTTGTCTACAACCATATGCATTACGTACATTCTCTTGTTTTAATCATTATATTGAACAAATTAAAGAAGGAAATTAAACGGATGTGCAAAAATAAAAAAAAGAAAGGGCCTTTTTGTAGGCCTTCAAAAACTCCTGGCACTGGTAGCTTTCATAGGTACCGAGAAGATAAGAAAAACAATGGGTTTCCTTCCTTTATGTTCCATCACAAATAAGCATGCATCTTAATTCTTATTTACCTCCACTAAATAAGGAGCAACAGCTCATCAGTATGTATCTTTGGTGCTTTGTCCAACATAGTTTGCAGAACTTCAATCATTCACAAAGATATACACTGCATGATAAAGGCTTCTAAATTCACACGAAAATAATTTGTTCTTTTGTCATTTAATAAAAAATAAAAAAAATGAAAAAAATTGATATTCAATCATAAAATTAAATGAAATGATTTGTAGCTTCTCATTTTATTTCTTCAGTGAATCGTGAATGGAAATAACATTCTTCTAACTTTTAAGGATACTTGTTTTCCTTACAAAGTATTAAAAATGCTAGGAAAATCACATAATTATACCATATTGGTGTACCACATGATTTGACAAATAATTCATACAATCATTAGTCAATGATATGAATTTATTTATTGATGTGTTAAGTACATATCACTTGTCACATAAGATGATACACCAATATGATACAAAAATACAGTCTCCCTTGCTTTACTCAAGTTCCGAGAAAAAAATTTCTGAATCGATCACTGATTAGTGATGCATATACAATTATAAAGAGTCAATCTGTTGATTCGATCTCGATATCAATGTTGATCCAAGAATGATCGACACATGCTCTTAGATCACACAGTCAATGATCTTCAAATCTCCTGAACAACTGTCATGATCCATATCAGTGATGAGTTTGGGGTGAGGACCGTTGGCGTTTGGGCCTTGAATATCAGTGATGAGTTTCTTTATGTTTGTACAAGAACAAATGATGCTATAGCCCAAGATTCTCGTTGCTGCTGGCTAGTGCTCTTCATCTTTTAAAGTGAAGGAACCGATACTTGTGTGTAGTGTTTGGAACACTTAGCGATGAATATGCTACTCATATAGGCAACAATTAGTAAATAGCAATTTACATTAACATATATGATTATACAAATTAAATAAAATAAAAATGAAATGCTTATCTTTTTGAGACGAATAATTTGATCTTATGGTACTTGATATGAATAAAATTTTAGGTTGAGATGTGTATAAGTTCACTGTTCTTAAAAGTAAATTTCGTCAATTGAAAACAATATCTTAGTGTAGCAGGTTATAGCGCCCTACACTTACTTCAACTATAAAATAAATGAAATGAATTAGATAGCAATATATTAGGTTGTTAATGATGAAAACGTTTGGCATTTAGTTCTCTAATTAAACACATGACCATCACATTTTTTGTAAGCGAGAGGAAAACAAATGTAATCCCAAGGGCCAAAAAGCATGAGGCACCAAAGCGACATGGAAGGGAGATTAGTCTGCCATCATTATGCGGTGGGATATACCTCCTATACTTTAAAAAAAAAAACCAAACTATAAATTTATATTAGTGTGGCAAAATGAAAATTTTATTTATGTGCATAACAGCATAAACCTTCCTCTGTTTCTAACTCATGTCCTTTTTGTATGGTCACGGACTACCATCAAGTGTGTGGAACTTTACAGAATTGAACTCTATTGTTAGCTGATGCAAGCAATTAATCCTAATTAAGCACTTAAAAAGAAGTAAAAGATGCTTTTCAATAAACTAAACAAGTGGAGGAAATGATTTTTTTAAGCGCCGAGTATTCAAGTGGTATTTCATATTGTCATAATACAAGTGGAAGAAATAATATATTTTTTTGTGTTCCTCCACTTGTATTATGACACGTAAAGTACCCACTTAAATACCGAACAACTTGAAAAATTTCTCAAAAACAAGAGGCAGAGACATCAATGAAAGTGTTCCCAACAAAGCTGATTGAATCATTAAGCCACAAATGATGTTTTTCAAAATTAAAATATTCATTAAGCAAGTATAAAAATACGGGCTAACGACCATTACGTAAACAAATATTATGTTTATATGACTCCAACAGATGTTACCGAAAATTTTGGGGAGTTTTGGATCAATGAAGGATGATGGTCAATGAGTCAAAAACTTGGTGCAACAATTTCAACGATTTTCTTGCTCACAATTGGTTTGCTTTATGCTGCATTGACCTCCATTATTAATCCCTTTGAAACATGTCATTTTTATTTATTTTTAATTTAATTTAGTAACATTTCGTTAATTAAGCGAAAGGTGGTTGTGATTAAATTTATCCTTGTTTTTCTATAGCCATCGAATTCACTTATTTTTGAGTTTTGAAATTGAAGGGATGCACACCAGAAAAGATGATAAAGGCATTGTAGTGGAAGAGCCTCTCAATTCTCTCTTCAGAAGACTAGTTAGAGGTTTCTTCTTCATTCATTACCTATTCTGATTATGTACTTTTTAATTTTTTTCTTACGAATCGAATCCAAAACTTGGGGTGTAGGATAAAATGCTTCTAACCACTCGAACTACCATTTTGGCTATGACCCAATTCAAAATTTCTAGTTTTGGTTGACTAATTAATGTGAGATTATGAACTGCAGGAGTAGATCGAATTCAACTCGAAACCACCGGGTTTTCTTGCCACTCCGACCTTCACTCGGAAGTGTGTGTGGCTAATAGACCAGTTAAAATTGACAAGAATGCTTTAACAGTTTATGTACTTTCAAATGTGTTGGTGTCAAAACTTGGATGGAGGATGGTTTGGGTTCAATACGTATTTGCCCTGAGTGTTGCTTTCGATCTCGGCCCCACGGGATGGCTCGAGAGAAAGACAGAATAGGCGTGCCATTGTTGGAGGCTGCCAATAGACAATGTTTTTGTGTTCGAATGTGTGTGAAAGTTGAGTGTAAATTTGACTTCTTAACGAAATAATAGTGCACCGAGTGGGGCACTAGTTCAGTTAAGTTCTTTTATGTGCCTTGAGTGAATGATGACTTATAATTCAATGTAATTTCGTGTATGCTTGCCTAAAAAGTAAATGAAAGCAAAATTGAAACTAAAGCGAAAAACAGAATGTAATCATTTCATGATGAAGTCAAGATTACAAATGTTCACAAAAGTGCAATCTGGGCCGATGGGCCGAACCGGATGACTTGAAATGTAAGTTGATTGGAAAGTGTAAAGAAAGTAGTAAAACTCTAACAAGATTCAGACTATGAAGGACAAGATAATGCTAGAGGAGTCCACCAAGATCACTGGTGTCAGATTGGACTTAGTACAAAACATATGCCTCAAAGAGGAAATCAAGGTGGTTGGAATGGCACATCAACCAAATCATACCATGGGGTGGCAGAGCTGTACAAGTTTTAGACCTCAGGGATTGTAAACAGTGTTTGCTTCGAAGGAAGGCTTTGAGATTGTAGCTGAAGAGATCAAACAAAGCCTTAACAAAGCCATATCTGTTTTAATCCAAGCTTTGTAAGCACTATTGATGTCATTAGTCACTCCTAATTCAGAATCAAGCACATACTTTGAAGGATAAATATAATCACCAGGAAAGTGATCAAACAAATCATAACCCTTAAAGACAGAACACAACTGGAATTTCGAAATTGTCATCATTAAGCTTGATGGTAAGTATTCCTAAAAGATTCTCAATTTGCACAGAATCAGACATGATTGGTGACGAAAACACACAATCCCAATCAATCCAGATGAGAACAAATATCGCAGACCACATAGACAATCCACCAAGAAAAAACCAGATGAAAAGATCACATAATATTCCCAAATTATACAAATCAACAATCTATGGTAGCAGATCTAGATGAAACAACTGGTAATCGACCTTAATTCGTCAAGATTCCAAGAATAATGGCATTGGCCTTCAATAATCAACCAAGAAATCCAGATGAAAAGATCACAGAAAATTCCAAAATTGCAGGGCGTTGAGAGAAGCCTTGTGCCACGAGGCGTGTCTTGTATTACACTATTTCACTCTTCTCATTACGCTTCCTTAAGAAAACCCACTTGTAGCCAACGGGCTTCACATTTGGAGGTGTAGGAACTATAGGCCCAAACATTTTATGTTTCGCAAGGGAATCAAGCTCGACCTGGATTGCTTGTTTCTAGCTTGACCAATCAGTTCTACGTCGACATTCATCAACGAAATAGGGCTCAATGTCATCGCTCAACATGATATCAGTATCATTGCACATGCAAATGCATCGTCGACTATCATCTCATTCTTATTCCAAAGTACATCCAAGCTAACATAATGGACCGAAATCTTACGATTCTCCGGAGGCGGATTGGTCTCTTCAAGGACACTTCTGTAATTTAGAATAACCTCATGCGTTGGAATGGATGAGTTAGTGATGGGTAGATCCACACAAGTTTCACTGGTTAGTGTCCTGTTTCTCCTCTTTTGGGGTTGTGAATCCTTTGAACCAAGGGGTCTACCACGCTTCTGAGTGGGAGCGGATTGGCTAGCCGCCAACATACTTGATTGGCCTGATAGTGAGGCATACCTTCCTTCGGGGAGTATCCTGAAGTATACTCACTTGACCTTAATGTACTTTTTGTCCTTACGATCATCATCATTTTTCCCATTGGGTTTTATTGCCTGACGAGGTTTTGACGAGGCACCCCTCCAGTGTAACATCCCGTTCAAAATTTTATTTTATTTTATTCCCGGAGGTGCAAAATGACGTTTTTGCCCCTGGGTTGACTTTTCGGTTGACTTTTGTGTCGTAACTCGTACGACACATCCACTTGTATTTTCTTGACGTGCTCGTCGATACGAATTCGTAGACGCGAGCCGTACGTCGTTCGGACTCCGAACGAATATTTTACGGGCGTTGGTTTTCGGCGTTTCCCGTATTTCAATTTTGGGTTGTTTGGGCTGGGGCCCAATTCTCTGCAGCCACGTGGGCCTATCCCATATTTCCTGGGATTTGGTCTGGTTGGGTTTTTGGCTCCTTGCCGAGCCCTTCCTTTCTCCTTCTTTCCTTGTTCTGCAAAACCCCAACGTGAAACCATGGCCATTTTTGGCCATCTTGTTGACAGCCACAGCACCAAATCAAACCCAAACCTTGTGCATCAAACCCAGCAGGCGTGGGTGTCCAGAAAGCTGGACAAACCCAGGAACCCAAAACCCCAGAATTTCCTCAAGCCACCCGAGCCCTTGCCGACGAGCTTTCTCGTCGATTTCGATCCCAAAACTCATCAAACGAATCACCACCGTGTTCCTGGATGTCCATTCTACCCTGCTCGAGCCTTGGATGGTGGTGGTTGGCCGAGAATCGAGGAGACCGTGATCGGCTTTTTGCACCGTGACTTCTCCCTCAATTTCAGGCCACTTCTGGCCAGTTTTTGGTCCCCAAAATGGGACAATCTTGTTCTCCTCATCTCTAGCTTCATTTTGGTACTTGAATCGTCCAATTTGGACTTAAAACGAAGAAGTTATGAAGCTTTGAAGTTTTACCCAGAAACCGGCAAAATTTCCCAGATTCCGGTGACGGCGACGGCGGCGGCGACCGGAATCCTGGCAGGGATGACCGGCGCTGACGTCATCGGACCGGGTTGGACCGGCCATGCTGACGTCAGCAGACCGGTTCAGACCGGATTTGCTGACGTCATCAGCTTGAACCGGCTTGAGCCGAGCCGCGGTGACGGCTTGAGCCGAGCCGCGTTGACGGCTTGAGCCGAGCCGAGTTGACCGGCTCACCGGCTCAGTTGACCGGCTCGCGCGTGAGCCGCGCGTGGAGCCGTAGGCTCCGACCTTCAAGCCGCGCGTGAGGGCGCGTGGAAGGTCCTTTTTCGAATCTGTTTTCACGGGTCGACTCGTGACGACGTGTACTACCTCGGGGTAGTATGCATGTTAATTTTTTGAGGTGTTTTGGACCTCCAAATCGAGAAAGCAAGGGATAGGTGTAATTAATTCGTTAATTCGTTACCTTTTTGAGTTAATCATTGTACCGGTGATTTCTCATATAGGTGGGGCCTATCCAAAGGACTACCGGGGCTACCCAGGACGGGGTACTTCGACCCGGCTACCTACAGGTGAGTGAGTGGGTCTTTGTTTGATAAATGTATATATATACGTATGGTTTTTCAACGCTTTCTTTAACTGTTAGCGTAGTTGCATATCATATACGTTTGTTGGAGGTAGAACATTCGTATTATATTGCCATGCATGTTTTCATACTGTTGCTCATCAGTAGATGTATACACCCCAGGTATTAGTACTCAGTCTTGTGGCCAGGACTAGCCTTGACGTTTGGAGTAGTCACTACCAGTACCGTTACGCAGCTTTGGATCCATTGTAGGTACTAGCCTGTTCTAGGTTGCACTAGGCAACTCGAACTTGTGTGACTGCACTTTGTGCACCAGCGCTTAGCGTTAGACTCGCGTCATTGTAGTACTCAGCGTATTCCATTTATACCTAGCTTGTTCATTGTGGGATTTAGCCCCTTGGGCATGTGTGTTTACATATGGGTGAGCAAATGTCAGTAAAGTATTAGCGGGGAGTACCCGCATGTTTTCACGACAGTATTTTGAGGTTCATGCCTACGGGTATGACGTATTTTCTCAAATTATACTTGTTTTCAAACGAGGGGTTACTAAACTTTTGAAAACAACGGTTTTATCAAACTTTGCTTTTTGACCCACTCACCGTTTTATGTTTTGCGCCCCTCCAGGTTAGTTGGCTGGGAACCTTGCGACGTCGATGGCGCGGTGGTATGACGATGTAGGGATTCTTATACGTTTGTATAAATTTGTATCCCTTACCCTACTCTTACTGTGTATTCTTTTTATTCTTCCGCCTGCACGTTCCGTGCACTCTGACTTTATTGTTTTAGTTCAATATTAAATTCTTTATTCTCTAATTTTCTTTTTGGCTTTCGTCACGCTAACGCGTGTCGGCCAGCACTTCCGACACCTGGCTCGTCCGGGATCGGGATGTGTCATCCAGGGTTGGTCATACCCTTGTGTGCGTTTTCTACTACTTATGTCCTGAAGATGTTAAGTATCGACATGTTGCATTAACTCACTTTTTCTTAGACTATGGGTTTTGTCCCATCTTGGGTTTTACTATAGCCAGGTTTTGTGAGACTTACTCTTATATGCAATCCCTATTTGAGAATTGTGTTTGCTACTTGTGCCAACTAGACGAGACGACTTCATCAATTGCATTTACATTTGCTTGAAGATCTAATGCGCCAACTACTTGAATATTTACACATTCAAGGGGGAGTGTTGCAGTTAATATTTAATTAGGAATGTGATTGTGTAAATCCTAATAGATTATGTATAACAATCCTATGAAATTTAGAAGATCTTTCCTTGTACAACTTGTATTACTTCGAGAGCAAGTATCTCTCTCTTATCACTATAAATAAAGGCACAAAAGGGTAAGAAATCACACCACAAAATTCCCAAATTCTCTCTTTTCTCTCTCTCTCTATGCCGCTGACCCTCTCTCTCTATGATCCCTCAGTAAAAAGGCTCTACAACAGATAGTGAGAAAACCGAAAGACCACCAGGACAAAAGGCAGCGAAGCGACGCGAAACACATATCTCTCTTCATGAGTGTACGCTTAAAGCTCCAAGTTTTCTCTCAACTTTTTTTCTCTCCCGTGTCCTCCGACATTTTTACTTCGATCATCTCTCCAATTCTCTGCATATGTTATGGTATCTTCAGTACTCACCTAAACTAATCATAAAAGTTAATTTTTGAGAAACTATTGAAGGTACACAATATTTTTAAGCTATTGTTGAACATGACACCAGAAGCTAACCTTTTGAATTAGACAAAGATGAACTTTTTAGCGTGTTTAGGGAGGCGAACTTTTTAGCCAATGCAGAGTTAGGGCGCGCTACCAATGGAACTTCATTTTGGGACCTATGTCTAGTTTTGTCTTAATTCAATGCTACCCACACAAATTTCTCCTTATTGTAGCTTGCGAAATACGGTACTGCACATGAATATATAACATGATTAACATTCAATCCATGACCAACAATCTTATTCAATCCTGAACATCAGACGAGGCGATACAAACAAGCTCTTTGAAATTCCAAGAGGAATCAAGAGCGACCTCCAAACATGGAAATAAAGGGAAAGGCTACCCGATGACTAATTGGATCACAGTAAAGAAAATAACTAGCAGACCTATTGCTTTGAAACAAAAAACAAGCAGACTTATCACCCAACGAATCATAACCCAAAGTGGGGAGAGTACTGATGCTTCTTTTGCGTTGATCATACAATCAGATTCTAGTAAACCAAGGATCATCAAGGCAGCCGCAGAATTCTCCGCATCTCGTTTTCTTGGCTTTTCATCTCCCATCACATAGAGCACATCATCTAAAGTTTTAATTTCAACTGATGATACAAATCTCTTCTCATGCGCAGGACCAGATTCTTTCTCAATTCTACAACAGAAAAGTAAATATGCGTGGATTATGTAAAAATATTATCGACAACATAATTCTAAAACACAATTTTTTTTTAATTGAATATGTTCATACTTGTAAGTTGGTCTATCGATCCTCCTCTTGTCACAAAGCACATTCAAATTCTGTTTAGCTTCATTTTCTTTTTCAGCAACAAGTTTCAACGACCCATAGCTTATGCCGAATGATTCGGACAACCAAGATAGAGCTGTTCTTGCAGCATGAAGCCTTGCAATTGCCATATGTTTATAAGACTCCGAGGCAACTAAGTAACCATTAACATACACACCAGCAATACTTAAATTTTTAGTATCATTTCTCTCCCCCTTGATTTCCACGAGCATTCTGTGCTTCTGGCAAAGCTTAAACAACACTGACACAGGGTGATCTGGCAATCCTTCGAGAGTAACTATAGGCTCCAAAAGATGCTTAAATTTCTACAAATGTACCACAGCAGATAACACAAAAACCACTAGTTAGAGTTCAAATCAACTTCCAAACCCTAATTACAAACTCAGTAAAAGGTTTCCTTAATTGTCATATAAAATAAAACAAGCTAATGACATACGCACCATCCATAGTTTGTCCAGATCAAAGTTCAAGTCAATGTATATAGCAGCTGCCACTGACTCCACAATATCTGCAAGAACATGACTGGGTTTTACAGTCCCACCAAATGCAAGCAGCGTCTCATCGTCTTCTCCATCCCTTACCGCTTTGGCAAACTCCTCAACCTAAAATTTAATCCAAATTGCTCATAAGACCAAAAGTAAAAATACCATTACTTAACGACCACAAATGTTTTAAACAAATTGTAAATATACACGATGCTAGAAGCAACATCTTTTAAGATACTAACTAACGTGACAGTGTTTCATTTTACAAACTTCTTTATATAGAAATAAGAAATTTTCACACTAGTTAGTTAGTAACCAAAAGTTCATGTAATATATTAGTGTCTCTAATTATATATACACATTTTTTTTATCTCTTTCTTCAGGTTATATATCATGTATCACTAATCAGTCTTTTATAAAAAAGGAGATGTTATTGGCATCTGAAAAAAAAAAAACTCATTCTGCACGATAACGTTTTTAGTATGCCAATAAAAGCTCCAATGAAAATTAAAAAACCTCTACAAATTGCAAATTGCAAATTCAACTTGCAAAGTACTAAAATAATAATATATAATACAGTATGTATGAAACAATTGAAAGAAATCAGAGTGCACAAACAATGACCTTATCATGGAGAGCACGTGACTTGTGGCGAAGGTAGGGATAAAAATCATGTTTTACAGCGGCGCGTGCGAACTTCTCCGTACTAACATTGGCGGAGCGGAGCTTAGAGAAGTTGCCTTGATCCATGTTGGGGTAAGCACGAAAGAGGTGCTTACTCATAGCGAGGCCGAGGGCGGCGTCGCCGAGCACCGCAAGACGCTTATACGAGGGAGAGTTAGTGATGGAGGAGTGTGTGAGAGCTTCTTCTAGAAGCCTCTTGTTCTTGAAGTTGTGGCCTACGATTTTCTCCATGGCCGTCACTGAATCTTTCATTTCAGACGGAAGCTGGAGCTCGCGATCGAGGGACGCTGAGGTAGTGAAGAGATTCATCTTGCTGGATTGGAAGATCGCCGTTGATGTAAGCTGAAGTGAAACTAGCTAGTTGGATTTGGAAATAGCAGAAAATTAACTGTTAAGTATTGTTGGAAAGCGATTAAGTTAAGCAACCTTAATAGTAAAAGTAAGGAAAAAGAATGTTAAAGGAAAAGAAAAGGGTCCAACTTCAGTGGTACGTACCATTGAATGATACGTACTGTTAAATGGTTAAGATTCATTTGGACCCCACTGCAAATTAATCTGAACCATTCAATAGTCGTACCATTGAATAGTACGTACCCCTGAAGATTTTTCCAAAAGAAAAAGAGAAAAAGGGTAAAACAGTGTGGCCGAGGTTGTCATGCGGCCGTTGGTCGATGAGTCATCGGAATCTCTTCCCCATTTGCGTCCAGTTCCGGTGGTGTGGCAGGATAACATGAACCAAATGTTACAGGCTCAAATATGCATTCCCATTAGTATCGGAATCTATTCAACCCGTCAGCAGCACTATGTTTTACTTTTAGTAAAATTCTTCTCTATTTGTAAATGAGTGGTCTCAGGTTCGCCTCATATATATGGATGGCGAGCTAGATACCTAATTATTAGGATTGGCTCATTGTGCGATTAACAATTGCTTTTGAGATAGATGCTCACATTGTAACACGGGTTTGGGTCAATTTTGGAGTCTTTGTTGAGTGAAACTCAGATTGTGCTGGTTCCACACTTGGTAGGATCAGATCTTGGGAACCATGTTGCTGGTTAAAGAGCTCAAGGCTGCTGTGGAGGTAGAGAGAGAAGATGGGTGGTTTTCGAAGGAGAGCTTGAGCGACGCCGTAAAAAGTGTGATGGATAAGGAGAGTGAGGTGGGTATTACGGCGAAGAACCACCATGCAAAGTGGAGGGAAGTGGCTATATTGATCGATTTGTCCAGAATCTGAAAGAGCTTGTTTAATGCAGTAATGTTCTAAGATACTAACTAAACTCCATCCAATCACACCAACACTTGAAACAAACTACGACGAGCACAAACAAAAGTTAGAGACTCAAATCCTAACCGAAATCTATTGGCATGAAACACACAACATTTTCCAATAATCCATGGCTGTTCTTGCAGAACTGCAACCTCTTAAGTTGCATACGGAGTTTTCCTCTAACCTATGCATTCAAATTTCAAATGCAGGAGGTACAAGAGCCCACCACACACATACAAAGCACATATATCTCAGAAAATAAAAAGAATTAGAGTTGCATTATATATAACCAGATTCTTGTAAAGCACAGATCATCGACGAAGCTGCAGAGTTGTCCGCATCTTTTATTCTCGACTTTTCATCTCCCGTCATGCATAGCACACCATCCACAGTTGCAATTTTGACTGAGGATACAAATCTCTTCTCGTGTGAAGGACCTTCATCTTTCACAATGCTGCAATAGAAAAACAAATACAAATCTACATAACTACAGAAATAGACAACATTAATTCCAACAAAATAGAACGGTTTTCTTCAAATACATCTAGAGATCATGATAAGGGTAACGAGATTCATACGTGTAAATTGGTTTAGGCCACTTCTTCTTGTCACAAAGCTCATTCAACTTCTGTTTTGCTTCTTCAATTTGAAACTTTCCATCAATTCCGGCAATAAATTCCATCGGCCTGCCACTTACACCCAACGATTTCGACAACTTATAAAGAGCTATCTTAGCAGCATCAAGCTTGGCAATCTCCTTCTGCTCAGAAGAACCCGAGGCAACAAACACGCCATCAACATAGACACTAGCAATAGCAATACTTTTGGTCTCATCTCTCCAAGGCTTGATATGAACATGTTTCCCGTGCTTCTGGCAAAGCTCATACAACATTGTAATGGGTTGCGGTTGACCTTGCACTTCTTCAAGAGTAACTATAGGCTCCAAAAGGCACCTAAATATCTACGAATGTACATCAACAACAACAACAACAACAACAAAAATTAACAGGTTATATCCAACTTCTACATGCTTGCAAACTTAACAGAAGCTAATCAAATACACACCATCCATAATTTTTCCAGATCAAAATTCAAGTCAACATACATAGCTGCTGCCACAGACTCCACCATATCTGCAAGAACCTTAGGAGCTCTCACAGAACCACGATATACAAGCGGCATCTCGTCTTCTCCAGTGACAGCTTCAGTAAACTCCCTAACCTAAAATTTTGAACAAATTGCACAGAAAACCCCAAATTAAAACCATTTAATTAACAAGGCATTATCTCCAGCTGACGGATTCATTCAACTCCTTAAACCTAAAATTCATGATAAACTGTACACAAATCCTAAGATTAAACCATTAATTGATTAACCCGGAAAAACAATGGGAAAAATCTTAAAAGATAACAAAATTAATACCTATGAAACAGTTAAGCTTTTCCGACACAAATCCAGACAACAACAAAACATAAACAAAAACAAAAACCCAAGTAAAATGTTCCTCTTTTTGTTCTTTCTTTCTTTTCATACACAAAACAGAGAATCACAAAAATTGAAATTGATTGAGGACAAAGAGAATTAATTAATTAGAAGTAACGACCTTATCAAGGAGAGCAGATGCATTGTGGCGGAGGTGGCGGTAAAGGCCGTGCCGGACAGCCACACGTGCGAGCTTCTCGGTGCTGACATTGGCGGAGCGCAGCAGAGAGAGAGTGCCGGGGTCGACCTCAGGATAAGCAAGGAAGAAGTAGTTGCTGAGAGCGAGGCTGAGAGCGGCGTCGCCGATGAATTCAAGGCGCTGGTACGACGGCGATTCGGAGTAGGAGGAGTGGGTCAGGGCTTCTTCTAGAAGCCTCTTGTTCCTGAAACCGTAGCCCACAATTTGCTCCACGGCTGCCACGGATTGCTGCATTCCCGGCGATGGCTGGACCGTACGATCCATGATGGAAATCATGATTTGCGGAGGGTTTTTTACATTTTTATTTATTTTATTTGATGGGTTTGATGAAGGTTGGAAGTTGGAGACTACTCTGAACTTGTCGTTTTGAGTTTGAAGCACCTGGTTCGTGATGGGTTGGAGTGCAAGTACTTCTTTAAAGTGACCAGCTTTAACTAACAAAACAAAACGAGGACAGATGGACGAGGGGAAGTGGGGAAACGGGTTACATCAAATTTCAATCTACACGGATTCATTTCAGTTGCCTCTCTTTACAAAATATTTGTCGTGTGTTTAAAATATACGTTATTCGTCCAATAAATAATTTAAGTGTGATAAAATAGTGATATGAAAGAATCTCTCATCATAGTATTAAATACGATTAATAAGAAATACTGGTAGTTCAAAAACATAGAAACTATAACAAAAATATAGGCAAATTATTGATATCCGTAAAATAAAGCAACAAAACAATACAATAGACTAATTGAACAACATCAAATCTGATACTATTCAATCCACCGGAAAATAGAGAAAAACTTTAAAGTTCAATTGAATAATATTGAATAAGATTACAAGTTTACAACCCTAATGCCAAAACAACCTATTTATATTGTAACTTAACCCTAGAAACCCAAGGAGTCCTAATAGAAAAGGAATTAAACAAATAACAAAATACCATAAAGGTTTTTTAAATATTAAATTAAATATTGGAAATGACATTATTTGTCCAAATTTTAATTGCGCTTTGTGCATAGATACAAGTCTTGTAGATCTCATCGTTCTCTTTGAATCCATATATTATGGGGCAAAAATTCATATGCCAAATCAAAGCTGCATTCATTTGAACAGCCTGAAAAGTTCAGAACATCGACTTTCGGCTTCAGGGGATGACATCAATAATAACCTTTTACCCATGAATTACCAATTCTCTATTCACTTTTCTCGATTAATTGCTGCTTTCTTCTTTTAAGGTTCATTTTATTAAAAAAACACTACACTTGCCACATTTTCTATATTACATTTGTACCAACTCTCTAATATAGACGGGATCACTGTATTAATAAGTCCTATCTTTATTAGAGAGGTGGTACAAAATAGAACCTGTCAATACAGTATGTCCCACCTCTATTAAATGGTACAAATGTAATATAGGGGTGGGCTTGAAAAGCCGAAAATAAAAAAAAACTGAGCCGAATATCGAACCGAAACTTTAAAAAACTGAACCAAAACTAAAAAACCGAACCAAATCATAAACCATTGGTTTGGTTTTGGTTTTGGTGTTTCAAAAACCGAACCGAATGAGATATAAATTAATATTTTTTTTATTTATTTATGTTAGATATTCATTTTCCAAGCCCAATTCCAAGTCAACCATTAGCAAAAATCCTTTATTTGATATTTCAATCCAAGTCCAATTCTTAAATCTCCACAATTTTTTCTTCATTTTCTCTCCAACTTCTAGGTTTAAAAAATGAAGAATTAAAAATTAAAAAAACCGAACCGAACAGAATAGTAATTTCGGTTTGCTTTTCTGTTTTGGTTAAAAACCCAATCGAAATGAACTAAACCTACCCCTAATACAATATACAAAATGTAGCAATTGTAGCGTTTTTTATTGAGTAGTGCTAGGGAAACCATGTATTAGAACCATAATTTGTAAGAGTTTTTCTATTTAAACCTCACTGCCTATCTACACCCGGACTAAAAAAATTAGAATTTAAACCTTTTCTTATTACACTACATTTGTTCCCAAATTACCCTTTAAACTCTAACACACCACACCCCAACAAAAAAAATAAAATAAAAACCGCTCTCTAACCAAATGCCAAACCCACCATGCCTTATCCAACATCTAATGTAGAATCAACCTTGCTTTTCTAGTCACCACCATACTGTGTAGATTTTTTTTTAATCCATAATAATTATCTTTCAAATTCACCACTGGTTCTAAACCCACACCAGAAAAGTAGTGAAATTAAGTACTAGAAATGCATGAGACAAATTCAAGGTTAATTGAAGTGTGTGGAGAAAAGTATGAACTTGGGAGGGAAAGATGAAACCATATAAATTTTTTGTTTGAATAAAAAGTTAGGGTTTATGTGGGTATAGATAGAAATATTATTTTAAATTTTAAGTAATATATCCTAATTTTTGTTTTCACCCTATTTAAAATCAAAAGAAAAGTAAAGTTAATTAGTGATGTGAACTTAGAAGAATAGTGAGGTTTAAATAGAAAAACTATAAACCACATGACGTGATTGGTGATGATCAGTTTATTACTTAACAGCTTGATTAAAGAGCCCTTTTTTTTTCCATTTTTTTTTACAGAAGCAATAGAGAATTTCTGCCACAGTGACAATAGACGTAACATATCTAGTACTTGGGCCACAAAAGCCATTGCTGAGCGACGCCACAAACGACTCGACGATGCGATACAACATAGCCCACTAAGTAGGACGGAACAAAACAAACAAAAATGAAAAACTACCTAATCCGAGAATGGAATCATCAATCAACAAGTCTCCACGGTGAAGACAAAACCACTTCTGGAGAGATCTTTAGTAGCCATGGGAGGAGGAACCGCCATAGATTAGGCCACGTAAGGCGGCTTAATCACGATCGGCAGAGTAGCACACAACTACCTTGGAAATCAAGCCGTAGGAGATGGATCTGACCTGCCACAACCATAAATTCTAGCTCGAATCACAAATATTGCTCAAAATCAAAAGGCATATACACTGGAGGAGCGAGAGATAGGGGGCATAGGGAGGAGCGAGAGAGATGGGGGCAAAGAGAGGCGCATAAGGTGGAGGGTAGCATACGAAGGAAAGACAAAAGGTGAGGGAGAGGAGGGGAGGAGATAAAAGAGAGGGGAGATAGCTGTTGCCAATCCTAGCCTGAGCAAGGGCCGACGGTTGGAGGCACCAGGTCTGGTGTGACGACTCGTCCCTAATTTTATTGTATTTTATTTTTTGAATGTGTAAATTTACCAAGATGCCCTTAAACGAGTTAACCAGAAGTCCTACGCGGACGTTTAAATATTATTTCTTGTTATGGAAATAGGATGGTTTGTGTACCATGTAGTATCTAGTTCCCTGATTTAGTTTGGGGAAAAACCTTTTTCCTTCTTTTCCCCCTGACTTTCTTTTTCCCCTCACTCTTCTTTTCTCCTGCTTTCTTCTTCTCCCCATAGAGATGCACAGTGCACACAGTGGCCACACAAATTTGTTCAAACCGAGCTAAACCACTACCACCATCTTGTTCGTTGTAACTCACTAAGTTCAACGGTGTAAGCCGATCGCCCAAATTTTTTACCGTTTGGCGGGAATCGCACACGAAAGAATAAGACTTTTCCGGCGAGTTTCTCGAAAATACCGACCAAGGTGAGGTTCCTAACCACCACCTTTAGTTTCCTCGTGTTGAGTAGATAGATTTTCATACTAAGATCGTATTATTTGGTTGTGTTTTGAGCTAGATTAGACCCATTTCTGACCAATTTTTGGACTCTAAAAAGGTAAAATCGTGTTCTCCTCCTCTCTAGCCTCATTTTGACATGTGGATCGTGTAAAATGGTTGGAAAATGAAGAAGTTGTGAATTTTAGAAAATTTCTCAGTTTTCCTGGGAGTTGGTCGGCGGCGAACGACAGCTGGTAGCGGCTGGAGTTAGTTGCAGCGGTAACTAGCTGGTCAGTCAGCAGTGATGTTATCCCTGACGTCAACAACCAGTCCAAACCGGAGAATATTCTTGGAATATTCCTTTTAACGATGTTAGGAATATTCTGTTAGATTTAACGGAGATACCGGAATCTTCTGTTAAATCTAACAGCGTCAACTAACGTCGTTAGTTTGACCGGCTCTGTTTGACCGCACGTGAGCCGCATGTGAGACTTACCACGAGGAGTACAGGGGTCAGGCAAGGCAAGGCGGCTACGACCCAGTGGGCTTTGTTTTGAGAAACTAATATTATTTATATTATTTCTTACTGTGATTTCATAACTTATTTTCTAGCATGCCATGCTTTTACTTATGATTTAAGTATAAAGAAATTATATTATGTTGAGACTTGTGAAACTGCAATGGCATGATCGTGTGTTTATTATCTGCTCATTATACATGCATTCACCGGTGTCTAGTACTCGTTCGGGCGAGGACCAGCCTTCACGTGTATGTTCACAGCTGCACCGTTATGCTCACTTAGGATCCATTGTAGGTGCCAGCCTGTACTAATCTGCATTAGGCATCTAGGACTCGTATGTGATGCGCTTAGCGCCAGCTTCACGTGATCGTAGTACCGAGCATATATTTATTACACCCAGCCTGCTCCATGTAGCTACTTTCTACATGGGCTTGTTTGTCTGCATACATTGATGAGCATATTATATATGTTGTTGAGCATACTTTATGTTGTTATTGAGCTATTGATATTTACTTATACCTTTGGCATGGATGCCTTTATATGGTTTTGTTGATAAGTATACATTATGGTTGTTGAGGTGTTAGTATTACTCATATTTTTTGCAGCGGTGCCTTATAACATTTTGACGTTGAATATTATATATTATGTTGAGGTAAAGGTGTTTAACCGTATCTTTGACAGTTTTCATACTATACGTAGTATGACTTTGGGAAAGCATACCTAAATTTTAAAAGAGGGGTTATTATGTTATGAAAAACAAAGATTTTAGAAATATTTATTTTTGCCCATTCACACCTTCTGTTTTGCGCCCCTTCAAGACGTAGTAGCTGGATTAGTGGTGAGCACGACCACTCTGGTGTTTACGACTTACGCACCAGATAAATGTAAGACTTCTTCCTCCTACTAGTATGTTTTATCCATTCTATTCAGGGTGGGAATAATTCGTACTTTCTTTATTGTATTTTATCTATGCTCTGAACATCTCATGCTTTGTACCAAGGGTTCTACCCGTACTTCTGCGTACTCTGCTGCATGATTTTAATAATTTCAGACTTTGGTTTTATTTTATTCAGAAATTCCACTTAGTTTGCATGACATGGCTTTCGTCACCCTCCGGGGTGTTAGGCAACATGCCTCGATTTCGGTACCGTTCGGGATATTCGGGTCGGGGTGTGTCAGATTGGTATTAGAGCGTAGGTTTAGGCAGTCTTGCATTCGTCACACTTGTGATGTTAACCACTAATAATTCTTGATCTCTTCTATGTCAGAACTATGCCACCTCGTTGAGCACCCGCTCACACATCAGGTGAATCTAGTACACCTGACATGTCTGCTTTTAATCTAGGGCAGTTCAGTGAGGCTATTGTCGATGCCTTTTGGACAACTATTCGTCCTCCTCAGAAAAATAATTTGGAGCTCGCTTCTAAGTTGCGAGTAAAACCATTTCTTGGTCCAAAGACTCTTGAAGAAGCCAAGGCTTGGCTTAAGCATATGGAGAAAACTTTTCGTGCTATGCAAAGGCAGGGAAACTTTTCCGTTGAGCAGTGGGTCCCTACAATAGTGTGGTTTCTGCAGAGTGAAGCACATTCTTGGTGGACGTATGAGGTGAATCAGATCTCTCCTAATCTACATGAAGATTGGAGCACTTTTAAACAACGGTTTGAGCACAAGTACTTGCCTCCTGAGTATTGGGCAAGAAAAAGAGATGAGTTCATGAGCTTGAAACAGAAGAAGATGTCAGTTGCTGAGTACCATAGGAAATTTACTAACTTGTCCCGTTATAGTCCTGCTATTGCAGCCAGTCCGACTGAGATGCTCCATCAGTTTAAAAAGAGAACTTGTAAGAGACTTCGTTCTTTGGTAGCTTCTGAGGTATGTGCTACCTACCAACAGTTTTATAAAGCCCTATTACATGTCGAGGATTCCGAGAACACTTCAGATGATGATGTTGATGATGATAATGAGGGTGTTAGTAATAAACAGAAAAACAACATGGGACAGTCATATTTTGGTTCGAGGAAGAGTCAGTCGTTTAAAAGGAGAGGTTACAGTTCTGGATCTTCTAGTGGAGGTTCTAGCTCTGGTACTCCTAGATCTAGTGGTAGATCGACTAGCAGTTCTCATTTCCACACTCAGAGTAATTCGAGTAATTCTAGTGCTCAGTTTTGCCACAGGTGCAACACTCGTCACTTCAGCGAGTGTAAACAGGGAAACAAGGGTTACAACACTTGTGGACAACTAGGACATAGAGCTAGTCAGTGTCCTCGGGGTCAGCAGCGCCAACTCGCTGGTAACGTCCCTCGGCAGCAGAACTTACTTATGGGACCAGGTCACTATCAGCAACCTGGGTACGGAGGTACCATTCACTATCAGGGCGATGCCACTCCGTATCCTAGTGGTGCGTATCAGCATCCGTTTGGTGTTAGACCGTCTCAGGGTGGTGTTCCACAGTTTCAGGGAGGTTTTCCGCAGTACCAGGGTAGCGGTACTCAGTGGTATGGTGGCGGACATTATCAAACTGCAGATAGTGCGTTAGGCAGTGGAGGTACAGGTAGGTAGGCTAGTCGAGGCAACCAGGGACATACAAATCAAGGCCGAGGAAATCAGAATCAGGGTAACATGGAAGGTCAACAGGCTCACGGTCGTGTCAACAACATCACTCAGCAGGATGTACAGAATAATCCCAACTTGATCATGGGTACGTTAAATATTCTTGGTCACTTTTCTAAAGTCTTGATTGATTCAGGTGCCACCCACTCAATCATATCACCTTTGTTTGCTCAAATGACTCAACCATACTCTACTCCTATCGGGTATGATATGGGAATTGCAATGCCAAGAGGCGAAATCTGTTTAGTTCAGTGGGAGTACAAGGATTGTCTTGTTTTCGTGGACAATGAAATGATGCCAGCTAATCTGATTCCTTTGGATATTGCAGATTTCGATGTAATTTTGGTAATGGATTGGCTACATCAGAACTTTGCTTTGGATAATGGCGTCAACTAACGCCGTTAGTTTGACCGCGCGTGAGTCGCCCGTGCGGCGTGCGTGAGCCGAGGCAGCCCCCACGTGAGCTTCGCGTGGGAGCACTTTTTCGGCTTTCGTCGACGCGAGGCGACTCGTGGCGACGCGTACTACCTTGGGTCAGTACGTATGGTATTTTTCGGAGTGTTTTGGACCTCCGTGTTGAGCAAACCAAGGATTAATGTCGTTTATGAATTTAATTAGTAACCTTTATGAGTTTAATCGCTACTATAGTGATATCTCATATAGGTGAGACTTACCACGAGGAGTACATGGGTCAGGCAAGGCAAGGCGGCTACGACCCAACTACATATCAGTGAGTGGGCTTTGTTTTGAGAAACTAATATTATTTATATTATTTCTCACTGTGATTTCATAACTTATTTTCTATCATGCCATGATTTTACTTATGATTTAAGTATAAAGAAATTATATTATGTTGAGACTTGTGAAACTGCAATGGCATGATCATGTGTTTATTGTCTGCTTATCATACATGCATTCACCGGTGTCTAGTACTCGTCCAGGCCAGGACCAGCTTTCACGTGTATGTTCACGTCCGCACCGTTATGCTCACTTTGGATCCATTGTAGGTGCCAGCCTGTACTAGTCTGCATTAGGCAGCTAGGACTCGTATGCGATGCGCTTAGCGCCAGCTTCACGTGATCGTAGTACCGAGCATATATTTATTACACCCAGCCTGTTCCATGTAGCTACTTTTGTACATGGGCTTGTTTGTCTGCATACATTGATGAGCATATTATATATGTTGTTGAGCATACTTTATGTTGTTGTTGAGCTATTGATATTTAATTATACATTTGGCATGGATGCCTTTATACGGTTTTGTCGATGAGTATACATTATGGTTGTTGAGGTGTTGGTATTACTCATATTTTTGGCAACGGTGCCTTATAATGTTTTGACATTGAATATTATATATTATGTTGAGGTAAAGGTGTTTAACCGTATCTTTGACAGTTTTCATACTATACGTAGTATGACTTTGGGAAAGTATACCTAAATTTTAAAAGAGGGGTTATTATGTTATGAAAAACAAAGGTTTTAGAAATGTTTATTTTTGCCCACTCACACCTTCTGTTTTGCGCTCCTCTAGGACATAGTAGCTGGATTAGTGGTGAGCACGACCACTCTGGTGTTTACGACTTACGCACCAGATAAATGTAGGACTTCTTCCTCCTACTAGTATGTTTTATCCATTCTATTCAGGATGAGAATAATTCGTACTTTCTTTACTGTATTTTATCTATGCTCTGAACATCTCATGATTTGTATCAAGGGTTCTACCCATACTTCTGCGTACTCTGCTGCATGATTTTAATAATTCCATACTTTGGTTTTATTTTATTTAGAAATTCCACTTAATCTGCATGACATGGCTTTCGTCACCCTCTGGGGTGTCGGGCAACATGCCTCGATTTCGGTACCCTTCGGAATATCCGGGTCAGGGTGTGTCATTTGGGGTTTGGGTTGGTAGGCGAGAGGATAAGGTTTCTATTGATGACACATATCATACAAAATAGTATGATGAGTTGAGCTTCAATTGTTGATTCAAGTACTACAGGTAGGGGTCTTCATTTGGTCCGTGGCCCATAGGGCCCCGAGAGCCCGCCTGGCCCATTAAGAAAAAAGCCCGGCCTGGCCCTCATATGCCCAGCTTGAAAGCCCATTTTAGATCCCAATTTACATAAATATACTCAAAATAAGAAGTCATAAGTCACTTGCCCCGAAACTCTTTTTCTTAATAACGTCATTTCAGCCCGGCCCATATAGCCCAGCTCGGCCAAGCCCATTTGGCCCATAAAAGCCCAACTCATGGGCTGGGCTTGGGCCTTAAAAATTTTGAAAAATACGGCCCCTCGCCGGCCCAAATATTTCTATAACCTTGTTTAGGCCTAGCCCGTCCTGACCCAAGCCCATTAAATTTGGGCCAGGCTGACCTAGGCCGGTCCATTGATGACCCCTAGCTACAGGTGTGAGTAATGAGTATGATAATTTCATATTTTTAGTAGGATTGTACTATCCACACACCCTTTTTATTTCCGACCGTCGGATCAAATGAATTGAAAAAGATTTAAGATTAAAAATTAATAAGGAGAGAGAAGTAAAAAAAAAAAGTGTGGATAGCACTACCCTTTTCAGTATTGTATTTTTAGAGAAGTACAGTCAGTTGGTTCAAGTACAACAGGTATGAGTATAAAATTCTCCACCACCACCGACAATAGAAGGCCCACAACAACTTTACTATTAGGTTTCCAAACAAAAGAATGGGTCATACTTCAATGGTATGTACCATTCAATGTTACGTAATGTTAAATGGTTTAAGATTTATTTGGAGCCCACCGCAAATTAATCTGGACCATTCAATGACCGTACCATTAAATGATACGTACCACCCAAAATTTTTCCCAAAATAATAGCAAAACAAGAGTTTCATTCTCTCTTAATAGCAAATGGATAATACTTGGGTACTCACTAGTGAGTACCCTATATACTCACTTTAATAATTTGGCCCAATGATATTTTAACACATATTTTATTGTTTTAAAAAATAAAACATATGCTATTTAATTTTTCTTGGGCTTTTAAAAATAAGGAACACATGTCATCTTTTGATTGGGCCAAATCAGAAAGTGAGTATATAGGGTACTCACTAGTGAGTACCCAAGTATTATCCATAGCAAAACACTAACGTTTACATACTCGGGAATGGAGAGAATGGGAGTCATTCCCATTCTGAATTAATCCATCGTTTACCAACCAAAGGGAAACAAAAAGCAGTGGGGGACCCACGTAATATCAGGAGATCGATTCTTGATATTGACGGAATCGAACTCCATAGGAGGGAGGTCGAATTGGGCGCGGCTGAAAGGGAATCAGATTTCTCATACCCAAACTACTCCTATTCAGACCTCAAGCCATTCCTCTCGTTCACCTCATCTCATCCCTCTGTCGCAATTTCTTCCCTCCGTCGAGACATACTTCGTTGCAGCGCCTCGTTCTACACCACCAATCGCCGCACTTCGCACAAACTGAATTTGCAAGTCCAATTTCGAATTCTTCATCGCTTTACGAGAAAGAGAAAAATAAGAGATCTTGAATTTGATATAGGAGAGTCTGATTTTAAGGAGGACGGTCATGTGAGGTGAGGTGGAGAACGAGAGAAAGATGAAGAGGATGAGAAAAGGAAAAAGGAAGAAGACGGGGGTTGGACAGCGGTGGAGATGTGGATGTGGATTGATGGGTTTCGCTGGGGTTTCTATATTTTTTTTGTTTTTGTTTTTCAATTTATTTAGTTTAGTTAAAAAGTTTAATTTTAAAATTAAGATTTACAAACACAATAATAAAATCTATTAGCGAAAACAATTTATAATAATAAAATATATAGAAGGGCATTTTGGTAATCAAACTAATTTTGATTCCGATTCTAGACAATAGTAAACAGTTATAATGGAAAACAACTCAATTGTCATTCCAATTCCTGACAATTAGTAAAAATGAGAATAATTGATTCTGATTCTTCTTTACCCCGATTCCTTCTTACCCCGATTCCTGCTTAATCCGATTCATGTTTATCTTGATTCCTAGTTAGTAAACACGCCCTAAAAGAAAATCAATCAGTCCTCCCCACAATCGATATCAAATCCAAAAGTAACTACACATTCCACCGTCATCTGGTGACCACAAGAACATTTCCATTCAAAACAAAATATGCTAATAACAAAAAGGTTCACTTTATTAATAACTTTGCCACAATTCAACATGAGAAATGAACCAACTAAGACGACCGTTTATTTCTTCCGGGAACAATTGACTTCAAGCGAAGTCAATATTTTAAACTTGGCCTGTTCAGGCCAAGTTACAGAAGAAACATTTTGTAAATTACAAAGAAAGATAAAAGAGTTTGCCAATTAGCATTGAGACAGATAAATTAAAAAGCATCCAGCCCTCTCTGATGCATTAAGCAACAGACGGCAGCCCAAAGACGACACCGAATTATTTGTATTAATTCACCATCATATGATCGAATCCTCCTCCAGCCTGAAGCGCAGGAACCCGACTAACCCCAACATTGTGAAGCAACTGCTGCAGCCATCTCCTTGTAGTTGGATCTTCCTGCAATCGTGACGAAAATAATTAACTTTGAAAGTAGACAAGACAATTGGGTCCAAACAAAACAGTAGGGGATACCGAAAATAAACAGTAAATCAGAGTCGAGGTATATTTTTCCAGTATCTCACAAACTATATCTGGTAACTATATGTACCCTCGAAGACGAAAGCCAGGAAAAAAAAACAGTAGGACTAACTCCTACGAGCAACACCAGAAACATGCATTCGACAGAGTTATCACATCCTATTTTCAGACGCACTAATATGACTTCACAAACACCTTAATGCCAATCATACTAGTACAAGGAGATGCAGCAGGAAAAGTCAAGGACACTACCACAAAGATGCATACCAACAAGTCCTCATCTCAAGATGAAACAGGTTAGTTTTTACTTTTTTTCCAGACTACTCGTTAAGATCAGTTATGAATTAAACAGCATAGGCATCCAGAAAAGTGCTTACACGGAGGGAAACACTGAAGGTAGCATCTCTCAACATATCGGGAAGACAGCTCCTCAAAGCATCACAAGCCCTGATGATTAAAAACAAAGAACAGACCCAATCAAATGATTAACAAAAGATATTGAAGAAACAAAATAATAATAATAATAAATCTACTTCATTCAACCAACCTTGCGTTATCTGACAATCGAAGATAACAACGGATAATATGTTTCAGCAAGCGAGATGAATGCTGGTCAGCAAGTGATGCAACCATGGTTCCCAAGACTCGACCCACTGCGAAAAACCGCTCAGCTGTAGTACAGATATAATCCAAGCCCACATCATCCAACAAAATCTTTTGAACGATAAATGTAGCCACCTGCGAAGATAACAACTTTTGTCAGGCAACCATATACCTTACATTCAAACTCGGGCAATATGGGAAAGGCCTTGCATAAATGCTATACTGAGATCTAATGAAACGTATAAAGATGGGGAGAAAAAAAGAAGTGAAAAAATAGAAACGGACACTCAACTGTTTTTGACAGTTCACTACCCATTTCCATAGTTCGCAGGCACAGCGGGATTATTTCAGTTGATAGAAGAAAACTAATCACTTCTGTATCATCGACCTGGTAAAAAGGAGTAAAAATAATTAATATTCCAATTTCCACATATTTTTAATTACAAATATGTCTGGCATAAAAATGCTATTTACTTCAGATCAAAATATCTGGGATTATCACAGTAACATTATTCTCCACTTCAGGTTTATCACAGTAACATCTTTCTCACATTTGAGAAAGAGTGAGAAGAAGAGCTGCACGTAAAGGTGCATGTGCAGGATAATATTACACGTGGGATCTAATACCCATGCAAATAAAGCAATGTTACAGATCAACTATTTTCTCGTCGGAGTTCACACTACAGAACTGGAAAGGGTCCAGTTAAATCTTTCACTAAATGATGGATCTAGTAAAGCCACCTATTTCAATCAATGTTATAACATAAATAAATAAAAACTAAGCGTTCTTTTTATCCCCTCATTTATCTCAAGTTAGATTCTGCCAGTCCTTTTATTTCTCAGATCAGCTACACAAGAAAGAATGGAAAGAGCGCTTTTAGTTAAGGTATGCATCGAGTTTTCACATTTAAACTCTTTTACATATCATTTCTCAAAACATGTGGCCATATATACCTATCCGGTTATACTTGTATATCAGCAGGTAATTTAGTCTTGTACATTTTATCACACAAACAAATAAAAAGACAAATATACCTATCAGTGTGTCAAATAAGAATAACATACCTTCACTAAGGCACCAATGACTCCTAAGCTAGTAAGCCTCAAGTACTCGAAAGGCCTTGACTTGCTTGTCGTATTAAGGAAAGGGTACAAATATAAAGGTATATGAGCTGCCACCGACAAGAGAAATGAAAAAATCGTTGGTTAAATTGTATATGTAAACATCTCACTGAAGCTGCATGAAAACACTATGCTTCTATGTACAAACACGCTTAGAAAGGACATTTCAAGCTTTAAATGTAATTGTAAACACGATAAAGAGTATTACCATTAAGGAATAACATCCTGGTGTCTGGGTGCGATGCCACACACTACAAGAAGATACAAAAGGAATACGAAGCATACAATAATTATGAGACGTGTAAAATATAGGCCAAGCCTCTTGTATACGGAAGATAACTGTAGTTTAGGAAAAAAATTAAGTGCATCAATAAAGATTAGATATATAATTTAAAAGGTGACAACAATGGACCTGAAGAAGCGCTAGAGCATTGCAAACTCGATTTGATTGGACAGGAGTTAAATTTGGTGGTGACAGAACAGGGTATATTGAAACTATCTCCTGCACAAAGGATAAAAAGTAGAGTGAGAATCCATCATCAGGGAATAAGACAAGGGAGTGTCCATAAATGTTGATTATCAAACAGGAAGCCAAAATGATGGTACATCAACGATGCATGGACATATGTATAGCACACAAGTCCTACTCCTACATACAGAAAGAAACTTGCTACCCTTGTAGATGAACGAATTTACAAAACAAGCAAACAACAACCGCAAAAAAAGGAAGTACAATAAGAATGACATGAATAGAACCACAAAATGCATACCTGTAGCAGAGCAGCAATAGTACCAAAAGAATTCCACAACAATGGAGCCAAATCTTGAAATAATTCTCTCTTCTGAAAATTGGAACAGGAAAGGAAACAGGGGGTTAACTAGGAGTGTGTGTATCTGAACATATATAGTACCAAAAGGATTCAATATAAAAAAAAACCAAATCTTATTACAAATGAAAATTAAAACCAAGAAAGGCAAATCCAAGTTCACTTTCAGCCCAAAAATGTTTAACAGTAAGAACTAAGAACTTATTTTCTCAGTGAAGAACACATGATCATAGCTCACACAGGGGCGGCAACTTTATCATCGTATCGCAGGTATAATCATAGCCATTTTTCCTTTTCTTATCCCTTTAAAAATAAAAGAGAAAATTAGGTCAAAATAATATTTTGGGTAAGCGCTTGAAGACCGTCAGGCTCTTCACAACAGGTGGGAACAATAATCCTTTGGGCAAAGTGCTCTTATGGATAGAAACCAACTACTTTCCAGATCTGATATGCAACTGTCACTAATGTAGTCAATGAAAACTTCAAACTAATAAAGCAAAATTAACAAATTATGCAGCCTATTTAGTATGTTATAATGGCATTTATATCACTTTCATTCCCATACCACTGATAGAATTAAAGCATCCAACCCACGACCAAATGGCAATGGGCGGAGAGGCCCAAGATCGTAAATGTATTCTTATGTGAGACATCACATTCCAATTGTGTAAACACACTCAACACACCCCTCATGTGTAGCGTAGGGTAACTTCAGCTAACCACGTGGAGCTAAACGCACGGACAACACATACATGGGATGACATGGGAGCACGTGTAACCGTTGGGGCCTGACACATAGATTGTGTGCTTGGATACATGATATAAAATTATATGCATGGCTTTGCAGTCTCGACGTAAGATTTATACTCTAAACAACCACTACACCATTCCAAACCCAGACACACAAAACAGATTGCAGCTATGCACCTTCTCCATATCCACCATAACCACTAACTGATAAGGGTTAAAATTCCATCTAAAACAAACATTGATTACACCTAATCAACGAATACATACCCGGAAATGTAAAACAAATGCATCAAAAACCAATTTTGATCCTACCCTATGAACAACTATAGTAAAGTTGGGACCCACATGCATGCTGCGACTACAAAGATGCTAATTTGAAGTCTCCAACTCTGACAAAAACAAAGAACAAACAACCCCTCTTCGCACGAACACATATCATGCAAAATTAATCATCTCATTACCCCAATTGCCTTTGTTTTCTAAGCAAACAAACAGAAACACAGAGCAACGAAATGAAGCTAAAACAAAACAAAACTCAATAGAAACCAAATTACAAAACCTAAATCCAAATTTTAAACTTTATCATCAAATCTTCAACCCCATAGACCCTAAACCAAAAATTACACAAAAACCCTAACGGGCTAAAAGGGATTAATCAAACACAGAGGAACTGAATTGTTCAGAAATAATGAGAGCAAAAAGATTAAACCTTTGAGAGTTCAAGGAGGGCGTTTTCACGAAGCTGGGGGTTGCTGAGTTCGAGCACCAACTGCTCCGCCGACGCCATGTTTGGGTCCCTGTTCGGCTGGGCTCCGGCAGCACTGAGGTTAGAGCCGATCGGACTTCCAAACGGTGCGCTCATCTCCATAAACTAGCAGAGATTCGCCATTTCATAGCAGGAAGTTGTCAAAGCTCTCAACTTTTGCCATTGGTTTCTCACAGTTTTTGCTCTCAGCTTTCTACGAGTTTCTGTAGAGAGAGAGGAGAGAGAGAGAGAGTGAAGAAGGACAAGTTCAATTTCGAGAGGAGGAAGAGTTGGTTTTATATTTGAAGACACGTACTCGACATGCGCGTGGTAATCGCCCCTGATGTTGACACCTCACTTTGAATTGAACTGATATAGCACGTACGCTTGGAGAGGTAAGTGTGTCTACGCTCCACTCTGTCGCATGGATGCGATTTTAAATGCTTCCGAGCAAAAATGGTACCTATTATCCGAATACGGACTGAATCCGATACAATTTTTAACAAAATTGGATGAACCATTAATTCTATAAATTTAATATTTAATATTTAATATTAATTGATATATGATAAAACAACTCGAATTCCATGTGATACTTAACAAATTTGGATTGACATTCAATTGTGTGAGCTCGCATACAAAACCACATGCTAACTTGTTAATACAGGGCACGACTAGAATTTGAAATGATGCTTAACAAATTAAGATTGGCCATTGAATCATATACGACAAGACCCGCTAGCTCGTTGTGATAGAACACGATTCAAATCCAACAACATGCTTAACAAATTGAGATTAACCAATATTTGCACAAGCTCTTGTACACGACTACTTGAATTCCACATTATAAGAGTTTGAATTTGCTCACCACCCTTACTAGGTGGTGAGTGTTATCATCCTTTTAAAGTGTGCAATGTGTTAGTGCCTTAATTATGGTTAACTAGTTTAGTTTTTACATATGTAATCATGGTTAAGCCACAAACACGTGGCAGTTTTTAAGAAGGGTGGTAACGCTCACCACCTAGTTAGGGTGCTGAGCAAATTTGGACTCCACACGATAGCTATTGATTCCATGAACTCACATGCTAAACAAATACTATAACACAACTCAAATTGCACGATTTAACTTAAATATTTGAATTGACTATGAATTCAAGGAACTCATATAAGACACGACTTGGTAACTCGTTACGATAGAACACAACAAGAACGCTTAACGTATTTGGATTGACCATTAATTGCACGGACTCATATACGACACGACTTGCTGACTCGTTATGATAGAGCACAACACAAATCTGACATGATGCTTGACATATTTGGGTTGACCTTTACATTAGAACACGACATGGTGCTTAACAAAATTGGGTTGACGATTAATTGCATGAACTCATGCATAACACGAGTTTCTAGCTCATTACAATATAATACAACACAAATATGGTATGATGCTTATGAATTTGAGTTGACCTTTAAGTGCACGAGTCATATATGGCATGACCCACTAACTTATCACTTAAGGGTGTGTTTACATAGGGTGAATGGGAATGGAGAGAATCGGAGTCATTCCCATTTCTGTTTAACCCTGTGTTTACTTAACAAAGCGGAAAGAAAAATTTGGGGGTCCCACCCAAAATCAGGAGTGTGATTCCTTTTTTCTTTTTTTTACGGAATTGAAATCCCAAGAGGGGAGGTCGGATTGAGCCTAAAGGAAACGGAATGAGATTTTTTCTACCCAAAATACCCCTTTTTAATTTACAACTTGAAAACCCTAGCCTCATTTATTATCAGGGAACGTTGCTTTGGAGAATAGAAAGGCAGCAGCTGCAGCCGCTGCTTGAAGATAGTAAAGGCGCGAGCTTCCTTCGTCCCGCAAGCTTCCTACCTATTTGCTTCCTAGCTGCTAAGGAGGAGCGTTGGTTTGGTAGGCTTGTAAAATTACTTCCTACCTCTTTGTTTCAGATCTGTCACACCAAGCTAGGTAAATAGATTGATCTCTACAAATTTTGTTTTATTTTCTCCTCATTCATCTCTCAGTTTGTTGTCTGCAATTTATAGGTTTTAATTTTCATTGTTTTCTTCATTTTTTTGGGTTTCTTTGCTCCTCTTTTGTATAATTATCTGTTTGTTTCAGTCCTTATCTCTTTGATGACATTATTTTTCAATCTTCTTCTTTTACTTTGCAAAGAGTAAAGATAGTTAGATGTTGTTGTTGATATCAGTTTTTGTTATTTTATTTCATGTAGACACATGGATCGCCTAGTTTCTTCACGAACGAAGAGGATACATGTTATGATAAATGCATTGATTGTCTATCTTCTAGCTCTGTTTGTTGTATGTGTTGCTGGTTGTGCTAGTTACTCATGCTTACATTACTAAAGACGCCTCATAAATACTCGATCAGTTAATAGGATTTACAGACAATTAAGCCATTTATATAGACTAGTGTATGAAAATGATGTTATATGTGTTAAACAACTAAGGATGAATAGGCATTCATTCATAAATTGTGTGAAATTCTTCACATAAAAGGACAATTACGAGGAATCCGAAATGTGTATATAGAGGAGATGGTCACAATATTTTTGCACATTCTTGCACACCATGTTAAGAATCGTGTCATAAAATTCAACTGTATTAGGTTTGGTAGGACTATTAGCAAATACTTTCATGAGTGTATGAAAGCAATGATCCGATGCCAAAAGGACTTTTGGAATAAATTGGAGCCAATATCTGAAAACACACAAGACGGAAAGTGAAGGTGGTTTAAGGTATGAAATATTTAAAAAATTTTAAAAAGTAAAAATTACTAGTTTCTTATTTCAACAAACATTATTAATTTAGTTGTTCATTATAATATAGAATTGCTTAGGTGCATTAGATGGAACTCCCATAAAGGTGTGAGTACCCGAGTCAAAGAAACCAAAGTACCGAACTAGAAAAAATGAAATAGCCACAAATGTTCTCGGAGTTTGCTCTCCATACATGCAATTTATATATGTATTGCCAGGATGGGAAGGGTCTGCACATGACGGACGAGTACTTAGGGATGTTGTGAGCAAGAGAAATGGATTGAGAGTCCTTAACGGTAACACCCTAAACCCATTTATTAGTTTTCCTTAAAAATATTTTTAATTAGAATAACATTTTATGCTCTAGTGTCATCATTAGACCAATATTACTTAGTGGATGCCGGCTATACCAATGAAAAAGGTTTTCTTGCTCCTTATAGAGGACAACGTTATCATCTCAATGATTGGAGAGACAAATACCGGCCCACAACACTTGAGGAGTTTTTTAATATGAAACATTCAAGTGCTAGAAATGTCATTGAGTGGTGTTTTGACCTATTGAAAATACGTTGGGGAATTCTTAGGAGTCCATCCTTTTAAGACATTACAACACAATGTTGTATAATTTCAGTGTGTTGTATGTTTCATAATTTTATAAGAAGAGAAATGTCTGTAGATCCTATGGAACAAGTTGAATAATCAACTACTAGATGAGAACAACGAGGATGACTACATTAATACAGTTGAGTCATCAAAGGAGTGGACTGCGTGGAGGCAAAACAAGGCAATGGCAATGTGGACCTATGTTGCATGGACACTTCAAAACACTAACGTGTCCAGTGTCGGACACTTAAACGGACACGACACTCCCGGAC
Organism: Gillenia trifoliata; assembly: GCA_018257905.1. Lineage (NCBI taxonomy): Eukaryota > Viridiplantae > Streptophyta > Magnoliopsida > Rosales > Rosaceae > Gillenia > Gillenia trifoliata. The sequence continues at coordinate 9,635,335 of CM031081.1, read as the reverse complement.
ACTCCAGGACACCATGTCGGACACGCCACGTGGCGTGTCGTTGACTTTAACCGAGGGAACACGGCTGGGACACGGCGGTTACACGGTCAAGGACACGGGGAGGGTATTTTTGAAATTTTAATAAACTTTGAGGGACAAAATTGAAATATAAAAATTTATTTCAGGGTTAGTTTTGAAATAATGTGAAACCTAGGTCCTAATTCCTAATACTAAAATAGAAACAGTAAGGGAATTAGGGATTTTGAAATCCCAACCCGAGCTCTGCTGCTGCTGCAAGCCTGCACCTCTCATCTCATCCTTTCCCGAGCTGTTGCACCGCCGCTGCATCGCTGCACCGTTATACAAGTAAGTCCAATCCTTTCTCTTGCTTTGTGTTCGACTGTGATATTTTCTGGGTTTTTGTTTTTATTGATTGGGGTCTAATTGTTTGTATGAATTGAGCTTTAATTTTCTGGGCTTTTGGCTTTCGATTGTACCATTTGGGTTTACTAGAATTGTTTGTTTACTAGAATTCTGAGCTCTAATTTTCGATTGTACCAGGGGGCAGGGGCTTTAATTGTCTGAGCTCTAATTGTTTGTTTACTAGAATTGTAATATATAGAATTGTTTGTATGATTTGAGCTTTATTGTTTTCGGTATTGCAAAATTTCCTGGGAATATAATTGTAGACTTGTAGTGTTTTGTAGTTTTTACAGAGAACCTTTCTGTAGTTTGTAACTTTGTACAGAGAACCTTTCTGGAATTGCAGATACAACCGAGTTTAGTTATATACAGGAATTAGAGCTCGAATTGCAATTAAACCAATTCACTTGTTTCTTGTATTAGGAGAAGAATTGGCTAACATTATAAGATGAGTACTTCTACCACTGCTGGGATTAAGGGAGATACCTCATCCAGTCCTGCTACTGATAATGTAGATGAAGTGAGTGATTTTGATAATGCACCTTTATGGAGATATGTGAATAAGGTTGGGAAAATGAGAAAAGGAGGAGGAAATGTTGAATTTCAGTGCCACTATTGTCAGAAACTTTATACAGGGAGTTATCATCGAGTGAAAGGTCACTTGTTGAAGATTGGAGGACTTGGGATTGCAGCTTGCTCGAAAGTTACAACAAAACATTACCATGAAATGAAAAGACTCCAAGATGCCTGTGATTTGAGGTTGACAAATTTAAGGAATGTGTCAGTTCCTTTGCCTTCAAGTACAAGTAGATGTGTTAGTTCAAGTTCAGGTAGCACCTTGCAACCTAGTGCTAGTGTCCCATTGCCAAAGAAGAGGAAGGGAGGAAACCCAATTGAGAATTCCTTCAATAATGGTGGTAGGGAAATGTTGGATGGTGAAATAGCAAGAATGTTTTACACGGGTGGATTGTCTTTCAACCTTGCTAGGAATCCACACTACAAGCGTGCCTTCACGCTTGCTAGTGAACTAGCGCTTCCAGGTTATGTACCCCCAAGTTACAATGCATTGAAAACCTCACTATTCCAAAAAGAAAGGAATCACATTGAGAATATTTTAGAACCCATTAAGGAAAAATGGGATGAAAAGGGTGTAAGTATTTGTAGTGATGGTTGGTCAGATGCACAAAGAAGGCCTCTAATCAATATCATGGCTATTTGTGATAGTGGGCCAATGTTTTTTAATGCAGTTAATTGCGAAGGTGAGTATAAGGACAAATATTTCATTTCCAACTTGCTTTTTGAGGCTATTAATCATGTTGGTCCAAAGAATGTAGTCCAAGTAGTCACTGATAATGCAGCTGCTTGCAAAGCTGCTGGATTACTTGTTGAGTCCAAGTTCAGACACATTTTTTGGACGCCATGTGTAGTTCATACTTTGAATTTAGCATTGAAGAATATTTGTTCACCAATTCCAAGACATGAAAATGTGTATGACGAATGTAGTTGGATTTTGGAGATTTCGAGTGAGGCTATTTTGATAAAGAATTTCATTATGAATCATGGCATGAGATTAGCCATGTTCAATGTGCATAGTAAGTTGAAGTTGCTCCAGATTGCTGATACACGCTTTGCTTCCACAATTGTAATGCTTAAGAGATTTAGGAAAATCAAGCAAAATTTGCAACAAATGGTGATTAGTGAGAAGTGGGACTCTTACAAAGAGAATAAAATTGACATTGCAAGACAGGTGAACGAAAGAATATTGGATGACAAGTTTTGGGAGAGCATTCATTATATCCTTGACTTTATGGCTCCCATTTATGACATGCTTAGGAGGACCGACATCGATAGGGCTTGTCTTCATTTAGTCAACGAGTGGTGGGATGCAATGATTGAGGAAGTGAAAGTGGTTATTTACAACAAAGAAAACAAGAAACTGCAAGAAAAATCAAAGTTTTTTGAAGTGGTGTATGGGATTTTAGTGGAGCATTGGACTAAGAGTAGCACACCACTTCATTGCTTGGCACATTCCTTAAATCCTAGGTAAGTTTATAATCTTATATGTTTTACCTCAATAAATGCATTCAATTATACTTACATAGGTTTTGAACTTATGAATTTATTATTTATATAGGTATTATAGTAAAGCATGGATTGATGGTGCTCCCGACCGTGTTGCTCCACACAAAGACAATGAGATTGCAACCGAAAGAAAGAAATGTTCTGAAAGATACTTTTCTGATAATGACGCTCGAAGAAAAGTAAATGAGGAGTATGCTGATTTTTCTGCTTGCATTGAAGGTTTTTCAAACTTTGATTCTATTCTTGATAGAAACCTTATGGACCCAGTGAAATGGTGGGTTGTTCATGGTTCTTGCACACCAACACTACAAAGTATAGCTTTGAAGTTGCTTGGACAACCTTGCTCATCCTCTTGTTGTGAGAGAAATTGGAGTACGTACAAATTCATACACTCTATGAAGAGGAACAAGATTACTCCTCCAAGAGTTTAAGATTTGGTGTACGTGCATAATAATCTTTGTCTTCTATCAAGAAAAAACCCAAACTACAAAGTAGGGGAGACTCTAATGTGGGATGTTGGAGGGGATGGATTTGACCCCACGGATGTGGAGAATGCCGGAATTCTAGAGATTGCGAATCTATCTCTTGATGAACCAGATTTGGAGGCTATATTATTCACCAATGATGAATGAATATCATTGATAAGTGAAGTTGCTTGAACTTGTGATATGTAGTTATGTACTATCTTATTTGAATATGTTTGATGTTATTTTGTATTTTATTTTGATTGTTTGGTGTGAACTGATGATGATAGTTAAACAATGATCATATCAATCTTTTGTGTTTTGATTTTGTATGATGTCTTTTTAGCCTATTATTAGTATTTAAATTTATTTTTTAATATTTATTATTATTTTAATTCCCCGTGTCCGTGTCCTAGTTTTTAAAAAATTTTCGTGTCCCCGTGTCGTGTCGTGTCCTGTCCCGCGTCCCGTGTCCCGTGTCCGTGTCCGTACAACATAGATGTGGACTACATGGCAAGCAAGTAGGCAAGCTAGATAAAGTCTAACGGAGCAAGTGTTCTTATTAGGAGTGAAGACATGTGTCTTTTTTATCACGCTTGTGTAATGTCATAAAAACTTAGTATGTTGTAATGTGTCTCAGACTTTCAAGAACTTTGGTTTGTAGTTGAATTATCTAATTTTTATTTAATAAGATGAAGACATTATTGGCTTACTTTGTTTTATATTTGAGTATTGTATAATTTCTTCGAAATAAGACAGCATTATATGGCAGAGTGTATTATATGAATGAATAATTAGTTTTCATTCTAATTAGACTTGTTGTGTAGTTTTATTTATTTCAAGTGGAATTAGACTTGTTGTGTCATATGTAACATGGCATCCAGTTCGACCTCTAGACGTGGAAGAGGGGCTAACAAGCATTTTTGGATAGCTGATGAAGATGAAGCATTGATTGGGTCTTTGCTTGAATTGTTCCACAACACCAAGTGGAGAGTTGACAATGGATTCAAAAATGGCTACGTAGTCCAATTGGAAGTTATGATGGAAGCCAAACGTCCAGGTTGTGGAATACATGCATCTCCTCACATTGAATCGCATATGAAAACTTTGAAGTTGAAATATTGTGCCTTGTCTGAGATGATGAAGCAAAGTGAATTTAGTTGGGATGAAGAGAAGATGATGTTGGTTTGTGAAAAAAGTGCATATGATGACTATGTAAAGGTAAAAAGTAATAAGCCTGTCCTCATATTTATTCTTGTGCTTATTGAATTACTTGTTGTGAAAAGTATAGTTATTAAGAAGAATGCTTAATCCACAATTAAATGGAACAAATAAGCTATGATAGAAATTTCAAAGGTCATTGTTATCTGCTTGGTACCCAAATTGTCTTCAAGGTTCTTTCAAATGCGATCAGCACAACATGTTCTCTATTACTTCTTTTATAAATTAATTTCTACTAAAAAATGTATCTATATAGAAAGAAATGAATATAAAAAAAATATATTAAAGAGATAGAGTAATATACCTATGAAAATGGTGAATGAACACCCATGCATGAACCTGCCTAGTCTTCACCATCCTTTTAGATTTTGTTAGTTGCTGTTTTATAATTTTTTTACAGCAATACCCTTGCTAATTCTTATCTTTTATTTTCTGTTAGTTTTAGGTTTTTTTTGTTTTAGGGACTTTTATTGTTTTCCTCTTTGTTTAAATCAATTATATGCAAGTGGGCTCTATGGCAAGCCATTTCCACATTACAACATACTAACAGAGATATACGAAAAATATAGGCTTGTTGGTGGAAATTTTGGCAATGTCGATGATGATGAAGAGGAAATTAGAAGAGAGGATGCAAGTGTCCATAATAATTTAGATATGGATGATGATTATGGTAATGAAGAGCGGGATGATTTTGATGTGTCATTCACACAACCAATGTCCCAACCAAGAAGGTCCACAAGTACTTCAAGTTGTAGTATGTTATTAAGGAGATTATGACTTGTGTTCTTGAGATTATAGTTCTTTTTTTTTTTCCCCTTTTAACAAGCTTTGGTTGGTTGAATTCTAATGTGTCAATGGATGTACAAAACATGAAGAGGAGTGATTGTACAAAACAAATTTGGTTACAATTTGGATCATATCACTAGTCAATAAAGACTTTCTTTTGGTAGAAATATGACTCACCATTAGCTTCTACCTGGAAATCTTCTTCTATTATCTAATTTTTTAGGTTCATCTCTTGTTTTAATAAGATGAAGAAATTTTGGTTACATTTAGGATTCTCCAACTTCGTTAGATAAAAAAAAAAGTTGAACACAATAAATAGAATTTATTGATAAAATATAGAAGTTTATACAATTATTCATTACAAAAGCCTTTTGGTAATCAAACTGGTTTTGATTCCGATTCTGGACAACAGTAAACAGATGTAATGGAAATGAGCTTTATTTTCATTCTGATTTCTGACAGTTAGTAAATAGCTCAATGGAATTGCCTGATTTTGATTCCTGCTTACCCCGATTCCTGCTTACTCCGATTCTTGCTTACCCCAATTCCTGCTTATTCCGATTCTTGGTTTGTAAACATGCCCTAACATGTACAACCCGTTATGTAACTTAACGTAAGTGTGTAAACTCATCTAGACACAACTTGCTAACTTGTTACAATAACATATACAACTCTAATATGACACTTATGGCGTGTTTACCAAACGGGAATGAAATGTAAGGTATCGGAATTGCACTCTTTCCAAGTCATTCAGTTGTTTACTGAACTTTTGGGAATAAAAAACAAGTGGGGCCCATCTAAAATCCAAAATCACACTCCGGAAATTCTCATATTTGGATTCTTAGCAGGGACTTGGTATTTGGATTCCTGGAGAAACTCTTCATTCGGATTCCAACTTTTATACCAAAACTACCCTCATGGTTTTTGGCTAATCCGAAAATATCCTTACAACTTCACTTGTCCAACCCACCACACAGTCCTGCAATTTCATCTTTCTCACCTCGCGATGAGCTCCGACAGCAGTGGTGGTGCAGATAATTGAAAAACCCTAAACAATCATCACGAATAAATACAAAAACACATACAATCATACACAGCAAAAAAATCATGAGAATCAGGTTTCTAATGAAAGAGAGAAAGGCTCCTTCTCACCTTCGTGTTTTGAGAACAAAAGAGGAGGGAGACCTTTTTTTTTTTCCTTATTACTTATTGCTTTTTATTTTTCTATTTAATAATTTACTTTTATGAAATGGTTTTTTTTTTTCTTGAAATTACAAATCGATGAAAGTGGGTAAAAAAATCATGATTTAAATAAATTATTTTAAACAAGGGCAGTTTAGTAATCAAATTGATTTCAATTCCGATTCAAGTGAATTGGTAAACATCTTATATGAAATCAACATCATTCCTACTCCGATTCCAGATAGTTTTAGTAAACAACTTTCATAGGAATCCAATTCTGGTTCTTCCTCAATCCAATTCTCCTATTTTGATTACGGATTAGTAAACGCGCCCTTAACGTATTTGGATTGACCATTAATTGCATAAACTCATATATGATACTCACTAGCTTGCTAGGATAACACGACTCGCACCTGACATAACAATTTGAGGTTTGGCTACCATTAATTGCATGAACTCATAACAATACGACCCTCTTAACTCGAATAGGAAATAAGTCAAGTTAGTGTCTAACTTATTTTGACATGACAAATTCGTTTAATTAGAGCTTAGATGCCATTTAAAAATAGAAAGCGGGAAATTCAAAGTTTCAAACAAGAATATTAATACGTGTGATAACATGACTCGAATTCGGCAAGACGTTTGACAGATTTGGATTGACCATTAGAGTATGTTTGGATGAGAGATTATCAAGCTCCAAAGAATTTAGATTAAAGGTGTATTCAATTGGGAATTTGAGAGATTTTCAGAGAATTTAATTCCATGGAATTTGAGAGACTTTGAGAGGAAAAAAAAAAATCATTTCCCAGGAATTTTGAATGAATTAAGGGATTTTGAGAGAGTTTCAAAGAATTTAATTCCATGAAATTTGAGAGAGTTTGAGGGAAAAAAAATCAATTCCCAGGGATTTTGAGTGAATTGTGAGAGAATTCTTTTCATGGGCTTAGAGGGTTTCAAAGAGCTTGATCATGAATTTCAAGAGAAAATCTCAAAATGAAGAAGTATAAGAGAGACAAAGTGAGAATCTGAGGAGAATAAAAGGCAAAAGAAATATAGTAATGCAATCTGAAAATGAACTTCAACTCTCCATACTAGGGCAATTGGGAAAACATGGTATTGTAGCACAAAAAATTTATGGTAGTCTCTAGACTCTTCCTTAAATAGAAAAAAAAAAAAAAAAAAAACTAGCTATCAAAATATTTCAAACACAAATTGCAAAGTCCAACCCGTAAAAACAGTTAACCCCCTTTATTTCTCATCTTTAAATACCATCATTCACATCATCTGTCCACATATTTGTAGCTATACCAGCTTTCCATGCATTAGTTATCTGTCGTTGTTGATCTTGAGTTTGACCACCTGGTTCATCATCATTTTCTTCATCGAATGATTCATCGTCTTCTGGTTCAATTGGAAATTCATCAGAACGACACTCCTTACGAAGAAAGTTGTGCAACCCCGCACAAGATAATACTAACTCTGCTTGTGTTTTAGTTGGAAATGGAGGTGTTGACTTGAAAATTGTGAATCGAGATTTAAATATAATAAATATCCTTTCCACTACGTTTCTCAAAGAAGCATGTCGAAGATTGAACAACTCATTTGCATTTACGTGGTCACGATCGTTACTAGTAAAATCTTGGAGATGATATCGAACACCTCGATATGGAGCTAAAAATTGGCGACGATTTGCAAATCCACAGTCCATTAGAAAATATTTACCTGAAATTATAACACATAAAATTATTGTTTATGGTACGTCCTAGTAAAAAAAATTTTAAAAATAAATAAATATGAACCTTCTGGCACTTTAAGTTCGTTCGTCTTTGATACAGCATCATCTAACACTTTTAAGTCATAAGCTGAACCCTCTCATCCGCTAAGAACATATATGAATTCCAAATCAAGGTTACAAGCAGCTAATACATTTTGTGTTATTTTACCATGACGATCACGATAGCTAGCTACTTCGGGTCCCGATACCATTGCTGGTATATGTGTGCCATCAATAGCTCCAATGCAATCCTAAACAATAAAAAATTGTTGTTTTGATTGCTAGTATATATGTTAGCTTTACGAATGAACGAATAAAAAATTCTAATACGAATTAGGATTGGAGCTAGTACGTATATACAATGAAATATTCTAAATATGTGTACTAGCTACTTTGTGCTGTTTTGATTGTATATATGTATTAGCGCCTATGCAATTGATTCAGGAGATTTGAAAAACAATAAAAAAAATTTTAATTTTCATGTTCAATTGAATGTCGCTCATTACAACTAAACGGACTAAAACACGAAGTAGATGAGCTGACATCACACAAGAACAAAACATAATCAATGACAAGTAATATGCACAAATGTTGTTTACAAACAAAAAAAAATCCACAAATACTACTATATTAATCCATCTTGCATCACAAATTAATAAAATGAAGCACACCAAACTATAGTAAGTATTAAACACTAACCTTAAAATAAAGGTAAAACCTTGTACTTTCTCTTATTTTAGTTGGCACCGTGGATCCATGTTTGACCATCAAATCTGGTGTAATTGTGTTCAGGGCCTTCAAAACGTTGTTGAAATTTTTGCTTGTTGTAAAATGTGACTTCCCAAATGTGTCTCGAGTTTGGCAATATCGAGAATTTCGACCAACAGTGAGTAGAAATGTAGCAACCATTTCTTCAATACAAATAAATCTTGTACGCTTCAAATGCATCTTTTCCGTAATGATGTCACATAACTTTAGGAAAACATCAGGATACATCTTATACAGCACTCGAAATGATTAAGGATCCTCATTCAATATCTTGTTAATATAATTGTATCCATTACAAGGGAAACTTTTTCAAGAAGAACGATTTGAGGGGTGGTTCCAATTGAATTTGGTTCAGACTCAGGTCGAGATCTTTTCCTTGGAAGTAGCTTTTGCACGGGTGGAGGAGTTGGAGTCTCCAAATTTGTATCCAGAAAAGATGATGCATAGGATGGCGTTTGGAATAATGGATCAAGTTGCTCGACGTTTTCATCATGTGGAGGAAATTCGTCTACTATGACTGACCCACTTTCTTCAACTCTATATGTTGTGGCATTAGTATCATCGCACAATCCAATTGAGTTACTTCCTTTAGATGGTCCACCGCCAAATACAGTCATCAAATCCTCATAGTCTGCGAATGTCTCTTTGCGAATACCATGACTCTTTGGGTGGGACTAGCAAAAATTAAAAACATAATAAAATTGTTAACATATAAAAAGTACAAAAGTGAAAGATCATAATGTAAATAATATATTCTTAAAAAAAAACTCACCTTAAGAAAGCCTTCCCATACTTCCTCACTAGCCGTAAACTTCTTTGTGATAGGGTCCCAACCAAATCCATAACTATGTTTAAAAAGCTGGCAAATTGATTGATATCGACCCCTAAACATTCTCATACGGTTCTTAACATGATTTGGAGTTTTTTGACACCCAAGTGTTTCATTGAGCACATGAACAATTTTGGCTTCTATGGTTTGCTTGTTTATTACGCCACTAGCATCACGCCATCCATTTTTTACGGCCTCAACAAGTAGTTGTAACAACAGGTTGCTCTCTTCCACGAACCACTGATTATAGTTTCCTTTTACCTTTTCTTGTTGTGAATCTCCCATTTATAATCTTACTAGATGATGCAATATAATTCTTTTATTAGTCAAACATTTTCTATCCTATGATATCAATGCGTGCAACTGGAAAGATGATATACATAATACATGAAAAATATTTTTATAACATGTTTTAGGGAAAAAAAATATCACGCGTAGCAAACTAGGCATTACACGTTAGGCTCCAACCTATCTTTCTCTTTGAAAGTTGTGTTCACAATTTCTTCTCAAAAGATTTGCTTCAAATTAGCAATCCACCAATTAGTGTAGTTTATGCTTTCAAATCACAAGGAATACAACTTGTAAATGCAATAAAGAGGAATGGAAGCATCAAGCACCCGTCAATTCAAAGAGAAACAACAAAAGAAATCATAAAAAAGAAATTTACATTCTTTTACTTGACCCCCGAGTTTTTTCTGTGAGTTATTTTAAATGTTTGCAATGTTATTCAGATGCAGGAAATTGGTGAACTGACACAGACTTTTGCTTCAGTAAGTGGTGTTGTTTCTTTATGAATCTGATGTTCATATTGTGCAGTTCTTTTCCAAAAATTTGCAGAATCGCAGAGAGCAGTGATAAAAACCCTAACCCTAAAACAACCAGAAATATCCTAATAAACCTCAAACCAGAGAATCCTAACCCTAGAACAACAAGATTGCAATATCCAAACAAGAAAAACCATAAGAGAACATGTACAAAGAGAAATTTTTTTTACCTTTCAGCTGCTCAATAGCCTGATGTTTCTGGAGAAGAGAAAGCGTTGTCTGTGGAGAGGAGAGAGTTCAAATTCGCTCAAACTCTCTGGGGGTGAGGTGAGATTTCTCATGCTCTTTGGTATTTATACGTCTCATCTTGAAATCCTCCAAATTCCACCAATCCACGAATTCCTTCAAATTCAATTCCTTTTCTAATACACCTAAACTTTTAGAGATTCTCAAAAAGTCACGATTGAATACACCTATATTTATAGGAATTTTAAAAGTATTTATAAATCTCAATTGAATACACCAAGATTTCTAGAGAGTTTTAAAAAGTCTTTAGAATTCTCAATTGAATACACTTGAAATTTTATAAAGTCTTTTAAATTTCTAATTGAATACACCTAGAATTATAAATTCCTTAAAAATCTCTTAAATTTCCAATTAAATACACCCCCTAAATTAGTAAGGAATGAATCACAAAAAGTTGATACGAGAGATTAAGAAATGTACTTTATGATCATTGTGCGGAGGTATGAGGAGGAATTTGCAAATAATACCTTTCAAATATGAATTTGCAAATCTCTCTCGCATGCATTTGTAATGGTCGTGGAGAGTTTTTATAATCTCTCATATCTAACATTTTGTGATCAATTCCTTAATAACTTAACATCAATCTCACGGAAATTAAAAATCTCTCACCCAAACATAGCACAAGTGTACTTAAAATGGATTCCACCCGCGTGGTAGATACTTGAAATCTTTTCAACAAAATTTTTTGTTGTGAGTATGAATCTCACATCAGGGAAAAAAATAGACATTACATGTGATTATATGTAGCTGAGCTACTCTTTATATTATTGTTCTGAAAAAAAATACTTCGATTACAAAAGAAAGGCAAGTTCTGGACAATTGAGATTGCAAGTTGAGATTCCCATTTGTCTCAACTTGTAATCTCAGCCGTTTAGAACTCGGAGTGTTAAACACTACGTAGCACTAAAGGTTTTCGAAGTTACTTTCTATTCTATGCGTCTCTTTTAACTTCCAAACTTCCAACACACACACACCCTCCCCCGCCGCTCGTCGGCATTTCCAGTCGCGCCTAATTTATACATGTTGCATGCTCTTTAAATTTGAACTCATACAAAAGGTACACTCCAATCTCATAATTCGCGCCATATGTTCCGCTTGAACCCTCTTTGCTGCATCATAACGCATCACTTCCTCGAGTTCACTTTGGGAGAAATGAGATCAACATCCCCAATCTCTAAAAGAAAGAGCCATGCTAAGACCAATATACTACCTTTCATCAATGTCACTGACGAAAGTGATGAACAATCATATGTACTTTATAACTTGATGGGCGGTACGTAGTAGGTGCTCGCCTTCGTTCTTCAAAGTCAGCTTGCAATTTGCTTTCTGAGTGCAAATACAGTTTATATTCTCAAGATCCGGCTTAATTTGTAAACCTGCGCAAAAGAAAATTAACCAAAAAAATATTCATGTCGAAATTAATCTAGTTTAACAACTACTTAGTATATCACAAATTGGAAAAAAAAAGGTCCTTAGCCATCCAAAGCACAGAAAACTAATAGCCACAAAATAAGATACTAAAAAAAAACAAAAATGCAGAAAAATTGACCAACCTGGGCAGTCCTACTAGGCAGAGGCACTTCTAAGCAGTTTCGGAGGGCATCAACTCTGCAATGACCAAGCACATTGGTGGCCGAACAACATAAATGACAGAATCAAAGAATTGAATTCCAAAACACAGACAGACACAAAGGTAAAAGAGAGCACTTACCTTTTGCTAATAGTTTTCCTAGAATATTGATCGTCCTTTATAAGTCCCTGGCCTCCATACTTTATTTCATCCGTATTTAGTATGAGCTGTGGTCAGAAAGTAATAGATTCGTTCACTTTAAGCTCTACCATTTATACATGCATATAATTCCTTGACATACATAGCAAACACATACAAATTATACAGACATAAATTTCCTATATAAACTAGACTACTTAGTTCTTCGGTTTATGACCCTGAATCCCATGTACTCATGGCAGCACACAGATCATAAAGGAAAGCAATGCAAATTACGGGATAGAAGCCCTATCTCTGACTTAAACTACTCAAAGCTGTTTGCCAAAACCAAAACGTACTTGATACTCTCCAGCCTCTTCTACACCTATTCCGTATCCTTCATAAGAATCTGTTGGGTGAAAGTTGAATATGAAGAGAAGGGGGCCTCTTAGGTAAGCTATTACCTGTAAATAGAAATATCTCGATCAGTAAAAGTCAAAAAATTCTTTCTGAAATGAAGGCAAGCAAGGTAAATGGATGGAAGAGTCACCATACCATGGAGTTGTCATTCACATGGTGAATGCTGGGTAAAACCCTTGTAAGTACTCTTTCATTTTCATCCAACTTCATCAAGTCCTAGGAAAGAAGAAAAATGAAAGATGAAATTACCATGATCTCAAGGGATGTTTTGGTCGCTGAAGAACAAAGACAATTTAACATTTAAGAAGAGTAATCCAAAATGGCAACTTCCAGTTGAACATGTTAATGATAAAACCAAGAGCGAACACGCACTAAAGAAACTGCATTTATGGGGGAATTTTTAATCATTAAAAACCTGTACTAAACAGTTTTCGGCAACTATTAACTATAGCAGATGCCACAGAAAGAGACCAGAATATCACAACATGTAAGCATGTCAGGGCAACAAGATGGTAACAAAAAGTTATTAGTTAACACCTTATCAAAGATAAACAAGTTGCGATGCAATCCTTCATTTGCAAGAAGATCCCACCTACGGTTCGCAAGTGAAAAAGAGAAATTGTTGCTTGACATGGGGAACTCAACACACTGAAACATGAGAAAGATCATTAGTCACGTAAAATAAACTTCTTGTATATGCAGGGGCCAGTAATCTCACCTCTGGATGCCCAAATTCATTGCCCATGAAATTGAGATAAGCACGGCCACCAATTGTCAAAGTAATTAACCTGATCATCTGGCCCAAGACCGAAATGAAAGTATAAATAAACAGACCAAACAAAAACATGAAATGAGAATAACAGCTTACAGAAGTTACACATTACATGTTGCATTCATTGCAAGTGTTTCCCTAAAATGCAACTACACTGTTTACATGCAGATGGACATTATGCATATATGAGAAGCAATGCATCTGTGGGATCGTGTATGTATATAAAGCAGTACATAAACTCTGGAACTTAGACTTTGATTTCCAAGATAAAGATCTATTTACACCAGTCGGTACATAGCATACCTTGTGCAAGGAACAACCTCTGAGCAGTAATTTCTCTCTGTCTTGAGAATCATTCTTGATTTCACCAAACAATATCTCCGCAAATGACCGCCCTCCAGATATCGACTGATATGCAAGATTGTAATAACATAGTTTAGTAATAAATCAAACACAAACAAGTTAGAACAAGACACAGAATTTATGAGTAGGGTATGCCAATAGAGTTCTTGATGAGCAAGAGATTAATACCTGGTTATGATTTTCAGTGTACACAAGCATTTTATCAGCATAGGTTTTGTTGCCCACTAATGTGCTGACAATCTACAGTGTGGGTTAACATCATTTAGTTTTCACTTTGTGGAATGGAAAACAGTCGGTGAATTAACAAGAAAACAGCAAATCACACTCAATTCTAACACAATGTCACAATTATATGATTCAACCTTACTCATGCTCCAATCATGGTCTGGAACATTCTCAAGAAAAGATGACCACATCTCTGATACAGAAAGATTGACACAATAATCAAATCCCAACCCGCCTTGAGAGATTGGTTCACATAGCCCAGGATAGAAGGTTGCCTGGAAAATAAATAACTCTTTAGACGCCACAAAATACAGTGCATATCACTGAATAAATTCGATGAGAATATTCTATTTTTTACCACCATGTTGAATGATGTTAATATATCTGCTGCTCTACTTGAATACAAAGTTAGAATAGAATTGGTGGAGCTAACAACCCAATATGACCTGAACTCTTGATCCCACTAACTATATGTTAATTCTTAAGAGCCTTCTATGAGAAAAATGTTATGTGAGTTTCTCTTTAAGGAGTTCTCATACTGTAAAGTGTAAACAAAGATCTAAATACAATTCCTTACATCTTCAGCAATTGTTATTATATTCGGATGGAGAACATGAAGTATCTCATTTGCCAAAATGAGGTATAGCAATGCGTCCTTATCTACATATTGATTGCAGTACCTGCCAAAATACGAAGATTGAGTTTTGACTTTTAAATTCATGGCTAGCATTCAACCATAAGGGTAGTAGGAGGTTGACTATGAAATACTGTATTATGCTCACATAACACAAGAATTTATATTTACTGGTCGTAGAAAGTACTTAATTTCCATACCAGTTCTGTTTTGGCATCAATTCAACCATTGTTTGTCTTAGTGAATGTAATTCAACCACCCATATATTAACAGAAGCAATTGCAGTCTCTCCTTACAAACCACAAAGTATAAAATATACATATATATATACACACAATTATGATTATACAAGACTGCAAGCCAAATCCAGCTTGTTAAAGGGTAGTCATGTAAATATTGTTGAACTACATTAGCAAAAGCGTAAGGATATAAGCCATATCTTGGAAACTTAAGATGCTTTTGTTTAAGGCCCATAAAATTTGGCAGTTCTTATATCAGTGTAAATAATAACACATTAAGAAATTGTATAAGGTTCAATAAATGCCTTACTCCTCCAAGTCACCAGTAAAAGAAGCAAAACCATTGTGCATATACATCATTGATGAGAGTGAATGAAAATTAAAGCCATCGATTTTGTACTCTGTGGCCCACCTGTAGAAAATTGCAATTATTGAGATACTATGCTCAAACCCAAATAAAAAATAAAAAACAGAGAAAAAAACTTCCCAAAACAAAAAGAATAGAGGCTAATGTGAACACAGAAACTAGGCAGTAAACTGATGATTGATTCAAAGAAGCAACTCTACTAATGTTTTAAAACATTGAACCGTTCTATGAGCTTCACATTTACCAGTTCAAATTTGAGAGAAGGAAATGCAGGACATCCAGATCACCATATTTAAACATTCTGGTACCCCAGAACTTGTGCTGTCCCCGTTTACCTGTAAAAGAAAATAGTGTATTATGGAACAAGATATATGAAATGAGAACAACAGCCAATGCTATCAATGAGAATAAGCTTTTGGGAGGGGTATTCTTTAGTACTTAAATAATTACATAGCCAGGTTTTGGCTGGTCTCTCTCCACATCTCATATATCATCTTAAATCTAAACTTCTATTGGTTGTTCGAACATTTGGAACCTGCTTCCTTCAAGGTTTTTCTTTTCGGCCTCACAATGAAAGCAGGAGGGTTAGCTACCTATTCTAACACCTCTTGGCCTATAAATCATTCAGATTTGACAACTAACTCCATAAACCATTCACTTCAATCCGGAGAAGGAAAACTTTTGGATTGTATATTATTATTACTTTTTTAACAAAGGTATGATTCCTCCCACATCTCAGGTTAGCATTTAGGATTCTCTTCTCCCATACCAGTCAGAACCAACCCAATCTGTATTGTGTTGGACTGGCTCAGTTTTTTCTCATTTCAATTAGTCCCGGTTTGTTAGTAATCATAATCTATCTCGGTTCAATGTGAAATTGGGCACACGCCTACTCCTAGTGAGACCTACTATCAATTAAAGAGCAAGCACGCATAGTATAAATAAATACATACCCGTGTGGAAGTAGCAGTCATTTGTTCCGTCAAACAGCGACAATCCAACCATCTCATCTGCAGCTGAGTAGGAATGGACAATGTCTAAGAAAACCAGCAGTCCTAGTCCTGTAAAGTAAAGAAGGTAGGTTACAGTTTGTAAACCTTAATCGTTAAGTAAACAATATAGTGGAAAAAGATGTTGAAGAAACATGTTATTGATGCTAAAATAGTCAAGAAATAGCATACTTTTATCTTGAATATCATCAGTAAGAAGCATGTACTGAAAATACTTGTTATCTAGAGAGGCTAATGCCATTGACAGCCTATGGTGTCATTTTGTTTTTCCAATGATTTTCCTTTCCTAAAAAGCGTAAACAATAAGAGAGCTGATAGACAAATCTATGCTACACATGTCATTGATATAAATCCTTTGGAATCCACAAACAACATGCAATCATCATACAAATCTTAGTAGTTACATTTACATTTTGTTATCCTAAATTCTAGAAGCTAAGCTAAATATGTGACATAATAAAAAATAATAATAATGTTTAAGAGATTAAAATAGCTTTTGCAAAAGCTGAACAAGCCAAGCAGGAATGACAACTGGTGAAGCATACATAGATCTTTAAGGTTACAGGTTAATGAAATGAATGAAATTAGATGAACAGTGATAACCATGTGCTTCATCAACCAACCGCTTGAAATCATCAGGAGTTCCATATCGGCTGCTAACAGCGTATAAATTCGTGACCTGAAATTCATAAGAATGTTTGATTGTGTTTGTTGAACAACCATGTAAATCAAGATCACAGGAATTTTTTTGAACCAATGCCTCTTTTGGTTAACATCACAATGATATGGATGTAACCAACCCATGGCAATTTACAAGTTAGAAGTAATCAATGTCTAATCTGAGAACATAAAGAGAAGGAACGGTTGACTCACTCTATAGCCAACAGTAAAATAATCTTTATGCTCAATAACTCCAATCAGTTGGATCGTATTATACCCGGCCTCCTTTACATGAGGAAGGACCTGTAATAAACATAACAAGTGCAAAATGAGGAATTTGACTGCCCATAAAAGATATAGCAGATTTAAGTTTAAAATGAAAAATGCAGGAGTTACCTTCTCTGTGAAATCATTGAAAGAAGTTATTTTTGGCTCTGATCCACTTATGCCAACATGGCATTCATAAATGCGCAAAGACTTTGGCACTTTTGGGTGTGAATTTTTCCATTTGTATGCATACTCTGGCGGTGGCTCCCAGTGGATTGCAAAAGCTTGCTCTCCTTCTGCCTCTGAAGGTAATCGAAAGAGTTGTTTTGATAAGAAATCAACAGACCTCAGATGAAGTAGAGGAACATAACATGCCTATACAGATTATGAAACAATGCAGATAATATAAAAAGGTTTATGATAAGACACCACCAGAAAAAATAAAAACCTGTCATTGCCTATCAGAAACTCCTAAAGAAACCAAGAGGATGCTAGAGAGGGAGACAGAGAGAAAGACAGAGACACACGCACAATCTGTTCAGTTACAAGCAGGCAGAATAATCTACACAGGCCCTGATTGCGAAAAACATGGCGGTAGGTGGATAATATGCCAATTTTAATCTGAAATCAAACCTCTGATGAAAGTAGCCACTAATTGTACATAAGGATCTTCAACAAAAGCATAATGCTCGAGGAGCAAATGACATTTACCAAAAGAAAATAAAAAATTTACCTGGTTGCACATAAGTAGCCCAAGCAGGTACTCGTTCCAATGGCCCACTAGGAGTGTTAAAATAGACCCTGTACTTGCTCCCGTGAGGAATGCATGGACTGTACTTTTTCAACCATGCCTTCCTTCCTTTGCGTGTCTCAAACCAATATGCCAAGGGAGGCTTCTTTCCTCGAAATTTCTCTTGTGAGACAGGATCAAGCACAACATTGAAAATGTCATACTCTTTTCCATTGTCAATCACATCATAACAAGGTGCGTTACTAGGTATGTCATCTTTATGCTGTTCTTTCCAAGCTTTATATCTAGTTTCTGCATCTGGTATTTCTTCAAGTTCCTCTAATGTTTGAGGTCCATTAGGCCCAAAAATCTGCTCATACAACTTTGCTGGCATTTCAAAACGGTTCTTTATAAACCGGTCTTCTCCAGGTTCCCAATACTCATCATTTGCTTTCTTAAAGAGTTCCTCAATGGTAACACCACTGTCACCTTTATCATAGTCATCTATGTAGTTATACTGTTGAAAATAGAGTTCATCTGGTTTTTCTCCTTCCCTCAACTTATCTTCAAGAATGATGAACCAGTATCCGTAGTCATCGTGGCCAAAATGACCCTCTCTTGCACAGTTCTCTGTAGGGGACCACCCATTGAAATCACCAACCAGTGCACAGTATCGAGCACCTGTATTTCACAAGCTTATCATACACATCACCTGGCAGATGGAAAGTCCAGACAATACTAAAGTTGAGGCCACAGAAACAGGTTCTTATCACGGTCCCGAACAGTTGGTGAGTTGTCAAAATACAAGTTGACTAGAATTTGAATAAAACCCTGGGCAGGATCTAGTCAGCATATGGTTCAGACACAAAATTGTCATAAGCAAGTTATAGAAGGTAAATTAACAGAAGAAAATGGTTGCCGAAAAAATCAAGGCCATCGTTATTTATCGGAAAAGTAAAATACCAGGAGATCAAGTTTTAGCATTTGAGAATCACAATGACAGTAAATTATAATTTGAAAAAGAAAAAGGGTTTAGGCTTTTATCGAACCTGGAGCCCACTCCATATAATCCTCTCTATGTTCCGGGTGTCGATGCATACCCAATATCTCAAATCTAGAGGAAGAAAAATAGCAATTACATCCTGAACTATAAGCCTCAACCACCAAAGGGCCAAACATATGAATTTCTTTTTCCCTCTCAAATTCCATACATGATAAAATGAGGTTATAACATCCTCAACTGTAAACCTCAAACAAACCGGAATAATCATTTGAATGCAAACCCTCCTCAGTTAAAAGAATGAGGTTTCCATTAAAAAAATCAGACCACTAAATTAAGAGGACGAAGTTTAACTTAACCAATGCAGGCATTGAAAAACAAGTAGAATTGAACTGAAGTGAATGGAAGTTGAGTTTGGAACAAACCCAGAAGCCAAATCCCGGAGATTGACGTGACGATTGAAAATTTCATCAGTAAGGTCCTTCACGGATTTGTGTCTGCAAATTCAAACCAAAATTACAAGTAATTATTTAAAAACCCAGTGGAATCAAAAATTCTAATTTTAGCTTACTGCAATTCTTCCAAAGTTAAACCAAGCATAAATTATTTAAAGTTAACATTTCTACACTTCAAAGTTCGAAAATTTTCAACTTTTCCCGTTGTTTTGGTCAATCAACTGATAAGAACACACCTTTCACGGAGGAACTGAGCAAATTGCTTATGGGAAATGCCATGTTTGGTAAGAAAGCCAACTGGGTCGATCCCTTTGTCGCTGTCCGTGACGCTTTTCTTCTTCTTCGGCGGCTTTTGTCGTCGCTTCGGCGGCTCTGTGGCTGAGCACGACATCTGTGTTTTCCTGGGGAAGGTGATTCTTTGAGGTCTGTTTGGGAACTTATATTGGAGAAATGTGCAGTTTGGATAGAGAGAAAACTTGGTTGAAAGTGAAAGGGAAGTCATGGCGAGGAGTGGTGTTGCTGCTGCTGCTGCACAGAGAGAGAGAGAGAGAGAGTTGATTTCTGGGGTTTTGGGTTTTGGGATAAGAAGGCGGGTACCGATGAAGAAGGAACTAGAGGAAGTGTGAAAATTTTGAGTTGATGGGCCGGGCTAGATGAGCCAGCCCATATACAATAATTTCTCACAGTGAAACCATATCTAATGCTTAGAGTATCTTTAACAAACACAGATAAATTCGAGATGTAAAAATTATATTTATATATGGGTGCTCATTTCCCTTGGTATTAATTTCTAGCTCCGTCCTTGGTAGCAATGGCGGTTTTCGGATGATGATTGCGAGCGAGAGAGATCTAGGATTGAGCTCGAGTGTACGATCCAAAATTAGGCCAAAATGTAATTGTCGATGGTGTCGATTGTGTTGTTACAAATGGATATATATAAAAAATTTCTTAGTTCAGTAACATGGAATAACTTTTTCTATTTCACCACCACCCTTTTCAATTTTTTCTATAACAACCAATTTTCTAATTTTATTTCAAGCTATATGCCGATTTTTCTCTTGAATTTGTACGATTTAGCTAATTTACCTCCATGAATTTTAGTTTTAACCAATTATCCATTTGAACTCTTATAATTAGTCAATTTTTCTTTGCCGTTAAGCTTTTGAATTTTCCATCCATCATTCTGTTAATTTTTGTCACGTTTACAACTTGAAAGGGTAGAAAATAGATTTTACTTATTTCATATATTTTTTTTTCTTTTCTAGAATCTAGATTTTTACTCTTTCTAAAACTCTCCTACATGGCCAGACCATGGAGGAGACTTCCGTAATTTCCAAACTTGAATGCTCCTCCTCCAACCATCAACCTTATCAATGAAACCAAACCCAAGATTTGTGAAATGTGCGGCCATGGATTGGAGGTCAGTGGAGAAGGAGCCTTTGCTTACCAAACAGGTGGAGTAATTGCAAGACTTGCCCGTCTTCCCACTCTCTAATTATAACAGAACAATACTTAGGTACTCACTAGTGAGTACCCCATATACTCACTTTAATGATTTGCCCTAATGATATTTTAACACATATTTTATTGTTTTAAAAAATAAAAATATGCTATTTAATTTTTCTTGGGCTTTTAAAAATAAAGAACACGTGTCATCTTTTGATTGGGTCAAATCAAAAAATGAGTATATAGAGTACTCACTAGTGAGTTCACAAGTATTATCCATTATAATATGAATCTGATTGACTTTGTGCGTGTTTGTAATTTACTCCACTTTTGTTGGCATTAATTGAGTTTGAGGAATGGGAACCCTTTTCCTTTTCAGATGTACATGATTCTATCGCGAAGAGAAAGTAAAAATTTAGATTTTAAAAAAGGAAAAAAAAACTAAAATTTAAATGAGCGAAATGACTTTTTTATCCTTTAAAGCTGTAAAAGGTGGCAAAGTTTAACTAGATATAGAATGAAAATTTCAAAAAATTTAACAGTAGGGAAAATTGACGAATTATAAGAGTTCAAATGGGTAATTAATTAAAATAACCATTTAGGGGGAAATTGACCAAACCCTACAAGTTTAAGAGAAATTTGCCAATACCTCTTTTATTTCATTAAAACGACAACTGCTAATAAACACACAACAACACTAATGGAGATGACTTTTAGGATGTGATCTGATTTATTTTTGTTTGAATACATATCATAGGATGAAAGAGTGATCTGATTTAGCTTAATTATTTAAAATATTTTTATCATTGAATCTGTAGCAATTAATATGGAGCATTGGATGAGAAGATAAGAAAAAAAACCGACCATTGGATAACTATACATCAATCTCAATCAATATGCTGTAATTGGCGAGCTGGCAAGCGTCCGGGACGTCTTGCACACCGGCATGTGGTCTCCAATTTTTTTTTGAGACGAAACAGATTTTTTTTTTATAAAATTAATAACTGAAACAAATATCAAAGAGGACTCTTAGGATAACATTCACGAGGTCATCAATCCAAAAAAATTTCAACAAAATATAAAAGGCCAACTGGCCAAACTAGATGTCGTTGTACTGGTGGATTTGAGGGCGAGACAAATCAATGAATAAGCAAAAGAACGCATCGAAGTCTTGAAATCATCCACACTCAAACTCAGAAGGCTGAGATGGCACTCCAAATCCAAATGATGAAAAAGCCAAACACTCTGCGAATTGGCATCTGAGAAGTTCTACACACAAAACCCACAATATAATGAACAGGAGGATACTTAACAAAGAGCAGCGCCGACTCCGAAGAGAACAACGAACCAATTAGTGTCCATACCAACATGAATTTTGTGTTCAACACCATCAACGAAGATACCACTTACAACTAAGTGAACCTAGGAGAAGCCAGTAACACACCAACACAAAATTAAAATATTTATTAAGAGAAACTCACAAATAACCTCTCCAAAAAAGCACTTATTGACGGGAATACTAAAATGCAATCCATAAAAAGAGGAAGGCTAGAAAAAAGAGGAGAGGAGATGCCACTGGTCCCAAGCCAGAGCAAGAGGCTGGCGGCTATGGATTTGATAAATCTATGGTTTGGTAAGGGGAAGGAGAGAGAGAGAGGAGAGAGCCGTTAGGGTAAAAAAAAAATCCAATTCTTTGTTTGTGCCGTGGTCTTCAATTTGATTTGCGGGCTTCAGCTTGCTTTCAGTGATTACTAAACGAAATTGTCCAGGGGTGATCTTCTAATGATTACTTGAAAAAATCATTAGAAGATTCATGTCTTGCTCATCGTATATATTCATAATCGAAATTACTCAGGTTTTTTATTTTCATTAGAAGATTATTTTTATAGAAAATTATTTGAATCGGAGATCGTTTATGCATCCAAATGTATGGAACAAATTTACGTACAATGTGAGACTAAGTAACATATTCATGATGGACTGTTCATTTATTTGATACATTTGGATGACTAAACGATCTCCAATTCAAATGATATATTTGTAGGGATGGTCTTCAAATGAAGATTAAGAAATTGAACGGTTCCAATATAAAATTTATACGGTGAAAATACGTTATTCGCATTAAGTGAGATATATATGCATTCCCCATTGAAGAATGCAAGCATTATCCAATTAAAAAAGCATTGTACCACATAAGCATTGCAAAGCCACTAAACGAGTTTTAATGGATTCATTTCAAAGTAATCATCATTTCAAATCGCTAAGTGCATCGTATCTAATGTTTTGTAATGCATTTCTAATTAAAGTAGCCTAAATCTCTTGATAATTAATCTATTGGTAACCTCTTATCCGAACACAACATTAATGATGCATTTTATACAAATACTTTATTTACATATGTTGCTTGTCATTATAACTCCCTATTTTGAGGAGTATATGGTTGGATTACAAGAAATTGGAAGTTCAACAATAAAAAAGTTTTTCTATCTTAACTAACCCAACGCTTATCTGAGTTCACCATCATTTAAATTATATTTTCTAAAAAAATATTTTTTAATGTAAAAAATAACAATAAAGGCCATATTGTTACATCTCGTCCCGGGAATAATATTATTTTATTCCCGAAGGTGCGAAATGACGATTTTGCCCTTGGTTGACCTTTCGGTTGACTTTTTGCGTCGTAACTCGTACGACGCATTCGCTTGTATTTTCTTGACGTGCTCGTCGATACGAACGCGTAGACGCGAGCCGTACGTCGTTCGGACTCCGAACGAATATTTTACGGGCGTTGATTTTCAACGTTTCCCGTATTTTCAAATTTGACAGTTTTGGATTGATTGGGCTGGGGCCCAATAGTCTGCAGGCCATGTGGCCTTGTCCTTGTCTGTTGACTCTCAGTCCCTCACTCTCTCCCGTGCTCTCTGTCTGCACAACAAACAAAAACACAAAAGCTCCAAATTCTCTCAAGCCACCCCGTGGCCTCCCTCTCCTTCACCGAGCCATTCTTTGGCCAAGTGAAGTTGCAGATCAATTCATCATCTCTGCCACTCTCAAATCTTCCAGAGAAAACCCAGAAAAGCCGAGCTCAAACCTCGGGGTTGATTTCCCAGAAACTCCGGCGAGGCCCCGTGCCTTGTCCGTCGAGTTTCTCGGTGAAATCAGCCTTGTTGGTCCTCGAAACCACCACCACTGAACTTCTGGTGGTCTCAGGAACCTAAATCAGGCCTTGGATGATCGTGGTTGGCCGGGAATCGAAGAAATGGTGATCGGCCGATTTACACCCGTGGCTTGTTCTTCAATTTCCAACCACATCAGGCCAGTTTTTGGCCTCCCCGTGGGTAAATTTCGATTCCCCTTGACTCCAGCTTCATTTTGATATAAATTTCGTTGATTTTGGTTGAGAAATGAGTGAGTTACAAGCATTTGAAGTTTTCCGGCCAATTCCCCAGTTTCCGGCGACGGCGACGGCGGCCGGCACGGCGGCCGGCGGCGGCGCCGGCGACCGGAAAAAGACCAGCGTCGACCGGCGCTGACGTCATCGGACCGGGTTGGACCGGCCTTGCTGACGTCAGCAGACCGGTTCAGACCGGACTTGCTGACGTCAGCATTGACCGAACCGGCTTGAGCCGAGCCGCGTTGACGGCTTGAGCCGAGCCGTGTTGACCGGCTTGAGCCGAGCCGCGTTGACCGGCTCACCGGCTCAGCTGACCAGCTCGCGCGTGAGCCGCGCGTGGAGCTGCGCGTGGAGCCGACGGCTCCGACTTTCAAGCCGCGCGTGAGGGCGCATGGGAGGTCCAAATTCAATTCTGTTTTCACGGGTCGACTCGTGACGACGTGTACTACCTCGGGGTAGTATGCATGTTAATTTTCTAGGTGTTTTGGACCTCCAAATTGAGAAAATAAGTGATAGGTTTAATTAATTAGTTAATTCGTTACCTTTATGAGTTTAATCATTATACCGGTGATATCTCATATAGGTTAGGCCAAATGGCAGCGTGTGGCGACGTGTGCTACGGCACACGGCGGCCCACGGCGGCGGTTTTGGGGTTTCCGACCCCGAAACTCCGTTTTCGGGTTTCCGAACGCCGTTTTCTTCGTATTTTCAATTACTTTATTAATCTTGGGTGTTCCAAATTAGGTTTGGCGACCCTTGGCGCTCGGAGGACGTACGTTTGGACTTCCCGGCTTCGGTATTTGTGAGTGGGCCCTTTCCCTATATTATTTAAATGTGATTTATGTTTGGGAAATTATATATTTGACTATGCCTACATATTATTGTGGTTTTTAAATGGTTTTAAATGGATATTTATTCTCGTAGTATTGGTAGACCTCGTACTTGTGGTTTTTACTTGGTTTACTAGTTAGCTCGGTAATCTAGTGGGCTTTGGAAATTAGTGGGCTTTGGGCCTCTAATTCCATTTGGGAATTTCACCATATTTTGGTGAAATTCCGTATTGGTTTTGTACGCTTATTGCTAGTATCGATTCGACCATAATTTAGGGAATTTAGGGAATTAAGTATTTTAATTCCCTACTAGTACCTATTTGTGATTTCGGGTTTTATACCTATATGACGGCTTTGAGCCGTATTTGGGTGAACCTTGGATATGGTAATTTTCTATCGTATTTTGGGTTCACCTAGCTTACCATTAAGTTGGTATTTCTATACCTTGGTACCCATGTGGCGTATTCTGGGTATTTCACGTATTATAGCTATATGTTTGGTATTTCGGGTACGGCCCCGAGAATACTAAATATATATGGTTTAGTTTGAGGGCATCCCTTATCGGGAAATTACCTCACATTGTTTTATGTAGAGTATTTCTGTAGTATGTTTTCATACGCTCAACTAGGTTGCTTACACGGTGTTTAGTGTACCGTCCGGGGCCAGGACCAGCTTCACGTGATTGTTCACACGCACCTATACGCTATTTTGCTTTTCCATATGTGTTGGAGGTGAAGCAAAAATTAGTCTCCTAAATTGATTACGAGGAATGATACTCCTCGGCTTAACATTGGTAGGGGCCTGAAATAAGTGCATAGCCAATGATCTATTCCATCAAAATGGAGGTAGATTTTGCACGGTTGAGGTTGGGGGAATACGCGTCCCTTATTCTTGAAGTTTTGGGTGCTGGATTTCCCAGGGATCACGTGTTTGGTCGTGATGCCACCCCACCCAGGTTGACCACACGATTCTACCACGATTCGGTACTTTGCTTACGGCCCGAAGAAGGGAAGAGTAGGTCGGAGCAGGCCTCTGGCGACGAGAGCCTTAAGTTGAGCCACACACCTCTGTCGAAACGAGCAAGACCTTGATGCATCCTGCCGTAGGGCATGCTTGGATTCGGTAGGCTGTGGCCGGCTTGTCTATACGGATTCGGTAGACTGCGCCGGGCGAGTCTATACCATTCGGTGAGCTCCAACAAAGCTGGATCACACCGTTCGTGCCTTCCGGCGAATCAGCGGGGTGCCGCTTTCAGCATTGTGCTTTTCGGTGAGCAAAGTGGTAGTATCGGGTCCAGGGAATTTGGTGAACCTCCATTCTCTAGGGTGCTTAGCCGGGAGCATTTTTGGGGTATGGAAGGACGAGAAAATCTTCTCCGGAGTCAAAATTCAATCGGATTCTATAAACTTCGAATTTGTACCTATTCACGGATGGAGTCAATCATGCCTTAAGTCGAGGGCAGGGTATATGTCTTGCCCCCGGGCAAGAGTATGTCTTGCTTTTGACAAAGTGTGTCTTGCTTCGGGCAAGGTGTGGTCTTGCCGGGCAAGATCATCTTTGCATGATTAGAGCGATCCGTAGAGTAGGTCAGAGCCGTAGGTCCTGCGTCATTTAGTACTTCCATTTTATAATGCTTCGAGCATAGAATGCTTCGGATGAAGATCATGACGGAGGCTTATTTAGCTATCAGCGTCATTGTTGGCTTGTGTTTCTCAACTTCTCGGTAGTCAAGTGGAGCTTCACAACTTGTGCCCACATAAAGTAGTTTCTACTAGAAACTTCCATGTTAGTGAAATTGAACTTGTTACCGGTTCTCCGGATTGGAGGAACAAGATTGTGGTTGGTGGTTATGGGAAATAAAATCTCCATAATCATAAAAGAAGTTAGAACATTCGGGTTCTAAGACATGGTTTGGTTTAAATTTTCATGAAAACTACGGGTTTCATGGGTATTTAGTTTTTAAGGGAAACTTCGGGTTTCATGGCAACATTCGAAGCTTCGGGTTCGAATTTATGAAACTTAAGTTCGTATATACGCAAATCAAACGCAATATATATAGAACAAAAATAAAAAAAATAATAAATTTTAACATCTATCGTGAATGGGTAGTGAAATATGGAGTACACGGGACGCTTTGGGGTTTGCAAATATGACCCAAATAATTTTTGGTGGGTCGTAGTTGGGCTACGGAGCCCAACTTTTATTTTCTTGGAGCTGCGGCAGCAAGAAAAATAAAAAAATTTGGACGAGAGAGTGAGCCCAGCCGGGGAGGCGGGGTCCAAAGCCACACGGGTGTGAAGGAAGGACAACGGCGAGAGGCTGGCGAGGGTGCAGCAGTACGAGGCCACGGGATTGTTGGCCCGTCGGGGGCCATTGGGAAGAAGAGCGCGGGCCGAGAAAGAAAAAGAAAGAGGGGCCCGATAGCACGGGTCCCATTGCGGGGCTGGGGAAGGAAGCGAGCCCAAATTTGGGGCTGGAGATGGAAAGCGGAGCCGAGAGACGGAGCCAAGGGCTGGGGTAGCTTCATTTGGGCTGGGCGCTCGGGGCTGGAGCCGGATTGGGTCGGCTTTCGAGCGTTTGCCCGGCCGATGTCGCTCGGCTCGGCTTACGCGGCTTTCGGCTCGGCTCGGCTTGGCTCGGCGCGGCTTGGCCGGCTCGGCTTCGATTAGGGTTTTGTTTTTTTTTCTTTATTTTTTCAAAAAAGCCGAAAAATTTTTTTTTGTTAAGAATGTCCGGAGTTTTTTGAAGCGAAATTTGATATTTTATAGAAAGCGAAAAAAAACAAGAAAAAAAAAACCCTTAATTTTTCCCTTCGTTCACGATCATCAATTCACTTAATATATTTCGAATATATATTAAATGTCGATGCTAACCACCAAATATTTCGAAAGATCAATAATTCGTTAACGCGAGAAAATTGGGTTATGCATCGTAGTGAAGGTTCATGCAATCGGGTCGACAAAATATGCGACAATCGAGACCGTGTTTAGAAAGAGGCACAGTTGCGTGATGATTGTTGAACAATTTGTTTACTTGAAATTGCCTTGACTCGGTTTCCATCGTCGTGCGTTGAATCTTGTTCAAAATAAGAGGGGAAAAGTGAATCAATAGCAATATATGAATTCAATAAAAATAAATAAATCAAAGTAAAAACTATTGAAATTAATACTCCCATGATTGAAGATGATCAAAACTCCGGTATAATTTTCTTGAGCACGCGGAAAGAGAGCGTGGCGATAACGTGTTGTGGACGAGTTTTTAGGGAAGGGTGCGGCAAGAGAGGAAGGAGCCACAAGAAGAATTTGGTGGCCTTAGTGTATGTGGAATATGTAGTTCATATATTCCACATACCGAGGTGCCTTTATTTATAGTAATAGAAGTACAAGTACAATAAGGATACTAATCCCTTACGAACGAATAGCCTAATCCATATCTGCCACAGGATTTTGCAGCGATACGGTTAACACATGTTATATTTATCTACAACAACAACAACACTAATGGAGATGACTTTTAAGGATGTGATCGATTTATTTTGTTTGAATACATATCATAGGATGAAAGAGTGATCTGATTTAGCTTAATTATTTAAAATATTTTTATCATTGAATCTGTAGCAATTATTATGGAGCATTGGATGATCTAAAGAAGATAAGAAAAAAAACCGACCATTGGATAACTATACATCAATCTCAATCAATATGCTGTAATAGGCGAGGGTGGCAAGCGTCGAGGGACGTCTTGCACACCGGCATGTGGTCTCCAATTTTTTTTTGAGAGACGAAACAGATTTTTTTTTTTTATAAAATTAATAACTGAAACAAATATCAAGAGGACTCTTAGGATAACATTCACGAGGTCATCAATCCAAAAAAAAGAATTTCAACAAAATATAAAAGGCCAGCGGCCAAACTAGATATCGTTGTATGATAGGAGCATATTTATGCGACTTAGTAGCTGTTTTCTTGCATTTAAGTAGTTAGTTGGTTTATTATAGTGATTTAAGTTATTTTTGTGTGTTTGTAGGTTTAAATGGCAAGTGAAACGAAAGTGCGTTTTGAGGTGCATTTTGGGAGGCTGAAAATGGAGGGGCTGCTGGAATTGCACATGTATATGGGACCCGAGGGAATGGACGAATTTGGAGTTCAAATGAGGCTAGGATGCGATATGAAGATGGATAAGATAAGTTTAAAAGATAAAGATAAGATAAGGGAGAAGAGCATTATACGGAGCGTTATGTTATGCATCGCTTATCTTATGCTTATCTACTTTCCTTATCTTATCACTATCAGTTTCTACCTAATTCTAATTGCAATGGGAGAATTATTTTCAATAAAGACATTGGATAATCTGAGTGTTTGAGGAGTCCAATCCGTCACAAGAGTGGAAATAGAGATGCGGAAGACAAGTACATTGCAAGGCAGAATCCGAGAGGAATTGGACAACGCTGTGCATAAGGTCAGCTTCGACAGAGCGCCAGATTTCGTTAGAATGAATTACGTGTCGTGCCATACATGGTTGGAAAGCTCTGGAAGTCTAGTTTTCATAGGATTTTACAGATTGGCATTTGGATACGTATTGCAGATTTTACAGCTGTTTAGTGACTGGAGGTCAGAAACAGGAAATAGAGTCCTACTCGGATTTGGTTTCAAGGAGAAGATAATGGGCTATCTGTTTGTGCGTGTCTTTGGAGTTAATTCAGAAGGATGCTGGAGTTTACAAGGGTTAGAACTCTCTAGAAAACACTCGTGCTTGAAAGTTATTTGAGGATGCTGTGTGAGTAGAAGTGCACGAGAAGACAACGGGAGGACGAGGAGAGGGGAGCGAGAAAGTCGAGAGATTGAAGATTAGTGCGGGGATTACGGAGGTTTTAGGTGTATTCTATCTTTTATTTTCAATGTTTTTACTCAATCATGTGTAACTAAGTTCTTTTTAGCTAGAGAGGGCGAATTCAAAGCCATGAACATATATGTGACATGAGTTGATTACATCCGGTTTTGTTTCATAAATCGTGAATGCAATTTGCTTAGCGGGTTATCAAAGCGTATTTTTGTATGTTTGTGAGGAAGGGATGCATACTTAGTTTACATATATTTAGAATTTGATGCTAGAGTATAAGGGACTTTCACCCTAATAGTTAGAAACTTATATTCACAAGTAGTGAAGGTTGTTGGTCACAATCGTGTTAAGTAAATTCTGGTAAGAGTGTCATGCTATCATAGTCATAATTACCCTTGTCAACACTTATGATTTTTTTCATAGAACTTAATGATCTTTGAGATGTATCTCTAGTATGCTATCATATAGGGAACTTGATAAGAATATTTGGTTGTGTCGCTACGTCAATTCAATGAATCTAGGAAAATGAAGGTTAGTTTAAGCGTAACTAATTAGCAGGGTGTTGAATTCATGGTTTATTGGAATAATAGCGGAATTGATTTATGTTACATATGTATCATGTGTGGAGAAGGAGGTCCTCTAACTAGCCTTTTACCCATTCAATTCATTCAAAGTCGTTTTCATAAGGTTGCTTTCTTAAGTTTTACATTTTAAACTTTAATTTCGTCGGAATAAATCCCCATTTTCTTAAGTCTTGTTTATTGAGTCAAAATCTGTTTTCTCTTAGTTTTCAAGTCTTTAAAGTGTTATTTTCGTCAAAAACCAAGTGTTAGGTCTAGAGTTGAGTCTTTTGATTGTTTTTTTAAGTATTTGTTTTTAGTGTTTTAAGTCGGTTTTGAGTCTCTTGAGTATATTTGAACGTTTTTAACTTTGTTTTTAATATTTTGAGTCGGTTTAGAGGTCATTAGCAATCCCTCCCTAATCCCCAGGTTTAGAACGATCCCCTACTTACATATTCTTACAATTGTCAAAGAGGGTTTTAATTTGAGTGCTTAATTATTTTCACATCATTGTGCGGGTGGATTTGAGGGCGAGACAAATCAATGAATAAGCAAAAAGAACGCATCGAAGTCTTGAAATCATCCACACACTCAAACTCGGGAAGGCTAAGATGGCACTCCAAATCCAAATGATGAAAAGCCAAACACTCTGGGTGGCATGCGAGAAGTTCTACGCCTGAAAACCCACAATATAATGAGCCGGGGAGGATACTTAACAAAGAAGCGGCGCCGACTCCGAAGAGAACAACGAACCAATTGGTGTGTCCATACCAACATGAATTTTGTGTTCAACACCATCAACGAAGATACCACTTACAACTAAGTGAACCTAGGAGAAGCCGGTAACACACCAACACAAAATTAAAATATTTATTAAGAGAAACTCACAAATAACCTCTCCAAAAAAAGCACTTATTGGCCAGAATACTAAAAATGCAATCCATAAAAGAGGAAGGCTAGAAAAAGAGGAGAGGAGAGATACCACTGGTGGCAAGCCGAGCAAGAGGCTGGCGGCTATGGATTTGATAAATCTATGTGGTTTGGTAGGGGGAAGGAGAGAGAGAGAGGAGAGAGAGCCGTTGGGGGTAAAAAAATCCAATTCTTTGTTTGTGCCGTGGTCTTCAATTTGATTTGCGGGCTTCAGCTTGCTTTTTCAGTGATTACTAAACGAAATTGTCCAGGGGGTGATCTTCTAATGATTACTTGAAAAAATCATTAGAAGATCTAAACGAGCATTTATCTAGTAGTCTTGGATTGTGGGGCCAGGACCACTTTCACGTGATTGTTCACACGCACCAACGCTCACTATGA
This sequence comes from Gillenia trifoliata, assembly GCA_018257905.1. Lineage (NCBI taxonomy): Eukaryota > Viridiplantae > Streptophyta > Magnoliopsida > Rosales > Rosaceae > Gillenia > Gillenia trifoliata. The sequence goes on along the minus strand of CM031081.1, from coordinate 9,603,527 downwards.
ATCCATAGTAGGTGCCAGCCTGTTCTAGGTCGTATGGGCGACTCGAACTTGTTGTGATGCGCAGATGCGCCAGCTTCACGTGATCGTGTATATGAGCGTTTATTGTATAGTTTTATATTGTGGTGTTATCACCTATTTTCACTGATGCCATGGGGGCATTTATTTGGTTTACGGGTTTTCCGTAGATCCTTATTTTACGAACCTTCAGGTAAAGTATTTTAATGCCGAACGGTGACTTTCTGCCCGTTTCGGATGGTAAGTATATTTCCGTACTTACCTCGTTTTCTACCTACTATTATAGTACGTTTTCTGAAACGGTTTTCCAACCAACTACTTGATTTTGACGGCGAGGGGTTACTATTTTCAGAAAACAAAGGTTTTTACAAAAATGACTATTATTGGCCCACTCACCCTTCTGTTTTTGCGCCCCTCCAGGTTTAGTGGCTGAAGCTGTTTACGTTCGAGGCGGTGGTATGACGAAGGTTCAAATTCCTTGGTATTATATATACTCTGTATCCCGTACCTTGTACTATTACTGTTGTATTAATTCTTCCGCCCGTACATTTGTGTACACTTGAATCTTAATTTATTCAAATATTCTTATTTATTTCAAATTGGCTTTCGTCACCCTACGTGGTGTCGGCCAGCACACTCGACTTTTGGGTGTCCACGTGTACATCCGGGTCGGGATGTGTCACATATAACTTGAAACTTAGAATTCATAATCAACATTCCTCTACACTTGAAGGCTACCTTACATTATAAATTGAACAATAACTGACATTCTGTTTGGATGAAGGATTTTTAATTTTCATAAAATTTTATTTTGACAGAAATTACAATTTACAGTAATTAAAATCCCATTAATTGAAATTTCATTGTTTGGATGTTGAATACATAGAAATTACAAAATAACGAGAATTATTATTTTCATTGTTTGGATAATTCCTAGAATTTGTATTTTACACAAGAATACAAAAAAGAACATTAATTAGGAGGGCAAAAGATAGGATGAATGATGTTGGCGAAAAGTGCATACTACTTATCAACAGAGTGCTTCTTATTTTTAAACGAAAATTAATCTTGTCCTCAAAAAAAGGATGAAGGAAAAATTCCTATGGAGGGTGCAATGTTTTGGTTCTTATTGTCAACCGGATGGAGAGGAATTTTGGACTATTAAATGGGGAGGTGTGGAAAGAGATTTTGGCTATAAGAATAAGGTAAATTCATATTAGATACCTTGGGTATGGGTTTTAAGAAAAAATACCATATTTAAGGATAAATACAAAGTCTAATTAAATATTTTATGATAAGCCACAAACTTTATTGCAAGTAATCATATGACTAAATAAAAGATATGAGAGATTACTATATTGTCCTCAAGTTTATTTCTTTTAGAATTTTATAAGGTCTTTAGAGTTCGGGGTTAACTTTGAGGGTTTAGGGTTTTAAAAGGTCGGTCAAGGTTTGGGGTTTAGGATTTTTGTACTCTGACAATTATTACTATATAGAGGTGCGTTTTCTTAAGATGGACCAAGAAAAATTATAACTTATTACAATGTGGAGTTTATTCCTATACATAACTGGTCCCAAGTTGGGACCTTAATTTTTTATGATTTTAAGGAGGTTATACTTTTATAGAATATTACTTTAGAGAGATTGTAAATACTCAACATTTAGGAGTAATTCCAAATTGGTCACAACCTTTTAAAACTTTCCAAATAACTACCTAACGTTTTAAAAATTGGACATCCGTTGGGTCACCAACATTAAGTGATGACCTTGACAAGTATTGAAGCAAGATTTCACTCTCACGTCATTTATACAACTCTAAATTCCCAAACGGATCCCTTTTAACTAGACAAAGCTAACATTTAACTTGGCTTAATGGGGTCAATTTGAGGACTCATAACTCTAAAATGATGTGTTAGTGAAAATTAGTTCAATATTTGTCCATATCATCACTTAACATTAACGACATCATCAATTAAAGGTAGCGTCATTACTTAACGCCAGTGACCTAACAAGTGTCTATTTTTCAAACGTTAGGCAGTTATGGAATGTTTTAAAATGTTGAGACCAATTTGTAATCACCTCTAAATGTTGATTAGTTATTCGTACTTAACCCAAAAAATTATAAAAGTGATATAAGGCATTTGGTTTGATTAGAACTAGACAATTTTCAATAGGCCAATCGTATTTGGTTTAGGGTTTTTAGGCTTTCATGTGTGGTCACTTTTGTGCCTTTTTGTGTGGGTCTTAGCTTTGCCGATGCACACTTTATGTAATTTTTATTTTGAGTTTAGACGGGAATCTTTACTCATGCTTTGAATGCATAAGTGACGTCTCATTCGTACTATACCCCATTTATGGGAGCGGTTGTTTCACCTGCATCTACAGAGTCTTTGTACAATGTCTATTTGGACTATGTTATAAAAATTTCCATTGATAAAAAAAAAATCGTATCTGGTTCAATTCGGTCTAAAGTTACTCTTTTGAGTGTAAAATTCATGAATTGGTTGGTTTTGATGTGAATATGTATTGCAAATCAATCCCCCTAAAAAGGAAAAAGATAATAACGAAACCAATCAAATATTGTAAGAAAAAGAAGAAAATCGTAAATAGTCATGCAATAATGTTATCCATCTTCAATGTTAGGAATAGGCCAACCATGAAATCTATATTGGAAGAAAAAGAAGAAAATCATCATCGTATTGAATTTTTCCCTAAAATTTACCTCTGATACATATGAAATATTGTTAGCAAATAATAAAACAAAATCAATTTGGGATAAATAGATTCTCTTATTCCCCTTAAAGAAATTTAATTAAAACATGATAGACAACTAAATCTTATGGTGGTATGATTCCATTTCTATCTACAGAAACAGCCTATAAAAACACTACATAAACCACAACAACAATGTAGACATATGATTGAAGAACACTAGCAAATTTTTTAAAAATAAAATAGATAAAATGGGCTCCAGCCTGGTTGTTCTATTTGTTTGCTTAGTGTTTTTGCTAGTGTCGCTTTCCAGAGTTCGAGCTCAGCAAACCATTTTCGATGTGACAAAACACGGTGGCGTTGCTGATGGAAAAACGGATAACGTCAAGGTAATATTTATCTTAATTAAAAAATAATTATAAATGATCACTTAGCACTACGATCTAATAATATTCGTTTTTATTTGTAGGTAAGATGTCTAAAATTCGACTCCAATTAGCTTGACTATAACCTTTTTGTTTATCTCTAGGCTTTCACCGATGCATGGACTGAAGCTTGCCAAAAGAATGGGGGTGGTGTGGTCTTATTCCCACCCGGAGTATACTTGGTGAGCCCGTTGGTTTTGAAAGGTGGATGCAATGGACCAATCGGGGTTCAGATAGAGGGGAACCTACTGGCGCCGGTGGAGGAGGAATATTCGGTTGATATTGACCATTGGATCACCTTCCAATACGTTGACAACTTGGTAATCAACGGTGGTGGTTCGTTGGATGGACAAGGACCTTCTGCTTGGGCCCTTAACAACTGCAAGAAAGATCCACATTGCAAACGACTTCCTGCTGTAAGTTCTTCCATTAATTACTTGCTTAATTTGTTCATATATATTATGGGCTTGCATGAGAAAATGTGAAGCTCATGCACGTCCCATGCAGAGTCATTTTATGGTTTTCTAATCCAAGATTGATGGAAGTATTCATTGGTATACTAAAATATGCAACGTCGTGCGATCATTAATTAGTTCACACGGAATAGGAAGATGGATGAGAGAGTTGATATTTTCATTTTTTAGGATATAGTATCAATAAATATCCACTTATGTTATAACACGTGAAAATAGATTATACTTACGTAACCAAACTCTAATGACCTACATTCCTTATCATTAATTATTTTCTCCAACAAAATTATTTATAACACGTCGGTTATAGATGTGAGATTTATTTATAAATGTGCATACCGTGTTTAGCAGATGCATTGTTGTCAGCACTTTGTATTTAGATATGGTATTTCTAGCATTACTCTTAGGATAATCTCATCCCTATTGAATTAATGATGGGTTTCATAAACATTGTTAGAAAATATGAGTTCCTTACCATTACTCTCCTAATGCTGATTACTAATGGTCGTGGTTCCCTATTTATTTATTTATTTATTTATTTTTGCAGAATTTGAAATTTGATTTCGTCACAAATGCACGCATAGATCACATAACATCGATCAACAGCAAGAACCTCCACATCAACCTTTTCGCAAGCCATGACATAACAATTAGCAACATCAACATATCAGCCCCCGGTGACAGCCCAAACACCGACGGAATCCACATTGGTTCGTCACACAACATCCAAATCTTGGACTCAGTGATCGCCACCGGCGACGACTGCATATCCTTCAGCACCGGAACAAACAAGGTCAGCATCAGAGGCGTTCACTGCGGTCCGGGCCACGGAATAAGCATCGGAAGCCTTGGCAAGGGAGCTGGTGACACTGTTTCTTTTGTGGACATAAGAAACTGCTCCTTCTTTGGTACTAACAATGGAGTGAGGATCAAAACATGGGCTCCCTCTAAACCAGGCATTGTTTCACATATTACCGTCAAGAACATTCAAGTCGATCAGGTCGAAAACCCCGTCATCATCGATCAACAATATTGCCCTTCTAGTGCTTGCAATCCAGAGGTACGTAATAAATACATTAAGTATGGTATGTACCCCTAACTAGAAAGTTAATACGACGTTAACTACTTACTTGGACTCACTTTTCAATATAATCTCATGATCCAAATAATAATTTTTCTTCGTTACCAAGACCGGAAATGGAAATTATTTATGCACACAATTTTTCACCCCATGCACACACCTCATTCTCTCTAATCATTGGATTAAACAAATCAAAGGAGAATTAAGGGTCAGAATTAGATTTAGCTTAGTCATTTAATCATGATCATCAACATTTCATTGTTTATTGAAAACACTGTATGTGCATATCTATTTGGTAACAAGTCGGATCATGGATAGATTGTAATTAATGTGGGCACAAACGAATGATTTGCTGTTCAATTAACTTACCAACTTGTTAATGCTTTAGCGCTACTGTACATTGTGATTCGTATACATAAATGTAGTCCTAAACCATGATTTTATATATCGCTTTCATTGTGTGCAGGACTACTCCCAAGTTCAAATCAAAGATGTTAAGTTCAGTAACATTTGGGGTACTTCAAGCACACCAAATGTCGTTACTCTTAAATGTAGCAAAACTACACCTTGTCAGAAGATCGAGTTGAACGGCATCAACCTAACTTACGACGGTCGTGACGGAGCGGCTCAATCAACATGTTCAAACGCAGATGTTATAACTTCCGGCCTGCAAAATCCCACCGCTTGCACAGCAAAGATAAAGCCTTAGGATCAACAATGTAGTTTTTTTTTTTTTAAAAATTTATGCAAGTCTATGTAGTTCTTTGTTGCATTCATTTGTACCGTTACTCCACTTAGTCAAATAAGGCAAAATTCATCCTACTTGGGTTCTTTTTACTAACAATAGTTTCCTATCATCATTTGTTACACAACGACATCAATGTGAGCCAGTGAAATTGCACCAATATGGTAACTTTCAAATTCTGATTACGATTCAATACCGTAAACTCAAGGCCTCGTTTGGTGTCTATGATTGACTTGGATTGATAATACACTAGATTCAATGAATGTTGAATGAAAAAAATGAATGTGTGCTTGCAAATCTTGTCCAAGTTGAAAGTAGAAGATGAACTAGTCATAAATAAAACTTATCCCTTCTAATCGTACCATTTTTGTGAGAATTAGAAGAGATAAATTTCCTTTATGATTAATCCACCTTCTAGGCTTCTGCCTTTATTTTATTTCTCCCGAAAATAAAAATAAACAGGGTGTGCAAAAGAATAAATGGGTGCGGGAAATCATTTTCCTTCTACTAAAACTAATAACAAATGTAAACCAAAAGGGCTTTCTTAACAAAATTAAAACCACACAATCGTTTTTCATTACATAATTGGGTAAACCACAAAAACCATTTTCGTGATTTCAGGCCTTGTTTTTCCTTTAAACTCATCAACTTCTGAAAGTAAGAGGTACGGAAGTAGAGCCACACGCTCAGTAAGAATGACTTTTATAACGAATATAAGAAAGATTTTGTGGTACATAATTTGATTGCAGTCTTATCGGTATAGAAAGTAATAACGGTCACAAGCTGCATAAGAAATGAGAAGCAGAGTGACAATTAATGAGTGTTACACTATACAAGCTTTGCCAGGATCCATAAACATGTATAAACACATAAACGCATCAAGCAAAGGGTTTGGAAGATACTAATCTGTTTGCTTCTTTGGATACTCCCTTGGCCCAAATATGGTGGATCCGATTCTGACATTGGTGCTGCCCATTTCAATCTGCAAGGATTGAGAATGCTAATGGTTATGTGCAAAATCTCTGTTTAATGTCAAGCTCATTTAAGGGTTAAGAAATGCAGCACAAACTCCAATGGGCATATGCACAACGGAAAATGCATGTCTTATGTGTTTTGGACATCGTTTTGGAAAATACGAGTTTGTTGCTGTTTCTTTGAAGTTCAACAGTATAGGGAATTTCATACCGCTTGCTCAAAGTCACCAGACATGCCCATTGACAGCTCACAGTGCTCCTCTGCCATATCAAGTGCCTTGCAGACCTCAGTTCTACACTTTGATAGCATCTATTGAATTGCAAGATATAAAACCTAAACAAGTTAATCGACCCCAAAAAGCACAGGAAAGCAAAAGAACTATAAAAAAGAAATAAGTATATTAATAAAACTGATCAGTAATAGGACTTTCCAACATTAAATGGATATTTTACTAGTCCTCCTTATTGCCATGGTGATACCACAGGCCAAAAATAAAACCATGGCAATACCAGCAGCTCTCTCCTTCAACAAGGAAAGGTCTCAAGTCCAACCAAAAGGAGGACAAGGATCTGAGAGGGGAAAGGTGTCCTCTAAATTGCATAGCCTACAAATTACCATTTCTTCCAAGAGAAATCAACCTTATATGGGTATGAAAAGATTTAATTCTGTTTTAAATACATATTAGCAGAATTTCGTTTGTGATACAGAACCTAATTTGAATGCTCTGAGAAAATAAAGCGAAACAATGCCTTTGTAAGCAGTTTCCATCCCCCCCACTATGCAAGTATGAAAATTACCCTGAAGTTTTCTGGGGTGGATGTATAGTCTGGCATCCCTATGGTCATTAAGCCAGAAAACTGTAGATTTGGGCACTGAAATTTGACGTGTTTCGCAAGTTCAGCACAACCAGAAGGATCAATACCAGATTTCGCTGCAAAACATATTGAAAAAACACACAAGGTAGGTGAGGTGGGGAAAATTAAAATTTAACCCAGCATTACTGGCAATAGAAATTCAATTCAGTAGCTAGAGAGAGAGTGATTTTTCTTTGTGCAAGTGACCAACTATAGAAATACCATGACTGCTGAAGGTTTTGGCGGCTGCCTTACAAGCAGCTGTGTAAAAATTAACTTCTTGAAGACCAGGCAAAATGTCTTCCGATTGGTATAGGACATGTTAAGATATCAAGACATGAGATGATATAATTGCTAAACTTATGTAGTCGTGCTCTTGCAATGAAATATCACGTGTTGCATTTATCTTGTAGGATTAAAAAGCACAAAGTTAAATAAGGGTAAACATAGACTAGGAACCAAAAACCAGACGGAGTAGTAGGCTTTTATGCAGCTAAAAGGGGGAGCAAGGAAGCATAAGATTTAAGCAACTTCGATGCCTCTGAATTGTTATTAATGCTCAACTAAACAACATGACAGATTAGTGCAGGAATGAATGAATGATGATTTTGAGTCACTCACATTCTTCTCCACTGGTATTTACTTGGACCAAAACCTTTAAAGGATTTCTTCCAAGGTTTGATACCGCTCGATCAAGATGATTTGCAATCTGAGGTTTATAAAGACACATTATTATTTTGAGTTGTAACACAATCACAGCATCTCTACAATGACTAATCAACTGAAAGATAATAAGGTTTTCGTGACATATTACTAGCAATTTGGTTAACACAACAAGTAAATGAATTTCCTTCAAAACTGCAGCTTAGATCAATTACCTTGAGCAAATAAAACAGATACTGGACTTGTCTTTACCTTCTCATTGTCTACGCCCTCAACCAAGGCCAAATTCGGGACTCCAGCTGCATGCAGTTAATGTAAATGCAATCATATTCTCAAACAGCTAGACTAGTCACAAACATTCCTCAAACCAATACATAACGGATTTGAAATCACAATGCAATATGTTTGAATTTGTAACCACAAGATCCAATGAGTGACCAAAACCGTGCATTTCTTATTTCCGTTCGTATACTCTGTGAGTCATTTGAAAGTTTAAGCTAAATAATATTAACTTAAAATCTCTATATCCAAAGGGAACCAACAAAATTCAATCACTATATTCAAAATAAGTCAGACAGCCAACTCTCACATGATGAAACAGCAGAAATCAATATAAAGTTTGATGATATCCGAATTCGAAATCCCATCAAAGGTAAACAAAGGAATTAGGGGCCATTTGTAACAGCTGCAGAAAATCATAGCTTTTTCCCAATTATCAAAAGTTGGGTTCTTTACAAATTATCAATAAATCGAAACAAAAACAAAATCATACCCAGAAGCAATTTCGCCTTGTTGCTCTGCAAATGCCCAACGAAATGCCACTCTATGTCATCAGGAAGCTGCAGACATACACACGTTTACAACTGTTAAACGCCGCCGTTTCGACTTCGGATAGTTGCAGAGAGAGAGTCAGAGCTACAGAGACAGAGATAAGTCTCACCTGAGGTGCTTTTTCGAGGATTTCCTGGACGTAATTCTCGCCGAAACGGCGGTGGCCGAAGTTGTACACTTGGCGGATGAGAGAAACGGGTTTGGTCTTCGACACTGCTACCGTCCTCACCAGAGCCGGATCCCGACCCGACCGCTCCGCAGCCTGCCGGACCCGGAGCATGACTGACCGGAGCGCTGAGACGCCGGCGTTTTCGACAGCGGAAGCAGCCATGCCGAGGGTGTTTCGGAATCTGGACCGTTATGCTGTGAACAGAAGAAATGTCAAGTTGTGCGGTGTGCGTTGGTAAAATATGAAAATGATAAACGCAAGAACGTTTGGGTTTATTCTTGCTATACCTCAGTTGTGGTCTCTATTTGCACCGAGGAATTTGACAAAAATACCCTTTTGGTTGAGATGTTCATCTACACATTTGGCGAGACCCACCTCCAAAAAATGTAAAAAAAGTACGCGTATTTTTATTTAAATTTTTCAGTCAAGATTACATCTTTACATTGGATAACTTTTCAGCCAGCCAAACTCCAAAAAGACTTTTGCTCTTGTTTTCGAAAAAATTTTGGATGATACGTATTATTAAATGGTATAGCCATTGAATGATCCCATATTAATTTACAGTGGGCTTCAAATAAATTCCAAACCATTTAACGGACGTACCATTGAAGTTTGACTCCTTGTTTTCAAAGTTTATAGAATTTTACCCTGTTTAAATGTAAAATGACCTAATAACCTTAAAGTACTACATTGTTTTATTTAGTTAAGAAATTTAGGTGCAAAAAGACTTAAGTGCCCTTGTAGATAGGTTTAATTGTTTCAGACCTATTTCCCTCGTAATATGAACGTAGCAAACAAACCGTTGTTCTTCATTCTTCTTCTTCTTCTTCCACCCACATCGACACCAAAGTGAAGAAAGAGAACGTACTCCTTCCACCCACTACGACGGCCACCCAAACCTCCTCTGTCTCCCTCCAGCAGCAGCACCACCGTGACGAGCAGCCACTGCGTTCTTCCTTCTCCCTTAACTTTTTTGTAGTTGTGCGGTGTATAAACTTAACCTTTTCTATTTCTGGTTTTTCAAGATCAGCCTTATAATTTGTTGTTTGCATTGTTAAAAGTATGTTTACAAGAATTTTCTTCATATTTATGGTTTAATAATTAGATTATAGCTTAAAGATGTAAAACAAAATATAGTTTGGTTTGAAAAACTCGTATGATTTCATAATTTGATTCTAGTGGCACGACTGGTGGTTGTTAACTAGAGGGTTTGTCGAGTGGAGCTTGAGTCTTGTATTGAGCAGTAGTCACGATCAGATCGAATGTCCCTCGAGTATAAAAACAGTTTCGTATATATCAAAACACTACTTTACTTTTCACGTGATATGTATGTATACATGATCATTTTGGTTGTTTTATGTTAGAAAATTACTAGGTTTGGAGCCATGTTGAACTACAATGGGAGATGGATTGAATACAATGGTGATCAAATGAAATTAATGACAACGTCAAAGAATATTACTTATGAAGAGTTAGTGCACGCGATACTTCATCAGCTTGATTTTGATTCAAGAAACTATGAGATCAAAATATTTTATCAATACAAGACAAATGTGGAGACTTTCAATATGATGGAGGTATGTGACAACAATGATGTGACTACTTAGGTTTGTGAAAGTCTATCAGTGCAATGAAGTAGGTGATGTAGGAGTTGTCTACCATGCTCATAAGCATCAAATGCTATCACCAAATTAACCGTTGGATTCATCTAATGGTGAGGAAAATTAATAAGGGGAATAAGAGGATTTGAAGCATTGCAGCTTCCCGACTTGGGTTACAATCTCGTAGACACTAGTCTTGTCATCTACAACTCCTCATTTTACCTCCTTGGTGGAAATTGATGTTTACCTCCTTGGTGGAAATTGATGATAACGCATGTGGGTTATGAGTGCTTTCGACAACGACCCCTTCAACGAATGTCTTTATCAGCCTTAGGGTCGCGCTTTATTCGTTTATTTTTCAAATAGGTAGGGCATTAACCTTGCATTGTAAGCCCATTGGCCAAGTTTAGCTCGACCAATGTAATTTAAAATTATTATTTTCATTAAATTTAGTAGTTTTATTTTAATACAAGATTTTCATAACTAATAGACTTTGTTTTTCAAATAGAAAGGATATAACGGCAAAGAAGTAGGTGATGGTCAATGGCCTTAGTGTTTTCCCAAATTTTTGTTTTTTTCAAATTTTCAAATCTTTTCATATATCAAAATTATAATTTTTTTAGGGAATTTAAAACATCTTTATTGTTTAGATCTTTAATTTAGTTTTGAAATTTCTTTAAATTATTTATGGGTAAATTATATTTTGCACCCTCAAGTTTGGGTGCAATTGCAAACTCATACATTATGTTTGAAACATTGCAATGTCATACAACCATTAAGTATTCTATTAATTTTTTCTTTAAGTGATGATGTGGCCAATGTATGACCCACAATTTTTATGATGTAGTTGTCTAATGAGTGTCATGTGGACCCATACTTTTTATGATGAAGAAGACCATTGGTTATGCACTTGTCTGTGCCCCTTTACTAATGTTGTTCAGGAGTACCATTCTCGTAGTCAATCTGCGAGATTAATTTTGCTCAACCTAGCACACATGAAAAAGCAAAATTTTGACATGGAATGCCATGTTGGCCGAACCACCCTATCCAAATCTAGTTTACTTTGTGAACAATTTCCTATGTTCCTAGATTCAAGTTTGGTGTTTGTTTTAGTTATGGATATTGTCCTCGAATATGAGTTAATTGAATCATGTTTCTTATATACATGTGACCGAGTTCAATTAATACGTGATTAGGTATAAATGTGGGGAAATTAGTTGTCTGGATGAATGTGCTACTACGCACACTAAGTTTATACCTAAATCACCCTTCTAGCAACTAATTCAAGTCTATCTAACCCAATTAAGGGCATTGGCATCGGTCCTCGTTGTATTAATGGTACGAAATTACCATTAAGGAGCCTTATATTCTCTCCGTTCCGGAAGAACATCATTTAGTTTTAAGGATATTTGAGAGAACAATGATCATGAAACCATGTAGAAAATACAGTAAAGTATCTTCGCATCACCTCCAAAATATGAAGCCTGAAGTTATGTTTTGGGGCCAATGGGCTACTTCCCAACTAGGACGTGCCACATATAGGCTTGCCTGGAGCCGGGTGATTCGAACAGTTTACTTGCTTTAGCACGATCGTTTGGGACATTCAGGTCAAAACACAATGCAACGTCTTACACAACGCATCACCTTACCTGGAGTAAGGATTTTGTGCCTACAAGCACATTTTGCCAAGCCTGCTCGTTGAGGAAATTGGATTTCTATATCATTCCTAGCAAAGATACTACATAACCCTATTTTCATAGTGAATTAAAGGGAATAATGTGGACTAATCCAACCAAAATGTGGACCATGTAAATATGGTTTTGGTTGATATATCGACACAATGGTCACATGCTCATCCACACACTACGCTGCTAAACTCCTGGCCGATTTTAACTTAAGGGCTCACCACCCTAATTTATCCCATAAAGTCTAAAAGACTGGATAATGTCGGAGAGTTATATTGAAGATTTTTTTTATAAAGTATTGTATGTCTTTTGGGTTTGTAAGTGAACATTGAATTCCTTATGTTCAACCCTCAACACAGCCTCGCAGAAGCAATCATAAAGTGCATTATCAATTGATCGCTCAGACCTTGGTAAAAGCACCAAGCTTTCGGTTTCTACCTAGGGCTATGCAATATTGTATGCAGCTATGTTAGTCCGCTGGAGACCCATTGCTACCCGACATTTTTCAGCGTTACAGTTGGTTACTAGGTACGAAACTGATGTTTCGTACTTGCGCGTTTTGGGTATGCACCTTATGCCATATTGCGCCTCCACAACGAACAAATATGGGTCCTCAAAGAAGGATGTGAATCTTTGTCGATTATGATTCTCGTTTGAATTATCTTTTTAGAGCCCTTGCACGATATCTATTTACCGCTAGTTTGCAGATTGTTACTTTGATGAGATAGTCTTCTCGCTGTTAGGAGGAGATAAGAATGTCAACGTTCTTGAAGAACGGCGCGAATTATCGTAGACGTCCCCACTATGTCTTATCTCGATCCCCATATTCTAAATTCCAAAGTGTTGCTACAAACGCTTTCTTTGATCTAGCAAAAGTGACAAGATCACACATACCAGCTGCAAACATGCATGCAAGGATAGACGTATGTAACAGACGTCGAGTTCGCCCTTAAAGGACTGTTGGCCTCCCCTGTTAAACAGTCTGGTACGTCGGCGGCTAGTCAATCAATCTGTTCTCGACTAAAGCGTGACAGATCACTCGGTTTGAAGGATTCACCTCTTTAGAAGTGAAGAAACATGGCACAAAATAAGTCCCTTCCTCGTTCGCTATCTCAACCATTCCACCTCATGAAATTTATCCAGATTATTCTGAGACTTGAAGTCTTCGGTCCATTATGCATGCATGGATGAGTTAAGGAATTGGAATGAGATTATCATCGATGATATTTACGTATATGGTAGCTACCCGAAATAGTGAAAAACAATGATATCGAATAGCGTTCCGTTGATGAATGTTAACGTAAAACTACTTGGTCAACTAGAAACAATCCATGTCAAATTAGATTCCTTGGCGAAGCAGAAAGTGTTTACGCCGGTAGTTCAAACACCATCCAACGCAAAAGGAAGCGTAATGAGATAGTGTTAAGTACATCTCATAACGCCCTTGATTGATTGCAGCTTATGAACGTGGTTGCAACGTATCTATAGGGATCATGATACATAAATCTACATGGAAGTTTCCGAAGGACATTCATGGACTGATTCAAATAGTTCTAGACCACAAAACACTCTTTCTATTAAATTGAGGCGTTCACTTTATGGATTGAAACAATTCATGGATTGAAACAATTCGAGCGGTTGTGGTATACCCGTCTAAGTGAATATTTAATCAGCTAAGGATATGTGAATAAACTATGCCCCTTCATGTACAAAACCGAATTTGCTGAGTTGCAGTTTATTTCGATGATATGAATCTCAATTAGACTTTGGAAGAACTTGAGAAAACTGCCTCGCACCTGAAGTCAAAATTTGAGATGAAAGATCTTGGAAAAAACTCTTTTCCGTTTCGACTTGAAGTTTCAAGCAAAGTTCAAATGGTATTTTGGTCCACCTATCGAACTACACCCAGAAGGTGTTGCCTTCGAGTACACCCATGATCGTTCATATGCTAAATGCAAATGAGACCCTTTAAAAGGTTGTGGAAACTGAAGTTCCATATCTAAGTTCAATTAGCGCTTTATTGTACTTAGTCCATTGCATTAGGCATGACATCCCATTCATTGTTAATCTTTTAGCAAGATACAACACTGCGCCTACACGCTACCACCAAATAGGTGTTAAAGATGATTTTTCATTACTACGAATTTAGGCTTATTCTATCCCTACGCATCTCATAATGAACCACAACCTCTTAGTTATTGGAATGATGCCTACCTTGTGGGATACGCTAACACATACTATCTGTTTGATTCGCACAACATACGTTTCCAAACAGATTATGTATTAACCGTTAGGATCACCGCAATATCTTGGAGGTCAACCAAAAATAGACCTTAGTTGCAAAATCTTCGAACTCATCACCATACACAAAGCCACAAGTGTACATGGGAGCATATTCGAAGCACCTGCGATTTTCATCCTTTGTTGAGTCCCAACGACGATCTATGAAGACAACGCCGTATGTTTCAACCATACCATAACATGATACATCCAAGAAGTCAACACCAAGCATATTGCGTCTACATCACATCAGCATGAGCATCAAAAGATTGAAGTCAAGCAGATCCGATCTCAAGACAACCTTGTTGACCTCTTCACAAAGTCATTGCTGAAGAAGCTTATTCGAGGAATTGGTAAGCGCAAATTTTCTCATTTGCAACACTGTTAGTTTCTTATTTGGAATTTTGTCAAACTCAGAGGGAGTTTCTTGAAGTATACTCGCTTGACGTAAATGTACTATTTTTTTCCTACGATCAGGATCATTTTTCCCATTAGAGTTTTGTTGCCTGACGAGGTTTTGATAAGGCACACATTCTGGGTTGGTAATACCCTTGTGTGCATCCTACTGACATCCTGTAGATGTTTAGTTTCGACATTGCATTAACTCACCTTTTTCTCCTTAGACTATGGGTTTTGTCCCACCTTGGGTTTTACTGTAGCCAGGTTTTGGTGAGACTTACTCTTGTGTGCAAATCCCTATATGAGACTCGCGTGTTCTCCATCAGTGCCTACAAGATGACTTCATCAACTATTTGAACTTTTAGCATGAAGATCTTATGCGGCTGCTACTTGAGTATTTACACACTCAAGAGGGAGTGTTACAATTAATATTGGCATAGTGTGATTGTGTAAATCCTAAGTAGAGATAAATTAGGAATCCTTCGGGATCTAGAAGATTTTTTCTTGTACAATTTGTACTACTTGGAGAGCAAGTTTCTCTCTCCCTTATTACTATAAATAAAGGCACTAAGCATAATGAATATATACCACAGTTGCTTAAACCCTTCTCTCTCTCTCTTCTCTCTTTGTCTCACCCCTCTCTACTCTCTCTAAACTTTAGGTCACAATATTATATATATTGAAGTGTATTTAATATTGGTAATACTATTAATTGATATATAAAATATTTTATTTTGAATAAGAGCATTAAAGTAATTATACTGGTTTTCATTTTGATTCAGTTGAATTAGTAAACAACTTATATGAATTCAATATTATTCCTACGTCGATTCCAGAAAATTTTAGTAAACAACTTCAACAGGAATAAAACTCCAACTCCTCCCCCATTTCAACTCCTGTTCAATTCAATTCCTCTCATTCTGATTACGGATTAGTAAACGAGCCATAAATGTAGAGAAAGAAGGAGAAAAAGAGGTACCCCAAAAAAGAAGGAGTACTCATCTCAAAGTAGTCATCCTTCTAGGGAGTGAAGTGAGGTAGTGTAGTTTTCATAAAGAGAAACCAAACACTCCACCACTACCACTAAAGGTGTGTGGCGCCATCTCCTCCTTGTTAGAAAAAAGTGTGTACTAGCTACTTACACTTGTTCTAGTCCAATACCAAGAAGGTGTCGAAAGTTAAAGGACTCTAACTTTAGAGTCTAAGAGGAAGAGCTACACAAGGTGGATTAAAGTGAGAGAGTTTGGCAGAAGTGCTTCATCGGATTCAAAGCATATGTATACTAAACCCTCTCTCATTAATCTTGCAAACAAGTGCATAGATCAACCATAAGATAAAAATCTTGAAGGGGGTTTGTTTTTACAAGTAGTTTTGTTGCTTTCGCTCCTAATTTGTGCATGCATGTTAATATTGTTGCTTAATATGTTCATGCATGGTTAATTAGTTTGTGAAAATTTGAATCTTCACCCCAACAAACCCTTCAACCATAACTCATCTTTGGCCACTCACTTCTATGCTACCTCGATTGTTATTTGATTCGGGTTTCTACCATGACAAACAAGTGGCAGTGGATTTGACGTCCATATTTGTTGTGAAAATATTTGAAGGCGTCCCTCAACAACGCTGTGCGTAAGTATATTTGATATCGCGATGTGGAGAGAGATTCAAACAACGATACTTTGTTGGGTTAGATACTGTGCGTAAGTAAGGTCGATATCATGACAAAGGAGAGAGATTCAGACAACGATACTCTGTTGGGTAAGATTGATTTAGATCAAATTAGGTTGAGTTATGTTTGATTGCATCCTATAAGTTGGCATTGCCTGCTGTTAACAGAGATAAAAATTACTCAAACAAAGTATTTCTGTATCTATATATCGTATTGACATGAGAGAATTCACAACTCTCAAAAGGGCAACTACAGATAGTTCCTCTTAGAAGCCTAAAACGAATAACTTAGATCCGAAAACAAAAAACATTACCAATTGACATAGAAAATTCTTATAACATATATATCAAGTCAAAAGCCAAAAAACCTAAAAGTAAAAACAAAAAAAGTTGCTCAACGATCAAAGTATATTATCGTTGAAGCCACCTTAACTGCAAAGTCCGAAAAGAGGGAAACAAAACTAGAGTGGAAAATGGAATTAAGAGGAAAAACATAACTAGCCTTTGAATTGGACTTGGCTGGATATACTAGGCTTTGAATTGTTTTAATTTTAATTTTTATCAATATCGTAGGCTCCCCGTTAATGGGTCCGGGCCTGAATCTGGTCCTGCTCCTGGGCCCAACGAGCCTTGAGGTTGTGGACTAGGTTGACTGTTGGCCCCCGTCATTTGCTTCCTTCGAGAAGTTTCAGTTATAAACTTACTCCAAGTAAAAATCTCCAAACCAATTGCAACCAAAGCAAACGTTCCAAGGACTCCGATGTAAACCCACAGCCAGGTTTTATTCGGCCTCAAAATTGCAATGCCATGGAATATGTTCACTGAGATCACAGCCAGCAGTGCATACCCTAGAAAATGATGGTACATGCCCCAATATTTTCGGTAATCATCAGTTGGTGTTGGCCTTAAACGCAGGGCAAGCATCTGCAATGCACAAAATAATGTCACTCATCTATAAGAGCACCACTAAATTCTAGGGTATGCCGAAAAATATTTTTATGGAAATGTTCTTGTCAGGTTACAATGTTCATGAGTGATGGAACAATGTCAATAGATAACATGTGTTGAGCATTAAGAAATGTCATCACTAATTTTTAACACACGTCATCCTTTAACGGTAATGTTTTGTCACACTGTCACGTGTCCGAACATTCTTACATGACATGTGTCAAGAAATGTTTGTGGTGTTGCAATGTTCATCAGTGGCGGAACAACGTCAAAAGATGACATGTGTCAAAAGATTAATAAATTTCATTATTAACTTCGAATACATGTCATCTTTTAATTGAACTGTTCTATCACTCAGCATTGTCACATAATTCGAAGTCCGAACAATCTTACATATGTTTTTCTTTCATACGTCTGACATATATAATGTGAAGACTCTAATAACAATAACACGAGACTTGTCACATAATGGAAGATAGGGAGAGAGATGAATGTTATGTACTTGTAATGTAGTGAAGGCAAATATGCAAATGGAGAGAATTCGATGAGTGGAGAAGTTGTAGTGTCTGGAAGCATGGCCGAGCCAGAGTCCGATTGCCCAACCAGCCGTGCCAAGAGTGTAACCAACAATCTGGCAGGAGACATGAACCACAAACCACCTTTGACAGCTAAAAGGGTATCTTCTGTAGTACCTTGCTATGATCACTCCCAATGGCAACATTGTTCCCCACCCCACAATATTAAGAATCCCATGAACCTATTAGAAAAAAAGAAAGACTATTATTTACAAATTATATTATATATATACTAAAACCCATTTGTGTCCCTAAGCACAGTGTAATTCTTATTTTACCCTTGCAATTTTCTAAAATTCCAATTGTGTCATTCACTTGCCTATTGGCTGGAATGTTGCCATGTGTGGAATAACTTGATAGCACAATCTCTCCTTTCCATCTACGGTCCCACCCAATAGAACCCAAATCCAAAAACTTACATGAAATGAGTTCGCCTTTTGACAAAAAAAAAAAATCTCAAATCTGTTTACAAAAAAAATTTAGAAAAATTAAAAATGACTCCTAGGGTACAAATTCTGGATCCGTACAAATTTGGATATGCCAATGTCTCATATTGAGGCTTGCTCATCTTGCATATATGTTACATGATCGAAATGAAAAACTACTAAAACTATAAGGATCAACAGTGTAATTTAGAAACCACTTTATTTTTTTTTTGTAGTGGCATCTTTCTTATAAACTGAGGTATAACTTAATTGATGAGTACTCTACACCTCTCTTCTAAATTGTAATGAAGAGGTATATATCTAAGTTTAATTACCCTACCAAACACGTAATTGAATATACATATATATATAGTAACAGATGTTTCCACACCTTGAACAAAGTTTCAAACTCCACGACAATGCACGGACTACACACCTGCTAGTTTAAGCTAATCTTTGTCACCATTTCATGGTCTTGAATAAAAAATGGTGAACATTAATGAAAACGAAAACCATTTCATTGAATTTTGAATAGAATTCAAGGATTGGTTTGATAATGATTTTTTTATTTTTTTATTTTTTATTTTTTATGGTATAGCCTATAGATAGAGAAAAGGCATGTGAGAGAAAGGTGAAACAAAGAAGGGTTAAAGAAAGATGGTGAAAAAAATGTGTATAAAATGATACACAAAATTCAATGAATATCAGGCTTATATTAAAAAAAAAAATGAAACACAAAATTAAAACTAAATACCAAAAATAATTTTAAATTGTTTCCACTTTCAAGATTTTGTTTTCATATGACATCCTTCATTTAACCCTCATTCCTCCATTAATCTCCATTCTCATTAATTTCTTACGCTTTCCTCTTTTTTTTATTTTATATATATGAGAAGATACTTCATATTAATCAATCAAAGGTACATCAGCTAGGAGAAAAGGAGAGAGCCACTGTGGCTCCTCCTCAACCCAAGCAACAAAAGCATCAGTTTGTAAAGGAAATTGAGAGAGCTCATAAGCGACCACATTAATGGCCTGTCACTGTTAGCAACAATAAAAATAAAAAAACAAATTCAAAAACTAAAAACTAAAAACAAAATTGCTATCAATCAGTCCCTAAATTTTAATGTCAATTGTTAAATAATTTTGATCCAACAATTGATAATAATATATTTTCATAGTCAATGATAACCAAGAGATTATAACTATGTTACAAATATAAACCATACTTAGCTATATTTCATGCAAAGGTGAAACTCACTTGCATAGATGAATTTCAGGTTAGTTGGCTTGGCATCTTATACGTACGTACCGTTCTGAGGTGATGCCGGCGATGTCCTATGCTAAGACCGCGTCCGGTGGTCATGTTTATAGTCTCCGTGCTATCCACATTCTGGAGAGAAGTGGAATGCATCTTAGGCTCCATAAGTACATCATCAGCCACAAACCCTACTTGCCATACATGGTTCAGCTTCAAAATGTCGTACGCAGCTGGATCCCGGGGCAAAATTAGCGTCGCGAATATCGACATGTACCTCCTATTAGGGTTTACTTCACCTTTCATGTTCTTGACAATAACATCATCAAAATCTTGTGAAGGCTGAAGCCCACAACCCAGCCTGGTGTCACTGGTGATGTTGTATTTTCTGACTGCCAACGTTCCATTGGGCTGTGAAATGCCTATAATAGCCCTGGTCCCGACCATCTTCGGCCTTTGCGGACCTGGGTTCACGCCCCATGCTATCCATTTTGCAGGCGGTCTAATGGTGAACAAGATGTCGATTTCGGTGTTGCTGTGAATGTTCCACCCGAATTCTGCTCCTAGAGTGACTAGTTTCTTGCAGTTTGTAATGTTCATGGGATTGATGGGGCTACACTTGGAATATTGCTCAGAAATTGGGAAAAGAAATGAGGAGGAAACTGTTAATATGATGAGAATTACAGATTTGGTAGTGGCCAACATGTTTCACTAGTTTATTAAGTTTAAAGTTTCAGTATATATGATATATATGTACTTATGAGGAGAACTTTTCATTCTTCTATTTTTTTAAAATTTATTTGTACAATTTGGGTAAGATTAAGGAAGAAGCTAACAATATATAGTTTATAATTTTACTCTCTTTTTAGTTTTTACAGCTTGTTAGCGTCACATCTCAGGTGCTTTGTAAGTAAGAAATTGCTTTCTTCATGAGCAACCCAGCCACTTTTCTGTTTACCTGTCAGAATTTGATTCGTTATTCATCCACAAAAATTAAAGATAATTGTTGTTGCTTGTCTAATGCTTCAAACAAATGTTCTTACCTACGATCGAGTTCTTGAGGGTGAAGTTAATTTTGTTCATGTTTAAACTTAACAATTTAAATTTGTTTGTTGATCTTGTTCTTGTGTAACCAGCTAGCTGGTACGTATAAACGTCATGATAAGTCCCAAGTATAGTTCTGCTTATGGCCTTGTACATACTTCAGTTAAGTATATATATAATTGACACCTTTAAATTGAATTATCGACAGTATCAATATTATTGACTAAGTGTAATTAATTTAATCTGATTCAATTAAAATTTTCCATACCGTCGAGATTTCTTATATTAAAAAAATATATTGACCATTGTATTCACATTTTAAAACAACTGGAGTTAATGATACTGTTAAGAAATCAAAGAACCAGAAAAAGAAAAGAGCAAACCTATTACAAATTATGATTATTATTCTATTAATTAAAAAAAACTACATATTTGCCGAGCCTCATTCCTACCGAGTTACAAGGTGTATTTGTATACACCTAATTCCTTTTTTTTTTTTTTGGGTCTGATATACACCTAATTCTTAACAAACAAGAAAGCAATAAGTCCTAAAAAAAGTTTGGAACTTAATCACAATCCTACTAACAAATCATAACACATAAAATAACAAAAATACCCTAACATAGAATACACCAAATTGCTAATGTTTCCAACACTCCCAGTCAAACTCCTGATAGTAAACAACATCAGGTTTCCTCTTTTTGGAAAACTGATGCTAATTGTTGATGATGACTTGTCATATGAGGAAAAGACTGGCAAAAAACTTGTTCCCATTTCCCATCGTACTTTAGCTGCCTCTGAGATGAAGGAAAATTAAAGATCCAAAAGAGGGAAAGCTAATGAAGACCCTAGTGGCTAACCACTAGTAGAAGGAGCCAGCTGTCCCGTGTGAACCAAGGGACCATAAGGTGCTGTCTGCACTTTTACCATGCAAACATATATGTCAATGATATGCATACACATAACAAAATAAAAAGAAAAGAATTCGTGTTTTCTGACCTAAAAAACAAACAAAAAACTCGTGTTTCATGTTTTCCCAATGTAGTAATTCTTTAATTCAAAGGACTTATTTGGGCCATATATAAAAATAAGGCATGATGTGGGGACAATGCATTTTTATTTACTCAAAGTCGCACAACTCTGGCCTACCAACTTCGAAGCCCAATCCAGACTCCTATCCTAGGGCTCGGACGACCTCCTTACATCATTCCAACCAGTCCGAGGGCTTGAACAAGGTTATCTTTGAAGCGCGTCTGTCACGCAAGCGGCCAAACTCGAAAATATCTCGCATCCTTAAATGCCTATGCACACGTCATCCAACATGCTGATGTCACTGTGGAAATCGTCTGAAACTCCACAAGACACAGCTGAAGACCACTTACTAGGAATTATAGTCACAATCAGCGCCAAAAGACCAATATACCCCTGCTCCAGCTCAACGATGAGATTTTGGTTGCTCCTTCTCCACTGCCAATAAATATAACCAGAGGCCTTCAAGCTCAGGACGTTCGTCAAATTCAATCTCTACGATTATACAGAATCTTGAGTGATTCTTCAATTAACCCAACTGCTTTTTAGCACAAACCCAATTGCTTTTAAGTAAAACTTCTAGCTCTTTAGCTACAATCTCAAAGCCTTCCTTAGAAGCAAACACTGCCTATGATCCCTAAGATCTAAAACTTTTACAGCTCTGCCACCCAGTGGTATGATTCGGTCGCCCTTCATGGCCTGAATCTTGCTAGAGTTTTACTGCTTTATTTACATTTCTAGTTAATTTACATTTCAAGTTATGTAGCTCAGCCCATCTACCTCGATTTTACATTTGTAAACGTTTGTAATCTCAACTTTATCAAGAAATGATTACATCTTGTTTCTCGCTTTAGTTTCCAGTTCTCTTTTATTTATGGTTTAGGCAAAAACACACAGTTACACTAAATTTTAAGTCCTTGTTCACTCAAGGCACAAAAAAGAAATTAACTGAACTAGTGTCCCATTTGCTCTACAGTCATTTGGTTAAGAAGTCAGATTTACGCGCAACTTTCACAAACACTCAAAATACAATCATTGTCTGTTGATAGCCTCCAATAGTGGCATGCCTATTCTCTCTCCTTCTCTCGAGCTATCTCATGGCGTCGAGACTGAAGCAACACTTGAGGCAAATACGTGTTGAACCCAGTCCAGGCTCTGTTCGAGTTTTGACACCAACATGACTAAAAGATATTATCTTCACCCTAGCTTTAGAACTACATGTTGAACTTTAGCTCTTTATCGCAGTGGCAGAAAGCAGTTATGCTTATGCATCCTAATGCGGGTTTGATTCTCACTGATTTTCCTCTCCCCTAACAAATTAACTATTTAACCTATTAACGTTATCACTATACTCAATAAAAAAAACATGTTGAAGATTCCCTTCAGCTTTTCTTATGGGAATTATATAGTATTTTTTCCCCCTTATTGTTTAATTAGGTGTTTAATTACTTGTTTTTGTACACAAATCATTGAACGTGTATTATCATTAATATATAAACCCTAAAGTCTAAATGCCAAACTCGAGATTCATTGCGCATGTTGTAATATGATAGAATTCTAGGCATCAACTAGGTAGTGCACTTTTGTGGGTCTTGACTCTTTGTATGTTTGTGTTAAGGATGTAGTATGTGGCATTATTCCCATGAAACCAAATCAACTTTTCATAACATGAGAATAGCCCACATATATAGTGGATGTGTTGGTGGGGGCAGATTAAGCAGAAGAGGTTCCGAGTCGGCTACTCAAAATATAAAACAAATCTTGAGGAATATAGAGAAAAGATATGCAGTGTGTCATTGGGCACGGAAAATGCACATGTCTACAATTGTCTACAATTCTAGAAGTAGAGCATATAGTGGCTATTAATTTTTTTTAAGAATTATGACCAGAATTCGTTTGTACGAAAAAGTCTTATCTCAACTTAATAAGGAGCTTCACAGTTCATATGAATCCCAGTACTAAAAGAAAACTTCTGGTGCATATTTTGAATCCGGATGAAGGGATAGTATTTCATTTACTCATATACGTACGATATTATGTTTGAATTTGCTTTATTTCTAACAATTAAGAGGTGTTTGGTAATGTTTGAGCTCCTATATAATTTTTTGATACAAACAATTAGTGAGAGATGCGAGATTCGAAATCAGAGCCTCTAATACAGGAATGGATACTCTTATCTTTTATATATATTTTAGTTGCATTTTTTCCATTCCAATTGTTTGACATTCGGATGAATGACGACCTAACTTTAGATCCAAATTTAGTTATTTATTGCTATATGTAGACCACTCCACTAAGGTCAAGACTCAAGAGTTAAAATCTGCATGTAAGCTTTACTATAAAAACCCACCTCCATTGTCACCCTTAACCAAGCATTCCCTCCCAGGTAAGCCAACATTCCCTCTCTAGTTTCCAACATTAAACCACTCTCTAGCAAGCCTCTCACATTATTTCTTTCACAATGAAGTTGATTATACATTGTTTCTTCATATCTATCCTCCTCTTGTCTCCTGTTGTAAGCATCGAAGATAATGAAGTACAATCCCAACAATACTATGAAGATGCAACCATTGATGAGTTTTCAAACTCTCCGGTAAACGAAACTGAATCACAGCCTTCGAATATGTTACGTGGAAACGACCGCTTAAAACTCCGGGTGCGATATACTTGTAACAAGTTCCCCAGGTTATGTCATGCTAAGGGAAGCCCAGGGCCTTATTGTTGCAAGAAGAAGTGTGTTGATGTGTTCACTGACCGAGCTAACTGTGGGAGGTGTGGGAAGAAGTGCAAGTACAATGAGATATGCTGCAAAGGGAAATGTGTGAACCCATCTTTCCATAGAAGGCATTGTGGTGGCTGCAACAATAGGTGCAAAGATGGAGGATTTTGTGCATTTGGCCTATGCAACTACGCATAGTAATTCTTTTTTATGTTTGAATTTTGTTTTTCTTGTATGTTTAATTCAAATTCTTAAAATTGTATGAAATTCCAAGCAAAAAGTAGGAGATTAATTTTAAATCTTTTTTTTTTCATAGAAATTTTTAGTTGTGTTGGATATATGTTCTTAACGGCAATAGCAATGGCCTAATACAAGAATCCTCAATAATACTATAGATCCATGCACAATAATGCTAGTGGCGTACACCAACCATCGCGCGCAATACTATATAGATCCATGCACAAAATGTTGAAAACAGATCAAGTCTGTTTTTTTTTTAATTAATATTCATTGACTTTTGTCATTTAGTACTAAGATTTATGAAAAAATCTTGAGTAGTACGTATCATTCAATGGTACCATTGAATGGTTTCAGATTAATTTGCAGTGAACTTCAAATGAATCTTAAACCATTCAATGGTCCGACCATTGAATAGTACGTACCATGTAAATTTGACCCAAGATTTAGCTATAATTTTCTATATTTATAAATGAGATATGCTGCAAAGAGAAATGCGTTACCAATACGGATGAAGCGAAAACTGACTCCGGAAGCTAACTGTTTATTTTGTGCATATCATGATGAAACAGTGGGGCATGTTCTTAGTTGGAGTATTTGGAAAGAAAGAAATGCTCTCCTATGGAATGGTTAGCACCTTCCGGTGGCTGAAATTTCTTTGCGTGCTGAAACTTGGTTGGAGGAATACCGTCGTTGGCATGCTCCTAAAAAGCAATCGAAACCTACACACTGTCCCAATTGGATGAAACCTGCAGAGGGGTGGTTCAAATGCAATATTGACGGGGCCTATCAGGAAGCTAATGGAAGAGGAGGACTGGGTTTTGTAGTGCGAAACTGGGAAGGTCAGTTTGTGATGGCTGGAGCATCAGGAAGTGAAGGTTTATTCTCTGCATTTCATGCAGAAGCACTGGCGGCAAGGTCTGGTGCACAACAGCTAGTCAATATGCAATATGAGGCAATTGAGTTTGAAAGTGATTCACTTATGGTTTTGGCAGCACTGGAACAACAAAAGGAGGACAATTCTTTGATTGAACCAGTTTTGAATGACGCTAAAGCTTGCCTTGAGTCAATCCACCAAGTGAAGTTCAATTATTTCAATAAAGCAGCGAATGTAGTGGCACATAGGCTGACGCATTTTGGTTTATCTACGTCAAAAAACTTTGTGTGGTTTGAGGAGTCTTTAGATATTATTTCAGACAAGGTTTTATCGAGGTCCAAATAAAGCACTTTATCCTCTTTGTACAAATTATTCTATGTCATCAATGAATATCGTACTTCTATTAAAAAAAATGTGAGAGGTCTTTATTTTGACTTCTATAAATGACAAGTTTAATACCAATTTATTATAACTCAACTATTGTTCATTAACCCTTTACTCTATGTTTGTATGTGATGCGAATTTATTATAGCTGAAAAATCAAAATATTCCTAATAAACCCGTAGACGATCGGGTTTATATCTAGTTTTCTAACTTATTAATATATAGTAGCAAAACCAAAACATGAAACAATGATTTCTATAAACCGACGAGAATTATTGAATAATAATTTTTTGTAGAAGAACGAAAATGATCATAAATCAATATTGAATAATGAAAAGTTTGTCAGGATTGTAGCTTCAGTTTTGGAGAGCTTCATATACAATACACTTCCTTTATTACTTTCGCGTTCGGGACAATTCATAGATGACAAAAAGCTCTACATGAACCTCATAGCATACACACTCACACATATCTGCTTCTCTTAGTTTAGCAGCTCAAACAAATTATAGAGTTTCATGTCCTTTAAATTGTTTTTCATATAAATCGGCTTAGCAGCTCAAGGCTTATCCTTCTTAGTTTTATGCCGTTGAAGTCTTTCACAAATTCATAAGGCATCCCAAACCTTCTAAATATCCCATTCAAAGTTGTGATAAAAAAAAAACCATGACCAATTATAAGTGAATAATCCATGAATTCAATTTTATCAATTTAAGTCCTCTGACTTTTTTTCCAACTCAGCTTTTTTTCTTTTTTTATGATTAATCAACTTTTTTTTAGGGTGGCTATTTATTTTTGCAATTACCTATTATACCCATAATTTAAACCGATATTAAATTAATCACATATAATTGATTGCACCAATTTTTATGTTAGACTTAAAAGCAAATTCTCCAAAAATATGTTTACTGACCTAATTATAAGGTTTACAAGGTCCAGAGTAAAAAAAAGGTTTGTCACATCTAACCTACTACAACTCAGGCATATTAAGAGCTTTTTTTTTTTTTGTGGTGAACAAATCTAATGAACCTACAACATGGGTTTATAGTTTATATATCTAATGAACCTACAACAAGGATTTATATCTAATTAGCAAACCTGCAACATGGGTTTATAGACCTACAACATGGGTTTATTAACACAACTAAAAAAATAAAAAATAAAAAATTGCAAACTAGCAAACCCAGCTGCCTATCTTTAGGTTGGCTATATGTCTTCATTAACATGAACCCATTGATGATTTGTATGGTAACCTTAAAACAATTCCAAATTGAGATCGAATATAAGCTGCTTTTTGGGATAATGGTATTTGGTGAAATTTTAAACAACAAAATACCTCAAAAGATAGTCTACATGGCGTAGTGGGGGTGGGCTCACAGTGCGGCGTTGGATGCTGCGCGATCTCCTTATTCATTTCCCCCTCTCTCTCCTCCTCCTCCATCCTCCTTCCTTTTAACGTTGAGATCGGTGTGAAGCGTACGTGCTTGCAAGTACCGTAGCCTACTCCGACATATGTGTTATTACGATGAAACCGCAATTATCAATATAATGCATTTGGACTTTACCCATTATTACTGCTAACAAATGGACCAGTTACTACATGCCCCGTATTAACAGAGACTTTTGGCATATGAAGTGCATGCCATGAAGTTAAATTGTCTAATGGTTGGTGGTCAGGAATATATACAGTGAAGATGCATAAGTGTGTCCTATAATATTGGAGGAGAATAGGGATTTTATTCACATGGCCAAAGTGTAGCCATTTCTTATACTATCAAATAGACACATGCCCCTCTTATCAAAGATTGTATATGATTCCCTTCTGTTGCTCGAGCATCAACATTATTTATAATTTTAGTGCTACACATCTGGAGCATTTGTCAAGGACGTATGAATGATGAACACGTATGTTTGTTTTGACTACAGTTCGCATCTCACTTAAATATATGTATTTTCTCATTACTTTCATGCTCATGTCCCATTCCAATTTGTTATCTATTTGAATCAGGAACGAGGGCTAGCTATATATAGCTGAAAATGTTCAATTACTTTTTGAGTTTGTTTAAGACTGGTTAAATTTTGGACCATTCCATATTCTACTAAGAAAGAAACACGTATGCTAATTACTATTGCTACGTAGCATGCCAACTCTAATTTAAAATTTTAAGTTTATCTTTCTCATCTAAATAAATGATTACGGTAATGAAGTAATATTGATTGAGTCATTTGTTTGAATGGGAATGCCCTAGTTCATTACCATTTCTTGCTCATTTAAGGTATGAATTGCTCGTTTGATGCTTGCAAATACGCAATAGCTACACCACGATGGTGACTAATGCATTAAAATATATTTGTTTTTAACCTTTGGCCACTATTTTCTATTTTTTGTGTGTGTTAATTTGCCACAATTTTTTCATTGGTAACATCATTGTTACCCTAACAAGAGCAACAAAATGATTACTATATAAGGTAACTGTTTCTCACTTTTCTTGTAGTGAATTGTGTATAACAACATTTTTCATGTTTGTATGTATCAATTGATTGTGTCATGTTATTCAATTATTGTATGTGGCTTGTGCCCAATTTTTAACATATTGAACTCATGTAGTATTCATGTTGTTTTTCTATCATAGCACTAGTAGAAAAAAGTACTTGTGTGACAAATATTTAGGCAACGAAGATAATTTTGTCGCCCAAGAAAGCATTTAGGCGACGAAATTACTACAAAAAAAAAATCAGAACCTTTAAGCGACGAATACATTTGTCGCTTAAACAATATATGGACGACAAATAATTGGATTCCTCGTGCAAGACATAGAAAAAATGGCGGTAAAATGAGGATTTGGCACCAAAGGTTGCGCAACAAACTAATATATTGAGCGACGACATATTGTGTCGCCTAAGGTAACTTGCACGACGAATGTGTTTCATCCTTCGTCGTTGAAAACCCCAGAAAGTTTAGTGGGAACAGTATAGCAGGGGCATATTGGGCGACGAATATTTTTGTTGCGCAAAACCTACCTGTTTTATTCCCCTTTCTCAGTCTTGAGAGACAGTTTTTGCAAAATTTACAAACTGCCTCTCATTCTCACTCTCGATCTTTCCCTCCAAATCTCTCTCCCTATCTCACTCCTCTTCATCTCTCTCTCTCCCTATCTCACTCCTCTCCCTCTTCCTATCTCACTCTCTCCCCCCCTCTCTCTCTACCATCTCCTCCTCCCTATCCTTAGCACCTCCTCCTCCACCACCACCATCTCCTCATCGACCACCACCACCGAGCATGGTAAGCGTTAACAGTAATTTTAAAATTTTTAATAGTATTTTATTATTTTTGAACTAAAAATAACAAAAATTTATTTATTTTAATAGGTTTGTTGCATAGGATTGTTGTTGGAGGACCAATTTGAAGGTATTTTCTTGATCATTTTATGTTGTTGAGTTAATTTAATTTATTTATATTTATATGGTAGTTTGATATATCACGTACAAATTTATTTTATGTTGTTCCGTATGCAGCTAATTTGTATATCATGCATGACTTTATTTTGTGTTGTATGTACTAGTAATTAACTTCGTACGCATTTATTTTGTGTTGTACGAAGTTAATAGTAATTAACTCTGTACAAGTACGAAGTTAATAGTAATTAACTTTGTACACTTTTGGTCAAGAAAAACTTAGTTTCCCTTTTGAGAATTAGTTGGATTTCGCGCATGGATGCGAAAGCACGACTGCGATCTAAGTGATTCTTGAATTGTCTCATTTTTGGACAATTTGGGAGTGTGCATTTGTGTGTCATAGTTTGCAATTCACGGATTAGGTTTCGATCGTGGGATTTTTGGTAACATCTTCTTACGTTCTTCGAGTGCATACTAAGTATTTGATATCTACGTTGTGCACTTGGAAAACTGTAGAGAGATGCAGCAAAAATTTACCCACGACGAAATCTAATCTTTGTGGAGCCATAAACTACAACACACAAATGTGCACTCCACATGATGGCTCGCAAAACGAGAATAGTGATGAGGAATCATATGCAAGCACTGATGATGAACTACAAAGTGAAAATGATGATAATGATGTTTATTGTAGTTCTAATTTAGATCAAGGTCGTATGTCGGGAAACTGTAAACTTGTAAAATTGAAAAATAAATGAAAGTTGAGATTAATAATTCTTTTATTTTATTTTAAAATCTGAACTGCTTAGAATTAATTACTTCATTCAGAAACAAAAAAAGTTATTTTTAAGCAACTAAAATAAATAAATAAATAAACCTTTACGTGATGAATTATTTCATCGCTTAAATAGTATATGGGAGACGAATAATTGTATTTATGTGGGATCCAATTATGGCAGGGTACATTGGGCGACGAATTAAGGGTCTTTAGGAGACGAACATCTTGCGCGACGAATTTGTTTCGTCACCTAAGATAACTTGCGTGACGAACTTGTTTCATTCTTCGTCGCTCAAAACCCTAAACAGTTGGGTGAGACAATAATGGGAGGGTATATTAGGCCACGAATTAAGGGTCTTTAGGCTACGAATATCTTCGTCCCACAAGGGTTTACTGATTCCAAGTTAAATTTTCAGCGCATCAATTCCTCTCTTCCTCAATTTCAGTTTTTTCTTCCTCTTGTTTTCCTCAATCCTCTCTTCCTCTCGTTTTACTCATTTCTCTCTTCCTCATTGCCTTCTCTCCTCATCTTATTTCTTCCCAAATTTCTTTCTTCTTTCTTCCCAAAACTTCATTTTCCTCATCTTCTTTCTCCCCAATCCCAAATTTTTTTCTCCCTCAAACTCCAAAACTTCTTTTTTCCTACTCTCACCGCCTACGATCGAAGGTATCCACGGTAAGTCTCTCGATCTTTCTCCCAATTACGTTCAATTTTTTTTAATGATAATTACATTTTGAATGAGAATTACATTTTTTTTTATTCATAATTTCATTTTGCATGATTTTCTAGCTAATTATAATTTTGTAGATGTCGAGTCTTGGAAATTCATCTGACAGTGCACCAGTTGTCAACTGTGAGAGAGAAGGATCACAAATAGGTAATACCCAATTTGTATGAATTTTAAGGTTGGTTTTGGTTGGAAAGTTTAATTGCATAATTAAAATAAATATACTGTTGTTATTATACTTGGTTGGTTGTTGCAAATCTTGGTTGGATGTGAACATTAGATGAATATGGTAGTTTGCATGTTATGGAAAATGTTATATTTTGAGGGGAGGTTATGCCGAATGTTTGGTTTTGAACAAATTTTTTTTCCCAGGTAAGGAAAAAAATTTAGGGTCTCGCATTATCATACGTACGAGAGAAAATGAGCGGATGCGCATCGAATATGATCCCATGCGGTGCACAGCTTCTTTGGTGGAGGTGCACACCAAGTTGGTGCACAGCATAGGGGCCATAGTGCGGACCCATTGCCCTATGGAGTGGTCATCCAGGGAAAAAAGTGTCAAAGGAGAGGAAGAAGTCGTTGTTCGAGGAGCTATCAGTAAGTGTTAATTAGAAATTTTATAGTTATTTTTTAATTAATAGTATTGTTACTTTTTAATTAATACTATTATTATTATTATTAATATTTTCATAATTTTGATAATTGCAGCTGGACTTTGATGTTGATGAGATCAATACCAACATGATGGAATGCATTGATAACATCTTCAAGAAGCGTTACTGGGAGGCGAAGCATTACGATGATCAAGTTGCCTAGGCACCACCACCGTAGTAGCTGCTTATTTAGATTAATGTAATAATATTTTATTTGGTTTGTATGTACGCTTTAAATATGTCCAAGTGACGAATTTGCTTAATTTGTATCCGAATTAAAATAATATTGAATCTGCTTTAAATAATTTATTTGAGTAATTTTTTTAGAATTATAATAATAAAAATTAAATTAATAAAATATAATAAAATAAATAAATGCGGAAAATGTTGAGAGACGAAGACAATTTTGTCGCCCAAGAAACATTTGAACGACGAACTCCTGCACAAATTGGTCATGCTAAGACACTTTAGGCGACGAATAGTCTGGTTGTCACCTAAACATATGAAATTAATTCTAAGCCTTTCTTCTTTTGAGCTGATAAGGAACCACATTTTCATTTCTGAATGAAATAATTTTTTTTCAAAGATGATCTTGAAAAAGAGCTCTACATATTGAACGGTTAAGATTTTAAAACAATTATTAGCTGTGTGTGTTTACACATTAACATTTGTAGAAAAAATTAACTTGCAGTTAAAAATTCGTAATTATTTATGCACAAGTGTGAAAAATGTAAAAATAATATATAAACGATGAACAGGGTCTACAACTTTCGTTAAGGGGCTAACTCCAAAAACGAACACCAGAAACCATGAACCGTAGAATTTTTTTTAACTGTCGATTAAGGTTTACATTTTTTTTAACCGTCGATTAGGGTTTTCATTTTTTCAGACGGTTTTTTTTAAACATGATTACATTTTTTTTAACCGTCGATTAGGGTTTTCATCTTTTATTGAATTAAAAAAGATGAACGGTTCGGATCGTTGATATCATGTCCTGATATTTACAGTTTGTGAAAATATAACTCAGTGTGACATCCCACATCGACCAACGGAGAGGGGGTGATGTGCCTTATATGCAAATGCCCACCTCCATTTAGCACGAGGCCTTTTAAGAGCTCACTAGCTTTGGATTCCATCGAAACTCCGAAGTTAAGCGAGTTTGGCCTAAAGCAATCTTAAGATGGGTGACC
Organism: Gillenia trifoliata; assembly: GCA_018257905.1. Classification (NCBI taxonomy): domain Eukaryota; kingdom Viridiplantae; phylum Streptophyta; class Magnoliopsida; order Rosales; family Rosaceae; genus Gillenia; species Gillenia trifoliata. The sequence continues at coordinate 9,570,713 of CM031081.1, read as the reverse complement.
CACTGGAAAGTTGCTCGTGAGTTCCCAGAAACAAAACCGTGAGAGCGTGGCCCAAAGCGAACAATATCGTGCTACGGCGGAGCCGGTCCGGGATGTGACCTGAATGGTATCAGAGCCACTCCGCTATGTAGGCAAGTGGGCGTGAACCAGCGTGATGTTCATATGGCCTCTGTGCCCGGTTCAACTTGTTTGCCTTCAATTGTTTCTATAACAAGTAAAAAAAAAAAAAACTTCGATAGTGACATCATAAAAGGAATTGAAAAAGGAATGTTATACATGAACCAACTAATAAATACCAAAAATCGCTATGACTAAAAATGTTCAGACAAAAACTCCCATTGCCCTGGTCTCTCGTCCATCTCTATAGGAGGATTGGCTACTGCCTCCTCCGGCGACCCAAACTCTAAAAAGTAGTCATGTAACTCAAACTTGAACTCCTTGTATCGACTAGCCATGAGTCTGTTGAGGTAGTCATAGTTTTCATAAATTTTGGTGTCTATGTTAAAGTTCACCTGAAAAGAATAAAAAAAAACAGAAAGGATAAAGTTCAACACACATGGCAATTGAAAACAAATTAGACAATTTCAAACAACAACAAAAAATTGTATTAATAATAGTAAGTAAGGTGAAAACATATTATTAATAATATTTCTACTCACAGTGATCTCTGTAATAAGATCTTTCTTTCTTTCTTGAGTTATTTTTTTCCAATATCCCTTATCCATTGGGCAGTGTTGGCGGATAACTGCCCCAACATCATGAGCCAACAAGCTGTGGACACTTTTATTCGTCGCTCTTCTATGCTTCGGGTCAACAACAACCTTAATCCTTGCTTCCGTTAGACAAACAATGCGGTTAGTCTTAACCATTCGACACGCCCCCCTTGTTGGTCGTTCGTCTGGTGCATTTGGGAGTTGCCCTCCATTTCCATTTGATCCTGCCATGCATAAAAATGGTATAAGCCAATGATATAGTTGGCTGGCTATAAACAAATTAATTTCATAAATGCATCTAATCCATCATGCTAACTATATCAAATTATATTATATTTCTTACGCTGATGTCGACGAACAACACTTCTCTTTCTAGGTGTCTGAGGAGGTGAATGAGGAAGAGTATCATCGTTCTGGGTGCTTAGAGGATCAATAGTCACTGCTACTGTCTGAGTAAGAGAAGTGTCATTCGTGGTATTCTTGGATTGAGATCGAGTGAGAGGTACAGAAGTCCCATTTGTGCCATTAGTGGACTGAGATCGATTGCGATGAAGAGAGGTCCCATTTGTGCCACTTGTGGATTGAGATCGAGTTTGAGGAAGAACAGTCTCACGGATGTATTGAGATGGAGTGCACTGGGACCATGTGGGCAGAGAAGTCCCACTCAACACTTAGGATCGTGTGGGGAGAGAAGTGCGACTCTCTGACTGTAATCTAGCTAGAATAGAGGTCACACTTGTTGATTGATTGGGAAGAGAAGTCTCACTTGTGGATCTAGACCGAGACTGAGGTGGCAAATGAGAAGACAAACCTGTAGTCACAAAAGACCTTTTCTTCTTTTGGGTAATCATTGACATCTGCACAAACAACCAAATATAAATTAGCACAAAATTAAAATACTTATACAATGTTATTTCTAAATTATGAAAGAAACATTTAAATATGTATAGACATGCAATGCACAAACATAAATATGACTTACTAATCTAAATCACTATCGTCATCATCAGTAGTGCTTGAACTACCATCACTAGCTGTACTTCTTTCCTCAATGACAGAATTATCATCACTTTCATCTTCATCAATTCGACGAAGATCCCCGAGATCTATAGTGATGGAGTCAATCGCAATATCAACCTCAACAGGAGAAACGCTATCTAAGCAGTAGGGAGTTAGAATACGATCATTATTTTGCACTTGGATCATATTGGGAATGTCAAATGATGAATTCTCTTGGTATGCGACGTCATCATCACTATTACCACCCTCAGGTTCTTGCTTTTCTGGGATATCCCACACATTCCTATGTTGAATACTTTGAATTACTTTCCAACCACCACTCGCCTTGGAATCATCCACATAAAACACTTGTTTCGCTTGAGTGGCAAGAATGTAAGGATCATTGTCATACCACCGAGTATTTGTGTCAACTGATATTAAATGGTAATCACGTTTATGGAGTAGGCTACGGTGCTCGCAAGCATTGGATGCTCACACCGATCTCACCGTTAAAAGGAGGGAGGAGAGAGGAGAGAGGGGGGATGGAGGGTGAGATCGGTGTAAGCATTCAATGCTTGCGATCACTGTAGCCAGTCCCCACGTTTATACTCCCTCGTCTTGAAGGATCCGTATTGAACCAATCACGAATCCAATCCCTGTTCATGCTATTATACAAACACAAGCAAATGATTATTTTATATAACTCTAGTCTAAAAGTCTGAGTTTTATCTACTATTATTTAATATTTAACTTCCCTGGAAGATATAGCAACACATCCATAGTTTTTTAAAAACTAACAGAAACCCCAATGATAGAATTCTTGCACTAGACCCTTGATTGTTAAAAACCAATGTATTGGTCATGCATATGTGACATTAAAAATTAAAATGTGTAAATGGCTAGGAGGCTTACCTTTCTGGATTGGACTTGGATTTTCAGCAACAGAGAAACAATCCTTCAAGAATTTATATGAAATTGACACCTGCTACAATAGAAACATAAAAATAAGGATTTCATTATTTTGATCTCAAGATAAAGGGAGAGGAGACAAATAAAATAAACAGCAAAGAAAGAGATAAACATATGCCATCTATCATAACTAAACAACAACCGTTCTATCAGTTCGATAAAAAGAATGTCAATTAAAAAGAATGCCATCTATCATATATAACTAAACTGATCGATATTAATGTGATGGAATTAGTTAGGCCCGACATTGGGATAGGACTGGTTCGTAAGCTTGTTTTATTTTTTTTAGTCCATTCCATCAAATCTTTGAGAAGAGGCCATCTATTTGATATTATGATTCTATACATAGACATAATTTAGAATTTTCTCGAGCCGTACGAGGAGAAAACTTCTTATGCAACCAGATGAATAATTAATTATGACCTTTCGCTTCGCTCGAGTCACTACGTACCTTAGCCTGTAATGTGAGCCAATATATCATGTCTATTGCTCAACATCGAACCCATATTAGCCCATTCGCTCCCCTGTTTCAACCAAGTTCCTTTAAAACCCGAGCATAGACGTCACTCTCTCCTGGATGTTGTAATTCTTCAAGAAGACGCTTCCAGTCTTCTCTGGTGGAACCTAGCTCAGCCCTTCTTTCCTGACCTTCTAGAACTAGGCGCTATGCGACATCGACGAAGGTGTCTGTGACATTAGTTAATTAATCTCCAAATAACTCACACCTTCAACTTTACCCCTTCAATTTTAGGGTTTAGGCAATACCAGCACAAAGGCCAACAGAGAAAAAACAAACCATTTAATTCAATATCAAATCCGAGGTCAAGAATCAAAATAGAACCAAAAGCTGAAAGAGATAAGCCACAGAGATGAGAGAGTGAGAAAGATGAGAAAGACCAATTGATCAAACCACATACCTTTTCGAATGAAAGAGAGCGCATATGTGAGTCCACCAACGAAATATGTGAGCGCAGATGTGAGTGCAGATGTGAGGCAGCAAGAGATATGTGAGAAACTAGAGAGAGAGAGCAGCGTGATAGACAGAGCAAAGGAGCAAAGTGAGAGATAGGAACCCTAATTTTATTTTATTTAATTAATTAGTTTAATTTGAAGAGTCCTAGCCGACAAAAAAAAACTTTAATTAGATTTAATATTAAATTTTATTTTTTGGGCGACAAAATATTTTTTGTTGCCTTTTCAAACGTCGGCTTAGTTAAAAAAAAAGCGCGACCTTGAAAAAAATAAATTTCAAGAAGGCGGGAAAAACCCCACCAAATCCTTACCCAACGAAACCAAGTTTGTCGGCTAAGAACTTCTTTGCCGACAAAATATTTCGTTGGCTATAACACTAAGTCGTCGGGAAAAGTTCGTGCCAAAACCTTACCTTTGGCGCGCGCGTTTAGCCGACAAAGCGAAATATTCGTCGGGTTAAAGTTCTTTTACCGACAAAATAAATTTTGTTGGCTCAAAATTTGTCGGCAGAAATAGATTTTCTTGTAGTGACATTTTTCATGAAACTGTAAATATCGGGACATGATATCAACGATCTGAACCATTGGGTTTAATAAGGGTTTAGGGGATTGAAAATTGGGGTTTGTTTGATTAGATTAGGATGTTATGGATTTGTTTATTAGATTTTGTTGGATTTGTAATATTTTTAACTAATTTAAAAATAAAAAAAATAGAAGAAAATACATGAAAGAAGAAAAAAATTGTAAGTCAATTGAATGTTTACTTACAATTTTTATCTAATTATTTAATTATTTTGTTTAATTTTTATGTTTTGTTTAATTTTTTGTTTTTAATTAAGTTGGTATTTTTGATGATTTGTTTAATTTTAATTTTGTTTAATTTTACAAATGTCACATTTGATATCTACGCACCATCAATCAATTGCTAGTGCACCTCTTGCACAACCAATTTCGGCAGGTAATGCTTCGCCTTTTGTGGAGCCTACACCGATTACATCGGATGCTCTGACTACTTCTAAGGCACTTGCATCGTCAACTGCTTCGGTGACCCATCCCCTGGTGAACGGTCGTCGGGCTCACCGACGACATTGTGTAGACGACTAGGTAGTTTAGACTCCCGCGACATCCACAGTCGAGGGAGAGGGATCGCAGACAGATAATAAGCAAATTTTTTTCAATCTCTTATTATTATTTTTTTCTTTTTAATTGCATATTAAAAATATTTTTTGATGGTTATAGTTGATTGCATGCTACAAATATTGGTACAATGTGGATAATATATGAATATAATTGTTGAAAATGTTGGCTGGATATGGATATGTGTTGTATTATTGTTTGCATGTTATGAGAAATGTTATCCTTTTAGGGGAGGTTCTGCCGATTTTTTGGTAGAATTGCAAGTTACTCTTAACCATGAATATTTTTGTTTTTTTTTTTGCAGGGAAGAAAAAGACCCAAGGGCCTTGCAGACGGTTCAAGTCTGCAAAGGTCACACGTGTGTCCAATGACTGAATCACTATCACGTATGATCCTCGACACCGTGTTACTTCTACATCTAACCAGCACAACACCCTGGTCCACGACATAGGAGCCATAATGCGTTCCCATTGTCCTATGCAATGGGAAATATGGGCAAAAGTGTCGAAGGAGACGAAAAAACTTATGTGGCATGAGATGTCGGTGAGTGTATTCAATTTTTACTAGTACATTTTATAATTAAGTCAAATATTATTAATATTTTAATAGAATATTTTTATATATGCAGGTGAATTTTTTATATTGACAACCTTGATGCCGACCAGACCACATACATAAAGAAGCTCTTCACGCATTGGTATGTTGAGTGGAAGAGCGACCTCTACCACCATTTTGAGTCTTATTCGGACGCGGAGACTACTCTAGCCAAAGGATGCCCTCAAGAATTGGTGACGCGGCCTGAGGATTGATAGTGGTTATTTAAACATTCTTTGATTATTTCTTTAACATTTTTTTAGGACGATGCAAAGTTTTCGAAGATTGACATGTTCAAGAAAGTTTATGTTTGCTCTTGTGATGAGACAACTGAGCAGCTCCATGTAAGTTTCTCTAACTATTGCTTTTCTTTCATTAATAATTATTAAAAATATTAATATGTATTTGCTTATTACATGCCACTATGCTCTTCTCCACGAAGTGGCATCGTAGCTTCCCCCCGAGACCCCTATCGAGCAGGTGACTCTGACCGAGGATGCTAGTCTTCAGATATTGACTGAGACGCTAGACCAGACCCTTGGTAGTAGGCCTGGTAGGGTTTACCGGGGATGGGGAATGCGCGACTCCGTGACATGGGTGCCTCATCTTCCATAAACAATTCAAGAGAGGTTAACTCGTTGAAGGCAGAAGTTCAGAACCTAAGGTGGCAGCTTGCGGTTCAAGGCGACAACTTGCATGTGCCATCATCCGATTCCCAACCATTGGGTTTCCAGCCTCCCCACTTAGCAAATTTCCAGCTGCCACCTCAATAGTCATTTTGTATTAGGATAGTATAATATTTTTTATTGTTAATTTGAACGTACATTTCTATATATAATATAATTAGCTTTTGTACATTGTTATTATATTTTTTTGTTTTTTAAATACCAAATCATCAAATTAATTAAAATATCTAATTTAATAAAAATTAATTAATTAATTAAAATTAATTGTAGAAAAATTAATGAATATTTTGCATGACGAAATTCTATCGTCACCTAAAACTTAAAGTTAGTACAATTATGTTGCCTAAAAGTTAGAGCCATGACATATTTATAACTAAAATAAACAAAAAAAAACTCGAAAATTAAATATGCGAGGTTAATTTTCGTCACCTAAACTTAGGGCAATGAATACCTGTTATCGCCTAAATTCTAGGGCAATGAAGTCCTTTCGTCGCCTTAATGTTTTTGCGATAGATACTCTTTGTGGCCTATATTTTAGTGCGACGAAGTATTTTGTCGCTATAAGTTTAGCGATATGGATTCTTTCGTCGCTTTTCAGACCCAAAATTCGTCGTGTAATATTCTTTGTGCGACAATTACATTTTCTTGGCCAAATTCTTGCTTCTCGATCTTTGGGGGACTACAGAGGGGCGACGAAACATATATTTAAGCGACGAAATTTATCTTTGTGTGACGAATTGGATTTTGTCCTGCAAGTAATTTTTCTACTAGTGTAGGTAAATTCATAATCAATTTGAAACGTTTGCATCCGATGCTAGGATATGAAACAACCATTCGGATCCATTTTACGCCTTGAATCCTCAACTGGCTGGATGTCCTAGTCTAGTAGACTAGTAAAAAAATATAACTTTTTTTCTTGTCGCAAAAAAGATATAATTATACCGCGCATGATTAAATTTTTCAGATAAATTTCTTTAAAATTTGAAAACTCAAAGTGAATTTCACTCCTAAATTTCAGAATTCCCATGTATCATTCAATATTTCAAAATTTCAAATATTAGAAATTGTTCAGACATGCGTACACTGCTTATTTGTCCAATTTGACACACGAGCACCATTTTTGGAGGAAGAAAAGCCATGTGCCTTATAAGCGACTTTTCTAGGAAAATGTTATGGCCCTTTACTCCAATGAGTGGTGTATTGAGAAAAGCAATGAACACCACCTGATATAAAGCTGGATCTTACTTGTTTTGTTTGCTTATCAAGTTATCACTTAACAAACAAATGGCCTGATAAAACTTCGCGCATGTATAGAGGGAGACTTTTGACTTGGCGGCACTTTTAAAATTCTTGCTTCTGATCTGAATTAATGCATCTTTGTATATGCTGCTTATGGTGATGTCTTTACATAAATATTTAAAAAAATGTTGATTATTTCAAAGATAATAGAGTCTTTGCTACTCCAAAGATTGGTTAAGTTGGCAGTTATAAAAAAAAATGGATGTAATTTTGACACTACTCTCTCAACTTAAACCATTAATTCTAAAAACTTAAATTTTGGGATTGAGGAGCATAAGTATTTTGGGATTGATGGGGTTGAAAAGATTTGCTCCCTACTTGGATCTCCCTTCTTCTAAGTTGAATTCTTTTTCTTAATATAAGCAACAATATTGAGGCAAAGAGAAATGAACACAGAACCTCATAAGCTAATAGAGAAATAAAGAGATTCAAATGAAAGGTGGCTCAGTTTTAAGACATTGGTTAGGAATGTGGGCGGGGTAAATTATATTTGGGGAAAATTATTTTTGAAATTATGTAAAAACAAAAATTAAGTCACCTATTAATTAACAAAATGTTGTAGAGAAAGGAAATAACAAAACCATGGATACCAAAGGAACCCCATATTATATTCAACAAACAAACTTTACAGTTGTCTCCATATGTAGACTGTAATTAGCAATACATCTCTCTAACAAAAAATGTATAAGTATATAATAAAAAGAGTTATTGATTAATACATCGATCATTACATTCAGATAAAGCACTCGAGGACTGTATAATTGATAATAAAACGAAACTATATATATAATTAATTGAGAACCACCAGTTTTTTATTTTTTTATTGTGGTTTTTATTGCATAATCAAATCAAATTACGAACCTCAGGAGTACTAATGGATCACCTTAATCACGCATAATTGCAAAGACCATATACACAGAACTGCCCAAACTTGCAGGGACTGTTGCATTGGCCACAATGCCTCTTGTCATAATTCGTGTCCACGCACACCCCTCTACAACACGATTCAGTGTACTTGCACTTCGTCTTGCATTTACCACAGTTGTGCTTGTCCTCGGACAAGTCCAGGCACTTGTTGTTGCAACACGTCGAGTTCTTATAGCCCGGTGGCGTGTAAGCACATACATCATTGTCTTTGTGGCAATGGTCAGCTGCTCTAGGGTTTCTGTCAACCAGATCCTTTTCAGCTAGGAAACGACTCACCCTCTTGGAAGGCAGTAGCAAGGTGTTTTCATCGACCTCCGGTTGCTCTTTCCACGAGTCGGTGAAAGGGGTTTTTCCTTCTTCTTCTTCTCCATAACCGACCCTTTTCACGGTCATAAAAGTGATAGACAAAGCCATGGTTGTTGCTATGACCAATATTATCTTGATGACCTCCATGGCTTTGTCTCTTTCTTTGTGTTTGTGTGTTTTTGTGTTGTGTGTTTGTGGTTGTGTGGGTGAGAGAGAGAGGGGGGAGAGGAGAAATTGGTAGTTTCTGAGTTGTGTTTGATTCGATGGTGGGCTGGAAGACTTAGGGTTTATAGTAGCTAGCTAGGGAGGGGTTGACGCGGGAAAGGTGGTAAAAGCTTGTGGTTATGTGATGCAAAGAGTGTGGTCGAATTCTAGGCCCTAGGGCATAGTATATTTGTAGTATTACTTCTTAAAGAAACTACATTGATTTAGGCACTCAAACCCTCCAGATTCGAAGGGCACCCTCCATTTTGAAGGCCATGTTGCATGCAAAATTACATGCATGCATTAGGCAATGTACTTGGGTATTTTTGAACTTGTACTAATATTAATGTGACAGATGATCGGTGTTTTATTTAGAATTGAACTGTAACTAGTGAATCTATATGCCACATAACTATACCTTAAAGTATAAACTTGTTGCTTATATGTAATTGTGTTACGGTCACAAACAAAAGGTTATCGTTAAATCTAGTCCGGTTCAAGGTTAATTATGATATCAATCTATGCTCTAGCATTTCTTTTTCACATCTTAGGTTCTGATCACACTGCGAATACCCACTCCCATAGAAGTCAAAGGGCAGTCATGACAATTCAATACCCTTGATCCCCTTTGACCTAGGGCCTAGGGGTGCCTCGGCGGTGAGAATCCAATGTGCGGCCAAAGTGAGCCGACCTGAAGAAATTTAGGCATGCTGTGGGGGGAAGCAAAGGGGATTGGCCATTAATGAAATGTTATAACACAACGAAGCAACACATATCGTCTAAACGTTATGCTGTGATGTGTCCTTTTGAACTATAGCTTTAGCTCTAAGAACGTCTGCGTACATGTACAGCTTAATTATAATAAAAAAAAACTTGTGTGAATGCAAATGCAATTGTACAAGTTAACTAGCTCTCAAGGCTTAATATTTCTACCCGCGTTTATTGTGTAATACGTCATTATAATGCCAGTTATACGTCTTATAGTTATAGCTAGGGCTGCTTAATTTGACAGAAAGTTTCATATATTATTTTATTATTTCTGTTTTTAAAATCATTTGTTTTAATTGTTGTCTACGAGTTCGTCAATGTTGTGTTCTTTTTTTGTCTATGGAAAACAGAATAATCATGAATCTAGTCTGGTTAATTTATAAAAAAGAATGTGGAATGTTCCTAGTAGCTAGATATATAGCTAACACTTAATACACAACTTTCTAACACAAAATTCTTTGATATCTTCAAGTCTCAAATTGTTGTTATTTGTTCGATCTCTATTAGTTTTCTATTTCTTTGTAGGTTTTTGCCAAGTTAAAACATGTATTGTCTTGCTAACAAAAAAATAAAATATGTTTGCCTTGCGCAATTACATATATTCATAGAGACTCAACTACTCAAACTGTGATTTAATAAATAGACAGTTTAGATCATCGTGCTACATTGCATGACGAGAAGAGAGTCGAGAAGGTAGAGTGAAAAATTCTAAATGAGAAGGTTGTTAAGATTACCTCTCAATTAAAAAATTAAAGAGCTTTCTTAGATTAACCAATAATGGTACCCAAAAAAAACAGCGATGGCATAGTATTAAAAAAGTGTTGTTATTGGCATTCTAAAAAACTCATGTATACTCCAAACATTCTATATTTGAAAGAAAAATACACTTATGAGGAGAATACATTATAATATTTTGTGAATCGTTCTAATCATGTATCTCATCAGATCTTATAATTGTACAAATTTCAAATTGTGTTAATGTGCCATATTTGAAATCGACCCCTATATTAACCCACAAATTCCTCTTGGACTAGACCTTCTGATGGCCATGGTTACTTGCATTGTCTTTTGATAAACATGATTACTTGATGTATTGTAGAGCAACATAGTATCAAATAAATAAATAAATATATGTGTGTATGTGTGTCAAATACCATAAAGGGAAGGTCAATTCGTTTTGCACCACTTTAATTTAATCTTATTACTTCCACCGATTTGAAGGTCAACATCCATCTCCTTCTAGAGAGGGATAATATAATAGATCTAAAATCTTGATTAATCACCTGATAAGTCACAAAATATTATCATGGTCTATGAGAGGAACAAATCCCATATAGTTGTGCTACATTGTTGGCTATGCGCATGCTGTAGCATTAGTCATCAGTTTTTGAATCTGCTTTAACGTAGGAAAAACATGTCTCTTGAATTTCAACAAACTAAACTGTTGTTGAAGCTAAATCCAAAAACCATACGAATCACGCACACACATATATGTATTTTACATTTTTTGGGTCAACATATATTACATTATTCAGCATGAATCACACATTCGTATTCTTTGTTTCTATGTGATGATGCATCACCATAAAAAATAACATGACAACATTTGGTTGGGTTGTAAACTTCAAAATTTTAATTTCGGGTAAAAATTTGACCAATTGTTTAATAAGTGAGTTAAACTGGATTGAAATATATATTATTAGCCCGATTAAAACCGACCAACCCGAATGTCAACCATTCTTAAACATACATGTATAGAAATATACATAAAATTTAATAATTATTAAACAGGTGTGTTTAATATTTACTTTATTCTAATAACAAAATGTAAGAAACAAGTAATGATTCTACAATATCAAATTCAAATGACTTAGCCTAATATAACATGAATTTTGGATTATTAATCCCAACTTGTGGAACCTGCCGAACCCACATGCCTAAGAATTGTTTGGGTGGGTTGTGTGGAGACATAAATTAACCACATCGAATAAGAGAGCGACATGTGGACTATTAGCTCAATATGACGAATTTACCCTTGACGTCGTGAGCAGACAAAACCCTAGTGGGCTAAGCATCTGCTTGCCCTATAGGTCTTAGGCCTTTGGGTTCATGTACATATCATGGTATCCTCTCCAGACAAATGATATCCCCACTCTTGCCACCATGCCTTTCCTTGCTCAAGGAGGCAAGGGTTGACTCTTCGGAGTCTCCTTTAGTTATCTTGTGCTTCGGTGCATTAACTTGCCAAAAACTGTTCTTATCACCAGAGATTGCCCCAGTAGTCTATGGAGTGTAGTCTGCACCACGCTAGCAGAACACTAAGGTCTGCCTAGCATGGTCTGCAACCTCGCTTCCCGGCTGCCTACATGGAGTCTCTCTTATAAATAGCCAAGTCAAACAAGAAGATCGGTGTGGGACCATGATTTTCAGACCATTGGACCAAGGCGGGGAAAGCTACGAAGATCGGACCTTTGAGGAATTAGCAAAGCTCAGGAAGTGGATAGCTCAGATTGAAGCTCGGATCTTCTAGTCAATACGGTTAGATCTATAAGAACATAATGATCAACATGGTTCGTATCGAAACATCTAAAGGTATTATCAGAATAAATCAATTTGATAAGGTCCGGAAAGGTAGATAAGGTTTGCGCTTATTAAGAATGACTTACTTGGGCCTCAAGAAACATAGCTCTGATCATATTCTGATTAGGAGAGAATCTTGGGAATTCCTATTATCATGGGAATGAGTGTGCACCCCAAGTAATCATTGACCTAATAGGAGATGATCTCTTCCGAGATTTCCTAGTAAGATTATCCCGACATTTAATACGGATTACTATCCTCACAATGACTTTCGTTGAACACTATAAATACGCCCCTCTAGGGCTCAAACGAGGAATGACTCTCTCATCATCTCGAATCTCAAAGGAGTTTGAATCATCCCATATCTAAAAGGCCGATCTCTGATCTCACACGACTCATACATGGAGGACCTCATATCTCATCTCTCAATGGAAGCTCTCGGACATCTCACACATCTTATTCAATGCATTCTTATATGCTCAACGCATGCCTATATGCTCAACGCATTCTTATATGGTCGAAGCATTCCTATAGGCTCAACACATTCTTATATGTTCAATGCATCTATATGTGCTCAACGCATCTCTACATGCTCATACATGGAACTACACGTGATTTGATATATTCTCCCTCTTCAACGAATTGATATGTAGGCAATCCTTCTCGGATTGAATCACACCCCTTAAACAATCCCCCTATTCTCTGACGTTCATGGGATTCTGGCGATTGTTCATATGCCAATGGTCTTGCGCGAATTTGGTTCCAACAATTGGTGCTTTCATTGCGAGTTAAACTCCTATGCTTTTGTGAACAATCGTCACCATGAAAGAACTATTGTTTCTCCTGCAGACAGTCTCTATCGACATATTACCATAGCTAAGTTTTTAATCATTTTATCCTTCATCATGGATAATTGTTATTCGTTATATCTTTGTATATACTAGTGGCATGGGTCTAGCACTTAGTTCTCGGTCGTTCTGGAAATTATTTGATTTCTTGGTTAATTGTTTAAAGCAATCGCTGCATCACCAAAGATTCTTGTATGCAAAAGTTCCATCCATGGGTCCACAAAAACTGATGCTCAAAAACGACAACAGTGCTGATCAAATTTACGAAACACCTACACTTTCACGATCAAGAAGGAACGGGAAACACTTCTCTGTTGCAAGTTTAATCTGATCGAGCAGAGCAACTTGATCCAAAAAGATAAGACAAACTTTAACCCAGGTCTCAAATCTACTCAACAGCAAGCGTAACACCAATCTGGAGCAAGATGAGCGTTGGATCTATTTCGAATACGGATCACAACCATCATCAGATTTGTAGTTGCATCACAATCCAATATTGATCACGAAATTCGGACATACTTCACCTCGATACTCTGAATCACAATATCACACCAAGTGTGGAAGTCCAAATGCCAACAGCTAACCGAATCTAGTGTGGAAGTCCAATCACAATATCGATCTGTGGATCTGCAATGGCGCCAGATCCGCATAATCAGATCTTTATAAACGACCACTAGACCTACAAATCAACTCAATCCGTCCGCGACTCACCAGCGGAACATCACAGCCATTTTGACAAGTCATGGCTAAAAAGAATCAATTTGCAGACCTAGTTTAACAAACTTGGTGTTGCTAAGCTGGGGGCAGACCCATGAGAAGACAACCGCGGAGCAGCCCACTCTCTTATTGGATCTAAGTCAATACTGAGATGAACCAAAAAGATTATTCTAGTGTTATCATGGTCGCTCCACTCAAACCCGCAAATCTAACGATGTAACCGTTTTGTTTAATCTTGCTATAACAACTTGTAGGCAATACAAGCAGCAGATCTAACGAACCATTCTGGAGCAACCATCACAAAAATTCAAAAAAACCCACCCAATCCGCAAAGAAAATTCAAACCGCAGTCGCTATAGTTGTGCCACCTTTCCAACTCGACTCACAACGCTTGGTTGACTCACTATTCCCACCTAAATCATGTCACCAATTGGATCTGCATAACTGGACCTATAGTGGCCCAATTTGCGCAACTCCGAGAACAGCTCCGTAATCGCTATAGTAACTTCATTAAGTAAAATTTCTGTAGACAAAGTAAGCTCCACTAGAAACCCAACGAGCTCTGGAATAAAATCAGATCAACAAAGTCTGCATGTCAAGAACGTTCCTGATCCCATCAACTATCTTAGTGGAGCCAGTAACTCCAACTACGACACAACCGCACCCACGAGCATAACAAAACCCCGATTTGGGAATAAGTTCTCTGGGGGTATGTCACCCCTGAAGCCTCGAGTTTAGCTCTGAAACTCCATATCAAGTTCTAGCGAAGCTTCGAATCATAAACAAATCACGACGGTTCCATAGAGCCATAAAGTGATCTCCTTACACCGCGGATTGACATGGCAATCTTACCACGCCATTAACTGGAGGCATGACAAACAACTCAACTCCGTACACTCCACATGTGATCCGAAACATAAACAATGCACCACGGACAATCCATGTGGAATAACACAAATAATAGCACGCGACGACTCCACCTAAGCACGATAAAGCATATATAACATGCCACTTTGTGACACAAGTCTTTAGTCCGAAAAGGCTCACTGATATACAAAAAGACAGAACAATAAAGCCAAACAGGTTTGTTTTAAATAAGGGACCCATTGCAACAATTTGAAGACAAGATTTTCAAAACCCAAACTTGAGCAAGTGAACGCGAAGCTCAATGAATGCGCACTCAAAGGACATTTAACGAAAAATCAACTTTCCAGATGCTTATCAACGCAAGGCATTGGATGATAACTCCACACTTGTCTTTCTCCATTACTAATTTGAAATAAAGAAAGACAGGGAGCATGGTATGGAGTAGGAAACTGAATCTGCGGGATCTTGAAGCATTCACATCAACTTTGGATTGCATGGAATGGGAATTAGTTCCAACACGAAACAAGAAGCAACTACGGTGCATAGTAAAAGACATCCAGATAGCTGCCTACGTGGATCAGTCTATTTTGCTGATTAAATCGGAATCCCTCACGAAGAATCTGGCAAAAATCCTTATGTCACTAGAAAGATACGGATGTCAGCTCCGCATAGCACTTTACAGATTGTAGTTCCGACCTACAATGAAGAAAGTATTGTCATTTTACTCGAGGATGCACAAGCAGGAAGTTTTCTGCGAATTTACAAAGTTCACATTTTCATGTTCAAACTTCGGCTAGCAAAACGCTCTAAACCCAAGCGACTGGGGCACGAGCGTAGTCATACATGTACATTGAAGTACTATTCTTTACTAAGTCACTTACATGTTTCATGGAAAACAATATGAAAGCTCATCTATTTGGTGAACAATCTTGGTACAAACCATGGTAGCGCTACACAAGGTTAGCATTTCAAGTTACTTTAATTTTATCTATGTATACAGAATATTGCTTAAACGCAATTGGGGCATGAAATCATGACGAGTCTCGTGCATGCATTACAAAGATAAGTCATGTGCAGCTCTTAAACAAGTCAAGCCTTTGACGAGCCCACATTAGGCTCTACTAATTGACCTCAAGCCAAGTCAACTTGGTCCAAACAAGAATGTCCTATGCAATGACTCAGGCACCTATCATGGGCCAATGACAGGAAACTACATACTCAGGACAAAAGCCCAAAACGAGAATGACATTTTCAGGCCAGCTCTATGGATGGCCAAGGAACATATGATCTTGCCACCATAGACACCCCTCACTTGTCACCAAATGGTGAAGCATCAAACATCTTGATTATTAAAAATCATTTTGTGTTCACCCCGTAATAAGTGCGCTTAATCATGGCAGTGAATGAGATTATTTGGGATATGACCCCATGATCCGCTCACTCAAACACCATTGATCCACCAATTAAAATTTAGCAATCCAAGGATTGTAAGGGCTTTCCAGGTGAGAAGCAAAAAGCCAAAACTAATCAGCCCTTGGCTTAAGTCATTCAAAGGAACTTCAGTTTGCCAATAGACATGAGGAAGCTCATGACATGTCTATTATGGACTTTGTGACGGAGCTTCTATCCCAGACGGCATGTCAAATCAACATGTTTTGCCATCCCAGAGTCAGTAGGTCCGAATAAGGGGTCTATTTTGTTAAAACCTCAAAAAACGAACAAGACTATACTAGATCTTGTTCAAGCTGACCCTAAATATGATGAACTCCCGTCTGATTTAGAATATGTCATGATTAGGAATGTGGTGGCTATCAATAAAAGGATTTCTAAGGCGTTTCCGACTCCAAGCATTCCGGATCATGCCACCTAAACATCCAAAGGGATTCCTAGGGACACCTACGAATGGTGTAATACATTAAACTCTTCAATTATGTATCGGATCAATTCGATAAGTTAACAGAGTAACGAACTTGTCCTTATGTGATGGAGTGAGCCAACAATTTGACTTGTCTCTTACAAACCAAGTAACGTGCTCAAAATGGGCAAACAAATTTGTCACTCTAGGTCTGTTCACTGGAACAACTAGAATCGACAAGAGCTCTTCAACATAATGAATCCACTTTGACTTAGTCGAGATGTGAACTTGTTCCAACGTCTCATTCAGTTTAACTTACGGAGCACACTTAACTCGATGATCCGGAATGGGGTAAGACATGCTCAAAAGCAAAACTTTTGGAGTTGAGGCTAACTTCAACTCATGGCAATATCGCGACGACTTAGATGATGTTCTACAATTGTCATATGCATTTAAACTAACCTAATAAATAGTTTAATTCAAACCAAATTTACTCGCAAGTATACGTATAGGTTGTAGTAGAAATATGTAAATACAAGATCGAATCTACCGCGGTTGAATTACCAATTAAATCCTATAACTATTACTTAACAAAATGAAACAAATATTGGACTTGTATCAAAGTAAAATTAAAATTAAACAATGATTAAACAGAAATATGATTGAAAACAAATGTAAGAAAACACTAAGGCTTTAATTCCACCACTATATCATACCCTAATATCCAATTGTCAACTCATGAATTATCAAACTAATGAAAACAACCTCCGTACATATATCTGTAGTCAGGTACATATACCAATAATTTAAAAAAAAAGATATGAATTTTACCGTGGTCAGGCTAAAACTCAAATTATTCCTACCGTCAATATATCCATGGTCCGGTATACATAAACATGCAGAAATCCAATTATGCTCAGTGAGAAACAAATTAACTACCTATCAACATGGTCACATCAAACAAATAAATAATTTTCTAGGAAGTCACACAAACTAGTATTCGTCTACGGTCGGATCAAAATATAAGTTCATGATTCTCATTCACAAAGCATCAATAGAATTCAATTCATGGTCAGAAGTAAATTCATATTCATATAATTTCAATATCAAAATCCTAGGCCATGGTCAAGCATACAAAAACAAATATTGAAATTACAATTCAACTAGTGAATGAAAATTAATTATCAATTTGAAATCCTTGAATTGAACAATAAAATAACTAAAGTACTCATAATTAGGGCTTCTTCTTAGCCTTAGCTAAGAGTTTAGAGCCCCACGAACAAAGAATTCAAAGTAGTTCTAATTAAAAGAAATTGCATAAAAGAATTACATGGAAAAACTAAATTGATGCCGCTGTTCTATTCTCTGTCTGCAACACGCCAGAGAAGTAGAAGATACAATATTTGGTGTTGGTATTCCACTTTTATATCTGCCTTCCATGAAAATTTGACTCCAAATAAAATTGGGAGTATCTTTCCTGCGTCTCCAAGACTTTCTCCACCATTGCTTCAAATTTCCTTTTTAGTCTCACTTTGATTCTTCGATTTCTTTCTCTTGCAATTGTGAATAAATTAAATAGTGTCCTTCCATCTGTCAAATCACGTGCCTTTTATTCTCCTTTGCTTTACTTCCAGCAAAACATGCTCTTCTTAACGTCAGAATCACAAAGAATATGTCCAAGAAAGTAAGCTCTCTACAAAACAAAGACAAAAGTTAATTCACCAACTAATTTGCCAAGAATAAATTTGATATGATACCAAAAAGAAATAAAATTGCTGGGAACAAATTGTCAAATACAAAACTTAAGAACATAATCAACTTAAGAAACATTTCAATTAGCCACGACACTTCATTGACATGTCTTAGTATTTCACTTTTGACCAAAAATGCATCCGCTTGCCAAATTATTAACAAATTAAGCGAAACACTCTAATTAGTTTAAATACGACAAACCAAAGCACTAACGAATGTAAATATAAGGGTAACAAATGTAATAATTATGCTTCTATCACCATTTCAACATTCTGCAAAACAATGATATTCCAAATACATGACTATAAGCATTCATTAGAAGTTCGAAGTATTCAGCACCGAAGCCATTTTTGGCAAAAAGTTCAGACACTTAGCAAAAAATACACAGGAAGAAGTGGACTTAATATGTTACGCAACTTGATCAGTACTTGCTTGATCCACATCTGAAATTGATACCAGGACCACCCCCAAAGTAATAGACTTTATAGTACCTATTCCTACCAAGGACCACCCCAAAGTAACACTGATGCACAACAACAAGACAAACATTTATATGACAGACACAAGCTTGACTAGTCACAATACACTGATCAAGAAGGAATACATATCAGAGGTATAAGGTACTTGGTATACTCAACGGTGTATATGCAGGTGTTTAACTGAGATCTAAGTGATCCACTACATAACCCATCACAGTAACAGCTAATAGCAATAAAAGCATAAATCACACAAAGGGATTTGTGCCTAGAAAACCCTAACTGGGTAAAAAACCAGGGAAACTCCATGAAGCTCCATCCACTATCAGAAATTCAAGTTCATACATAAATCATACACACACAAGCTCAAATCCTAAGCTCTATTAGTGAGTAGCTTGTACCTCTCTGCAACTTGAGTTTCTTCAAGAAGATCTGTATATGGTATTCACAATGGTGGCAGCTCAAGCTCGAGCTATTCACTTGTGGCACCGATGGGATGAATGATAACTAAAATGATATGCAAAGTATAGATCCAGGAACAACACAACTCTTCTCAATCGAACATCAACAGATTAAGAAGAGTTGGAATGAATTTGTACCTAAGGTTCTAAAGATGAGAGTTATAAGCATATTTACTATAGTGAATGCAACGGCTGAGTCATTCTCAGACCATTTTTATGAGAAATGCAGTGATGACTTCCTCGAGAGGAAGATTTTCTATAGCTAGGGTTCTTCAAAGCTACGAGAGCAAAAGGTCAACATAAGCTGAGGGATATGACCCTATTTATCCTCCCCAAGACCTAAAGTCAATATGCAATCATCACCACTCAAATTCAAATGAAAATCTGGGTATTTCTGTACAAATAGTTAGTTGTCCCCAGCTCACTAGGAGGACACATGTCCAGACATGATAAGATAGGAATAAGGAATTTTATGATGACACACTCGTGCTTAGAGCTCAGACACATGTTGTTTAAAGTGAACACGTGCACAGACTTGACTAGGCAGAACACACTAGTCAAGAGCTACGAACATGCAGTTTGATATGCAAATGCATGAGCCAAACCTGTATAGTGAGAGAGGATGAGCCTTCTTCGATCTTTGATCTTCATCAACATCCTCTCACTAGATCCACAACCTAGTTTGAGGTTGGTGTGATAATGAAAAATATAAAGATTACATGTTTGTTCAAGGAAAGCCAAACCTAGACAATGTCTACAAAGATTACATGTTTGTTCAAGGAAAACTAAACCTAGACTATATCCTAGACTAAACAATCTCCCCCTTTGGCTTTCCTTTACAAAAACCCCAAAATAAGCCTAAATAACCCAAATTGAAGCTCAAGATCCTTTACTTGAATGTACTTGCAAACTTTCATATCTTGACAAGAATAATGATAATCACACCAGAGTAAATAGCAACAAGAGATAATTGCACAATAATCACATAATCAATTTACTATCTTTTCTCTCCCATTTTGTCATGAGAAGACAAAGATCAATGATAATCACAGAAGACTAAATAGCAACAAGAGCAAATATAGATAACAACAATAGATACATAGTTAATCAAAACAGTGGAGACTCCCCCACAAATAAAGCCTAGAACTAGTGTGGACTCCCCCTCGATTAGTTCTCATCTAAATAAAGCAAAATATCAAGAGTGGAGAGTTCCGCACAGTAGATGCAGAGTTTAAGAAACAACCAAACTTAAGAGTCAGTGATGACTCCCTTACAATTTTAGAAAGCAAGTAAATGACATAAAAATTTTTCAATAGAAGGAGAGACCATAATCCTTATTCTTCTATACTAGTAAAAAAAGAACCCTTCCATAATTCATCTACATCCTATCATACTGGATTCTGTAATGATTATACATGCTTCCATTGGTACACCTTCTGCTTTGCTTCAAACATTACTTGAGTTGGCAAATCTTCCATTTCTTCATCAAACCCTTCACAATCATTAACCTCCATCACAATATCACTGCCACTTTCTGCTAGGTCGTCATCATTATCATTAGACCTAGATTCACTGTTAGACGATACATCTGCAATGAGTAGTTGAGCAAGATCTTTGAATTCTTCAAATTTTTCCTTGTACTTCAGGAAACTCTTCTGAAGACTAGCCACATCATTCTCAACTTTGTCAACCGATTCATGGATATATTTCCTTTGAAGTGGATGAGGTATCTTAAGAAACCTATCCTTAGACTCTGGTTTCACATCTCAGCTTAAATAAATTATCTCTATAAGACAATGAAATCCAATAGATCTGTGAGACCTGTGTGCTCCAGTTTTGGATAAGATAGACTGATATATTATCTGTGCAAATGGAACAGGCAGATTGTGTTCCATGACAAGAATAATTTGACTTCCAGACTATGTGGGATCAGCCTTGGATATCCCAAGAACATTATGCTTTATGAAAACCCATAAGAGTCCATGCATGGAAGAATTACTAGATTTCAAAACATCTAAATCAAAGGCCTTGACAGATTTTAAGAAAGCCTCATAGTCATCATCAGTAGTGAAAGGCAGATTCAATACCTTGCTTATTATCTGTGGACTAAAGTGGACGAATTTTTCTTAGACATATACTACCAAACCGCTTTTGAGGAACAATGAGGACAGGTTACTATAGAATTATTGCACAACTAAGAGATTGTATTCAGCAAGAGGTGTCTTCACTTATTGAATCCGATACTCCGAGAAGACGTTATCTGCTTTTGCTCATTCTCTGAACTCCGAAAAAATCTTTAAAGACAATCATCAAATGAAAATCTGGATATCTCTGTGCAAATAGTTAGTTGTCCTCGACCCATTAGAAGGACACATGTCCAAACATGATAAGATAGGAATAAGGAATTTTATAATGACACATTCGTGGTTAGAGCCAAGACACGTGTTGTTTAAAGTGAACATGTGCGCAGACTTGACTAGACAAAACACACTAGTCAAGAGATGCGAACATGCATTTTCATATGCAAATGCATGAGCCAAACCTGTATAGTGAGAGGATGATGAGCCTTCTTCAGTATTTGATCTTCATCAACATCCTATCACTAGATCCACAACCTAGTTTGATGTGAATACCTGTATTTTAGAAATACATATATATATATGGTAATTATATTTTTTGGGTATTGTGATTAATTTCATTGAGCTATATATTTTTCACCTTGTGACTTATTAAATTATTTTAGTTAATTTTCATACTCTATGGGTTACACTAGTCAGCCCATTTTTATTTCTAAGCTAGCAATGTGAATTTTATGGCCCAATTTGTTTCATTATTTCTGGCCCATTTCTTGACCAAAACCAACGACACGACCCTCTCTCCTATTTTCTTCTTCCAAAATAAATTTGTCTTCCTATTTTTTTCTCATCTTATGAGTCATGACTAGGTGTCTTAGTCTGACACACTCTTATCCTTGTTTCTTAGTATGTCGACAGCTGCTGCTATGTATTGTCGACTCCTCCATTATAATACAATTTGAAATTCCTATTCCATATATATATATATCCAATAGCCAACCCTTTCGTCTCCTTCTGATATATGTCGATCTCATTCTTCGTTTCATCTTCTTTATTCTCAAACAGCCAAAAACTCGTCAAACTTGTCCAGTGCACCAAAAATCCATCTTCTATAACTCAAATAGAAAAGTGTTCTACACAAAATTTGTTTGTATGTTCAAGTACTATAACACATCCAAATTTCAAGTCGATCTGATCACCACAGCCTCAGCAAATCATGTACGAATAGAGATTGTTTGTCACCTCTCATCTGTTTTTCTAATTTGTTTTTAGCATGCTTAAAGTGATTCCGATATCCATTATTTTCATGATTCTTGATGTAAATTTGTTTGGTCTTGTATTTGTTTACTATTGTGTTGAAAAGGAATACTGATACACATGATTCTAACCTATTGATTTTATGTCATTCATGTATACGAAAGCTTTTGGTTTATTTGACAATTTCTTGTATTTCTAATATTGGTCCATATATCTATCAAATAGTATGCCTACATCTTCAATTTGATTAATAGAAATCAATTGATCCTCGAGTTCAGTCTAACTCTGTAACATCCCGTAAAAAGTTTATTATAAAATAATTCCCGGGGGATATTTTGGACACATGCATGATTATTTTGTACACGGGACCGTGTAGTTTTACTATTTTGGTGGGTGCACAATACCCCCAAAACCCAAAATCTCAATTTTCCTTCTTCTTCCCTGTCACTTTTTTTCCCTTATTTTCCTTATTTCTCTTTTTCTCATTTCTCTCTCTCTATCTCTCACCGTATGTGCACAGTGCACATCACCGAAAACCTATCGAACCAAGGCAAACTAAAATCACCACCATCTTCGTCTCGACGCCCTGGACTCAACGGTGCAAACCGTTCGTCCAAACACCCAACCGTTTGACGGGAAAAGCTCACAAAAGAACCGGACCTTCCCGGCGATTTTCTCGCCATTCTAGACCGAGGTGAGGTTTCTAACTACCACCATTGAGTTCCTCTCATTGAGTAGATGAATTTTCATATGTCATTTGCTTGATTTGGTTGAGTTTTGACCTAGATCGACAAAGCTACAGTAGCCGCGGCCTTTCGAGGCAATTACAGGCGATTTCCCGAGCTTGTACACCCAAACCAAAGGTACACCGTCATTCTACTCCTCTTGAGCTTCATTTTGGTATAAAGAACGTGAAATTTGGCCAAGGATGGAGAAGTTATGGAGATTTGAAAATTTCCCAAAAAACCGGCCAAAATTCCAACGACCGGCTGCTGACGTCAGCAACCGATCTAGACCGGTCGGCGGCAGTTAGCGATGATGTCAGCGACCTAGAATATTCCTTTTAAAGCCGTTAGGAATATTTCGTTAGATTTAATGGAGATGCTGGAATATTTCGTTAGATATGACGCCGTCAGTTGACTGGCGCGTTGACCAGCGCGTGAGCTGCCCGTGGAGCCGCACGTGAGCCGTGAGTGGGCCGCGCGTGAGCCGCGCGTGGGGGCATGTGGGACCTTATTTTTGAATTCCGTCAACGCAAGGCGACTCGTGACGACGCGTACTACCTAAAGGAAGTACGTATGGTATTTTACGGAGTGTTTCGGACCTCCGTGTTGAGCAAACAAAGGATAGGTTTAATTAATTAGTTTAATTAGTAACCTTTATGAGTTTAATTATTACTATAATGATATCTTATATAGGTGAGACTTATCCAGATGACTACCGGGGCTACCCAGGACAGGGGGCTACGACCCGGCCACTTACAGGTGAGTGAGTAGGTCTTTGTTTTGATAAATGTATTATTACGTATGGTTTTTCAATGCTTTCTTTAAATTGTTAGCATGACTCATATCATATGCGATTGTTGGAGGTAGAACATTCGTATTATATTGCCATACATGTTTCTATACTGTTGCTCATCAGTAAATGTATAACACCCCGGGTATCAGTACTCAGTCTTGTGGCCAGGACTAGCTTTGACGTTTGGAGATGTCACTCCCAGTACCGCTACGCAACTTTGGATCCATTGTAGGTACAAGCCTATTCTAGGTTGCACTAGGCAACTCGAACTTGTGTGACGCACTTTGTGCACAACGATTAGTGTTAGACTTGTGTCATTGTAGTACTCAGCGTATTACTTATATACCTAGCATGTTCCTCGTAGCTTATTTACTTGGGCTTGTGTGTTTACATATGGATGCGCAGTCAGTCTGATTTTCGGGGAGTACCCGTGTGTTGAGCAGTCAGTTTGATGAAAAGGGAGTACCCGTATTACTATTATAGTATTTTGAGGATCATACCGGAGAGTATGACGTATTTTTAAAAACTATACATGTTTTCCAGCGAGGGGATAGTATGCTCTTGAAAACAAAGGTTTTATCAAACTTTGCTTTTTGACCCACTTACCTTTTTATGTTTTGCGCCCCTCCACGACTTAGTGGCAAATTCGTTTTCCAGTGAGACGTGGGCTTGCTTCGCCTGTGGTTGGTGGTTCTGACAATATCTTCAGACTATATAGGATTTGCTCATACTTTTAGTTAATTTCTACTTATTCATCCTCACGAGGATGTGAATGTTTATATTCCTTGCACTATTTACTATGCTATGACTGTTATGCACCTGTAATAATGGGTTTTACCCATCACCGCACTCTTACTTCCGCTTCCAACTCTAAATCTATTCACTTTTTCTCATATACATGCATAATTGGCTTTCGTCACTTAAGATGTGTCGGCCAGCACTTCCCGACACCTGGCGTGTCAGGATCGGGATGTGTCAAACTCCTTTCTTTAGCATCTAATATTATCATCCAATAGTATGACCATGGTTTTCATTGTTATTAATTCTTGGTTTATGATCAAACCTATGTTGCTTCCTTTTCTCCGTTTCTCCATAATTTTTCAGTGTCTTAAATTTTATTTTAGATTCACTTCTTTAATTGGGGACTGTTATGTGCTAGTATCAGTATAAATATTTATATCGCAGCAGGTTTTGATACATCCCGTCCTTAACTATGTTGTATTTTATTCCCCGAAGTTGTAAATTTATGAAAATGCCCCTGGTGGGCTAAGAAACTCCTACGTGGACATTTAATTTTCTTTTCATAATCTCGTACCTTTCTTGTAATTATTGTTTAGTACTCTTCACTACGAACCCGTGAGCGCAAGTGGGACGTCATTCGGACTTGTAACGAACAAGTTTTGAGTGAAGGCATTTTGGTAATTTGCACTTTCCTTTGTTGTGGTTTCTACGGGCTGATTCCCATGGATACCATGCAAACCAAGGTGCTCTGCACCCTCTGAAAAATCTGCCTGCAACTAACATGCTTTTGGACAACTACATGCAAGTGAAATTTAACTTTTCCCTCAGTCTGTCACTCTCTCCTGCCCTCCTTCCCGTGCCCAGACTTTGCAAAGTCACACACCCAAATCACAGAGAGCCGCCCTCACGATCTCCATCTTGAAATTTTCCGACCGACCAACCATCACCATAATCCTTTTAATTCACCATCATCACATCCAAAACCAACCAACATCACAAATCCAGAATCCCAGAAACTGGTGCCCAAAAACACCGACAAAATTTCAAAGATTTCCCGACGAGGTTTCGTTGGATTTGAACCTCGATCGACCTTGTTTTCTTCACCAATCGACTCCTAGAGAGTCTCAGAGTAGTACCCAAGCATTGCATGCTTGATCTCGACTCGAAAATTGGAGTTTGGAATCGGCCACATTTTGGCCGTGACTTTTCTCCCATTTTCCAGCCGTCTTCAGCCATCTTTTGGCCTTGAAATAGGTAAAATCGAGTCCCTCATCTTCCTAGCTTCAGTTTGATAAATTGTACGTGAAAAATGGTTGAGTTTTGACCAAGATCTGTGTTTTTGAAAAATTCCGGCAAATTTTCCAAATTCCGGCGAAGTTCAGGCCAGCCACGGCGGCTGAGAATTGCAGAAGTGATCGGATTGCTAATGTCAGCAAACCCGGTTCTGACGTCAGCCAACCCGGTCCTGACGTCAGCAAACCCGGTCTAGAGTCGGTCGGACCGGGAATATTCCAAAGGTATATTCCTTTCTTAACTGACGTTGTGATCGAATATTCCCTAACGGCGACGAAATATTCTATAACGCCGTTAGAATATTCCGTTAAGTATCCAGAATATTCCATTAAAGTTAAAGGCGCGTGGGGGCGTGTGAGCGGTACGTGCGAGCGCATGGACCACTTTTCCGACAGTTTTAACTCCCGAAATGAGCAAACAAAGGGGATTTCAAGTCTTTTCCTTAGTAGAATTTGGATTTGACTTGTATAATGATTAGTATAGTAATTTCTCATATAGGTGAGACCTATCCCGAGGAGTACCAAGGCCAGGCTAGGTACAGCGACTACGATCCTGCGACTTACCAGTGAGTGGGCCTGTTTATTTTTAAATTATATTATATTTTGTGTTCTAAATTGTGTTTTTGAATTATCGTATAGCATGCCATGTTTTAAGAAATTAGAAATGATTTTATCAAATATATTTACTTGATTTGTAGAATTAAATTGTTGGCATGACTATACATTTATGACTATTACTTATCATGCATACTTGCACGGTGTTAGTACTGTCCGGGCTAGGACTAGCTTCACGTGTATGTTCACATTGCACCGACACGCTCACTTTGGATCCATCGTAGGTTCCAACTTGTTCTAGTTGCCTTGGCATCTAGACCTCGTTGTGACGCGCTTAGCGCCAACTTCACGTGTATGTAGTACTACCCAGCCTGTTCATGTGGCTACTTTCTACATGAACTTTTGTGCTTGTATTTATCTGATAAGTAAACTGATTTATATTATGTTGTTGATTACTCATTACCCGTATCCTTTTTGAGCGTCATTCTCAATACTTGGGTGTTTACGTCATTTATGTTATATTAAAGCTGTATTTTGGAAATTACTACGGATTTTACAGCGAGGGGTTATTATTTTCCGAAACTCAGGAAAAGTTTTATTAAACTTTACTTTTGGCCCACTCACCCTTTTTGTGTTTTTGCGCCCCTCTAGGACTTAGGGACTAAGCTTGGCTGACGAGAACTTGTGGCATTAGCTGACTCATGCTTCCGAAAATGTATGGAAGAAGTATTCTGTGCTTCCTTATATCCATCCTTCAGCATGGGAATATTATTTCTTTACTGCACTTTCCATGCTCTGACACTTAATCCTGTAATAAGGGTTCAACCCACTCTGCGTATTCTTTGATTTCTGTTCTTACTTTAGACTTTAAATTCCAACTTTTCTCCAAATTCTTATTACTATTCCATGTCATGACTTCGTCACTCCTCCGGAGTGATGGTCAGCACGCCTCGTAATCCGATGTCCACCTGGATATCCGGGTCGGGTTGTGTCAGGTTTGATATTAATTTCAAATACAAATTTGTATCAAAGTTCCTTGTGTTGTTATCTGGCATGTACTATTATATTTTAAATATAGTTTTGAGAAGTGACGGACATAGTCTATTTTGATTATACAAGTGGTTGAGTTGATTTTACTCTTCAAATGTTCTTCTTATAGCCTTTATAAAAACTCACTAATACAGATTACTATTACAACTCATTGGCATGTTTAAAGCTGTGATTTTATTCAATTGTTTAGTATGTGTCATATTAATATATATGTTATGGTTAATACTACATCTAACACTAAGTCATTCACTCATTTAGGCTGGACATGAATTTAAGTATAGGAAATGAACAATACCTTCTTTAGGGTCTTCATTTTGGGACTATAACTCTTAAATGTTGTAGTAATGGTTTATATTTATTAATAGGGATGTATGAGTTGGATTGATGTTTTGACTAGTACGAAAGTAACGTGGAACTACGTTATAGCTAGAATCAAGGTAGGGGGTTCTTGGGGGCCTCTATAATGATTGAATGTTTGGTCTTATTAAACTTTGTGAACCATAATTTGTTATTATGTGAGAATTGATATGTTTATGTTTGTCTAGGTAATTAGAATGATTGGTTTGGCCACTAACTCTTCTTGGATATAATATGCTTGAGATGATATGGAATTATTGTAGATATTATTCTTATTGATCAAATAATTATGGCATGCATATATGAGACAGAATTCATATTATGCATTGCAATGATGAGAGACATAAGTCATGTGGGTTACATGGGCTTGTGTCGTGATGGATTGGAATAGTTGATGATTTGGAAATATTAGATCCAACTCTCCTAGGGACCAGGGTTTTTGGTAAGCATAAACAATTAGCAGTAAAGACAATCTTTATGTGAGGGACGACTTGGTGACCGAGAGAAGGACTTTGTGATTTGAAAAAACAATGGAAAAGGAGCGAATGTGTATCATGGGTGATAATTCATATAACAAGACACTTGAGGCCAAAGCACGGTATGGAACGTGTGAGGCATCTGTGTTTTGGAGTATGGATTAACAAGAATAGGGGTGGGAATGAGGGATCATTCATGCATCATCATGGAATAATTATTTCTAATTTCTCATGACTTAAATCTATGATACGTGTCACTTTGTTTAGTTTGATTAATTATTCGTGATGATGTTTATGTCCCTACTGATCTGTGGTTTCACTCACCAGTTTATAGATCTTGCAGGTATTAACCCGAAAACCTAAGATCTTGGTACAACAGTTGGAAACTAGAAGTTATCGTTAAAGTTTTCTTATGTAATAATCAGGTTTTAGACAAAAGAATAAGTAATCTTTGTTGTATAGTTTGTGAGCTGTAAATCCTTCAGTAGATTACTAGTATCACTAGACTTTTGCTCTATAATTTTAATGTTTAAGAAATACTTTCTTTTCATTTTATTTCATTTATCGCATCTTGATTATAGAAGTTCCTAATTCTGGAATTTGGATATGATTCACGCCTCAGCTCGAAAAAAAATATATATTATCCGGGGTCGGGGCGTGACATTTAAGGTTGATGTGATAATGAAAAATATAAAGATTACATGTTTATTCAAGGAAAGCCAAACCTAGACTATGTCCTAGACTTAGCAACATCGACTTAATCCGCATCAGTTTGATTCAGAGCAATCTGGTCCGCAACTCGTCTTTTAGATTGGTTCGCATCAATTGGATTTGCTTCCTCTGCGTCATCTCCCTCTTGCTCAGCATCGGATCCTTCGACCTCTTCTTCCTCTTTTTCATCCTCAAATGATTCCTCTTCCTCTAAATCATCCTCAACAATACGGAAAGGTCTTACTAGCAAGCTTTTTATCAATCTTCTTGCGTCTTTAACCCAAGATGTAGATATGCCCTGCTCTAACAGTCACTGATCCTTGATCATATCCTTCTTGGCGAGCTCGCTCAATCATAGCTTTGTTAAACTTCCAGTATGAAGTTCTGCCTGCCCGCGAAGCAAAGTAAGGTCTAGGATTATCTTCTTTTCAATGACACCAGCATAAATGAGCAGAAAGTGGCTAAACTTTTCAACGTCTACAATTTCAATTGAAGCAAAAGTAAGATGGGTACCGAACAACGGTTTGTGTAGCTTGGACCGGATCATCAAACGAATATTGTTCATTATGCAATTTCAAAGCATAAGACTTATGAGAAGAAAAAGACAAGTCATACAAAGAAATTTTTTTGTAAGTCTAAGAGGGTGGTTTGCAAATTAAGGTCATAAGGCTACATCACAATCTGAAGGCTGACTATAATTCAGAATTAGAAAGCTACAACATCAACATCACCATCAACAACTTCAAATAAAGTCAAACATCTACCAAAGGAGGACAAAGCGCTTAGGTAAGCAGATGGACTTATCAGTCACATAAATGGCGCATCCTACCATACACTCAGCTTTTTCAGTTATGCACTCGAAACTTCGGACCAGGGGTTACAATATGATTTAGTACTCCGTGAAGTCAGATCTTGGAGGTCATTACCGATGCACGTTTTAGAAAGATCTTTGTGTGAAGATTTGTTCATGGTGCTATATAACTTCCTCATCTACAAAGACAGACTTTTTTAGCAAAAAGTTAGGGGCAAATGTGGGACCATGATTTTCGAACCATCGGACCAAGGCTAGGAAAGCTACAAAGACCAAACCTTTAAGGAATTAGCAAAGATCAGGAAGTGGATAACTCAAACCAAACCTCGAATCTTCTGGTCAGTATGGTCAGATCTATACGTACATAATGATCAACATGGTCCGTATTGGAACATCTAAAGGTATTATTGGAACAAGTCAATCCGATAAGCATCGGAATGGTAGATAAGGTCCACCCTTATTAAGAATGACCTACTTGGCCCTCAAGAAACATATCTATGATCATATTTTGATTAGAAGAGAATCTTGGGAATTCCCATTATTATGGAAATTGGTGTGCACCCCAAGTAATCATTGACCTAATAGGAAATGATCTCTTCTTAAATTTCCTATTAGGATTCTCCCGACATTTAATACGAATTACTATCCTCACAAGGAGTCTCGTTGAACACTATAAATATGCCCCTCTAGGGCTCAAACAAGGGATGGCTTTCTCATGATCTCAAATCTCAAGTGAGTTCGAATCATCCCATATCTCAAGGGCCGATCTCTAATCTCTCTAATCAGATATCTCATATCACACGACTCATACATGGAGGACCTCAGAGCTCTCAGAACTCAATGAATTTTATATCTCATATCTTAATGGAAGCTCTTAGAATTTTATATAACATATAATATATAAAAAATATCAATAAATATTTTTTTGTACTTTGGTGAATTTTATGGTATGAGATGAAATTTCAAGTGATTACGAGTTCGTAGTACTTTACGGAATATTTTTCAGAACTCGCATGATTTTATTGTGAATTTTAAAAGAAATAACAGTGTTAAATAGGTGGCGTAAAAAATATTGGCCAAGTGGGACACATAAAAGGTAAGCTGGGAGGGCGCCACACCAAATCGTAATACACATTTAGCCCATGTTAAGTAAGAAGGCAGTTGGCACAAATTGATTGGAAACAGTTTTTTTTTTTTTAATTTTTAAAATATGGTGGTCACGTGGGGTGGGAATAGGAGAGAGAAACTCTCTTTTTTTCTTCCTCGATCCCTTCTTCTACGTTAGAACCAAAATCTGCAACTCTCCAATCCTCATTTCTCAGGTTTGAAAAACAGAAAAAGTTGGATTTCGAATTATAATATAACTGGACTGAAACGCCCAGACCGCCTAGGACGCTTAGTCACCCACCTAGGCCGCCCAGCGCTGCCCTGACGCCCACCTAATCCTTTCCTGATTAGAGCTTAATCCCGGTGGCTAGTCATCGCCTACTGCCTAGGCCAATTTTTCGAACATTGTCTATATGTGCTCAATGCATCTCTTCATGTTCATACATGGAACTACACGTGATTTGATTTTCCCTTTTCGACGAGGAGATATGTAGTTCCCGGATTCAATATCCCCCCCCCCTCCCCGGCCGCCGAAATAATCCTCTTATTCTCTAACGTTCATGGGATTTCGGCGATTGTTCGTATACCATCGGTTGTGCGCGAATTTGGTTCCAACAATCTGTAATTGTCATTTTCTATTCAGGACTCTTTTTTTTTTTTCGGTTTCTCTCAAAACTATTTGGAGGACACCCTCCGCCCTTTTTCAAGGGTGTTCGTCAATTAACCTAATGGTGTTACTTGCTTTCTAAGTGTGATTTTAGTCAATCCATCCTTGGCGGAAATTTCCATCCACATGTTGGTTTGCCCTTTTGTGTGTTTGAAAACGGGCTTCAACAATTCCACTTTGAGCCTATTGGGTTGACCAATGAGTACAACCCGACCAACCTATCTAATGCCCACCCCTACTACTAACTATAATTTTGTCAGTCTATAGGATAACTAGTGGACCAGTTGAATCAACTTAGTGCATCAGATGGTGTGGAGTTGTCTGATCTAAGTAAAGCCTTACTGATTTGCTAACAAGTGTGGAATAACAGGTACAACCTCATTATTAAGAATTGCAAACCTTATCCTGCGAAAATTCCTTGTATTACTGCTACAATTCGGAAGGATTACTTTTAAGCGAATAGGAAAGGTTGGGGTCTGGTGCTCATCTTGGATCCAATCGGATCAACCGGACATCGCCGTCGGAAAATATACATCAAACTAATTTTGACGGCTCAATTGTGGGACCTAATGCGACTTTAGGGTTTGTCATTAGGGACTCTATGAGCCAACCCATTATTGTTGAGGCACATGAGAAAACATTATTTTTGTGGTTGAAGCGATCTAGCTCTCCACGATGCGCTGAAGTTTGCTGCTTTCAAAGGTTTCCAATATGTTTTGTCAAAGGGGATTCCAAACCAATCATGGACTCTCTGCTCAACAAATGTCACATGCCATGGAGGCTTCAAGCTATCACTGAAAACATCAAATGGCTCGCCGCTTCGTTTTCTACCATAATATTGTGTCTTAATAGGTGGATAAGGTCTTACTTTTCAACCCACTGCGTCTTAGTATTCTCAAACCCTTAATGTAGCTTAAATTAATAATATTGCTTGTAATAAAAAAAAGAGTGCTTCTTTGTACTCCCAAAAATGTGTCTGAACACCATTTTTGCACCACATTGATAACATGGTGAACGTGAGATCTTTATATATTCAATAACATGTAAGCCACATCGAACCACATTGACATAAAAAACTTGTTAATTTAATAACACGTTATATATATTCAAAGAAACAAAATGTCTAAATTGATACAATTTCAAAATTTGAAGATTGAAAAAATTAGAACTTGGTGAGTCGTGTTTTAAAAATGACCTAATTTAAAGGGTGTAAATGGAGTTAGCTTAAAAAAAAGTTTTAATCGCTATTTCGCCGGACCATGCCGTAAGATGGATGAATTACACACGACATGACGTTCTGTGGTTGTTATGGCCATTTTCCCGAGAAAACGACTTCTGGCAAAAACGGCACAACGGCCGTCGCGAGATACCATCTTCCTCCAAAGAAAAGCAAGCGCTACGGTACTGTCGATGCATGACCATGGAGTTTAGAACTCGTAACTACAGCTCCGAAAAAGAAGCCCACGCGCTTCCCCGCGTACCGGCGGACAACCACCCTCTCTCCGCACCATCGTCTCCATCTCAGCTCCAGGTCCAAATCACACCCATCGCACTCTCGAATTTTCGTAATTTAATTGCCCTTGACTATGCGTATCTGTTTGGTTGCAAAGATAGAGTAGGACATTCAAATCACCAATATTTCTTGATCAGGATACTAATCCGGTGTGTTAAACTTGAGCTATCGTATGCTATAATTCCATGTCAAATTATATTTAATCAGAATACTAATGTGGTCAAAAGCCTATAATTACAATTAATGGAGCCAAAATTTAAGTTAAATACAGTAATTGTATTGGAATATTTGACGAATGCCGAATGGAAGACAATAGTTTGGTTGCTAGTAGAGGAGTGAAATTCTAGTTTAGCTACTGAGAATAATTTTTATGAGGGACTGGTGAGAATAATTCATATGGGATTTTTTAGATCACCATTTTCCTGGTTTGTCTATCACCATAGCCATCTCTTCGCTTCGCTATAGTTGGCGTGTTCGTTTGGTACCTTGTAATGAAACATTTGGGATTAAAAAGGGAACAAATTGTATGGAGCTTAAGAAACTCGAATGCTAATGGCGTATATATTGGCTGATTGGTGCTTTGATTATGAAAATTTTAGAATTCAGAAAGTGCAGTATCTTAATATAGGTTGAGGTCGTGGATGATGGGAACGAGGAGTACTTTGACCCGCTCAGAAGGTCGGATAACAATGCCGAAGCTTCTAGAGAGGAATTGGTGGAAATTGAAAGCAGTTCTACTACAGGACTCTCCGGTGAAGCTTCTTTTCAAAATCCATCTAAAGAATGGGCCTCTTTTAAGAGATCCCTGATGCAGAGGTTTCCAGTCTCCAAAACAGTTTTGACTTCTTCAGTAAGAATTTTATGCTTCTTGATTTTATTAGTTCCACATGCTGTGTTATACTCAAAAGTATGCAATCTTCTGAGGTTTGATGTCGTCTTAAGTAATTCTCAAGCTAGCGAGCATGTTTGGTCGTGTCTTAGATGGTGGAGCCTGTGTTTTTACATCAGTTTCAATTCTGTATATTTTGTACTGAAATATAGCCTGGGTTCCTAGATGAATGTTATTTCGATTGTTGCTAGTTAGTTTTCAAAAAACAACCATTAAGTATCTTAGAAGGTGGCGTTTATTTTTTGAGATCAGTCTCACATTCTGTATATTCTTCATACTGAAATAGAGTTTGATTCTTGGGTTTCCTAGATGAATGTAACTTCATTTGTTGCTGGTTAGTTTTCAAAACCATGAAGCATGATATGGGTATTCAAATTGTTCTTATCGTGTATCTATTTTCATAAGCTCTTCCGTTTCATTAGTTTATTTCCTATGCTTCTCATTGAAAGCTGTAACCTACCTTGTAACCCTTTTTCTTATTTTTATTATTACAGATGTCCGATGTAATAGTGAAAGGCAGGAAAAGTATGTTAGCCTCATCTTTTTTTTCTAATAATCTTCTGGAACCATATCCATGTGTATCATGACAAGTATTTTTTTTACCAAGTTTTTTGCTGCCAAATGCATCTATTAGAGCAGCTATGACAATCAAATTTTTTTTTAATGGTATGAATTTACAGCACATGAGAAATCTTCGACAAGTATGCATTTGGAGGAACTGGAAGATCCAGAAAAATTTGCAGAAGAGGGCGGCAAGGTCATCACCGGCCAGGAATATGTTTCTCGGTTGCATGAGCTTAAAGCTGAATTAACTCATGCATGGCATGCCGATGATCGTGTGACATCCCTGAAATTATCGATAAAAGTAAATTTTAATGATAATTCAGTTTACCCAATTTGTCTTACCTGGAGAGAATTTTTGTTATAAGAAAAGATTTGATAGCTGGGCTTTTAAGTAGGTTTACTTTTTCGGTATATCTTAAGAATCTTGGTTACATAACATTCCTTTACTATGCCGTCAATTGTGAAATTAATTAACTATATGTGCTTATACTTGAGCTTGAAGATATCCATTTATTTGGCAAACAGCACTAGATTTTTGTTGTACACTCATATGTAAGAAGTCATTTTTGTTTTATAAGTTTTGAAAGGTCAATGGATTACCTGTTTGCGTTAATAATTATTTTCTCTGAGAATTAAGCCATTCTGAAGTTAATTTAGCTATTGCATGCTTATAACTCTAGCTTGAAGATTTCCATTCATTTACTATATAACTATTTTTTTCTTTTCCACTTTTATTTAAGAATTTGGTTTGTCTTTTTCTCCCAAAAATACAACATACTGTTTGATAGGTCCATGGATCATATTACTAGTTGCTGCAACTCCATCTCTGTGAGAGAAATAGGTTTCAGAGTATATGTAATGCTGGTTTGTGTACATGCGATTATATATTAAAAGCAATTTATGTTGACAGGTTGCTAGGCTTTTGATGGATACATCTGTTTTACAATGTTATCCTACACTCTTTGCTATTGCTACGGATATTATGGATATGCTGGGGGATATGGTATGGGAGCGAATCAAGCTGAAAGCTGAATTTACTGAAGATGGTAACAGAATCTGCTCCTTACCAGGTATTGCTGTTAAATTTCTCCCTCGGCATCAGTTGTTTTTTTTCCTTAGAAGCAACACTGCTGAAGTTATTCTTAAAATATGTCTATGTAGTCTGTAAGGAATGCGTGTTTATCAGTTTATGCATGTTGACATGCTTAAAAGTGAAACTTAACTTCCTTGGTCATTTTGCAAAAAGCAGAGCAAGTTTTGGTTCTCACTTGTTAGATACTTGTAACTTTAAAGAATCCTGAGAAGGAAGCAATATGTTACTAATGCTGTTGAGAACTAGCAAATTTATCTGTGCTTCTTCCTTACCTAGTGGTTTTTAATTTAATTAACTTCAATAATTTTGCATAATGGTGGTGTCTTTTTTATTGTATCAGTTTTATGATTTTTTCTAAAATTTGATGGGATTTGTGGCAGAGAACTTTGCAGCAAGTGACATCTGCTTTGATGCCAAAGAAACTTGCAACAACTGGTTCTGCAAAATTGGTGCAGTCCGAGAACTTCTTCCACGCATGTAAGTTCTTGCTCATTATGTTTATGACCTTTTGTTCATTCTTCATCATCATCTTCTTCTCCTCCTTCCTCCTTGTCGCTCTTTTCTAAAAATTTGCTGTATCACTGTATCTTGTAAGTAGCCTTACTTTTTGTCTAATGATGATGTAATCTTTTGTTTTTTTAATAAAATAATTGACGATGTATTAAAGACATAGAGAAAGGTAAATGGAGGATCAGATTTTCTTCTGGAGAAGACTCATGCTGAGAAAGAAAAGTTTTGACCAATATTTACAGCTTAAAGCCTTAAATCTCTTGAAAAGAAAACAAGAAACCAAAGTTCGAACAGTGCATTATAAAGTTCTTCATGCATGTGCTTTCTACATGCGAGAATTTTATCTTGCTTCTTCCCTCTTTCCCATCCCCTTTCTTCAAATATGGCCTATTTTCCAGCTATTAATTTGATATTGAATTTCAGTTATTTGGAGCTGGCATTGTTGCCTTGCTGGCGTTTCTTAGTTGACCAACCTCTCAACAGTCTCCGTCGCTTGGTAATGATGACAAGAGGGTTAGCAGATCCATTGGCATCTGCCTATTGTCGTCTGTATATAGCTCATTGCATGAGGAAGTTGCCTTCACATGATACAGGTATACATTTTCTGTAGTACTGGTGATTGATGGATTTGATTCAAATTGAATGGAAAATAAAAAAGAGAAGCAGAGAGGACAAGAATAAAGCAAGTAGGATTAGTGGGAGGACATGATTGTTCATGACATGCTCTCCCAGTAGCACTGAGTGGCAGAAAAAGACAGACAACTGACCCAATTAGATAGGTTTAGTGACCTATTGGATTTGATAATATGTAATGGCCAGAATACATGCTCATCTCACAAGACATGTGGCCTCTTATATGCTTATTCTCATTTATTCCAATCATCACTATAATGAAATTGCAAGTAGGATGACATGTCTTGAAGAGAAAATCCAATGTGTAGTAAAGTGCATCGATTTGATGTGTTGGCTTTTTTTCAAATCATTTATCCTTGTTGGATTGAGCTTGTAGCTATAGTGATTAAGAACGTTAGTAATAGCATTATAAATAAATATTTTAGTCTCATGTTTGACAACTATGTTGCAGGATGTCTGCTCACCTGTGTGAATGACTTCAAAATTGTGTCGATGCGAGTCATATCAGCACAGGAAACCACTCATGGAACTGAAAACAGAAGATTGGTTGTCAGTCTGATGGAACCAACCATTGAGTATATCATGAAATGCATTTTTAAGAATGCATCTGAGGTATTTATTGTAATTTTTGTAGCAATCATACTTATCTTCAGCACTGTGTATTGCTATATTCCAAATTCCATTGCCCTGGATATATCTAGTTCTGAAAATATAGGAAGCAACCCTTATGTGATATTGATTGAGCATATTGCTGTTTTATTTAACGAGCATTTGATATGTTGTCATGAACCGTTTGAAGTAATTATAAAGCAGAACATAGATGCCTTAAAAACAAAAAGCAGAACATAGATATTATACCATTTGAACTATGTAGGATTATGTCGGGGGTCTCCTATTCATTGTGGGCACTCCAAATCCTTCATTTTGTTGAATAATCTGCCCACTAGACCTTGTTCTTTGATGTAACCAACGGCAATAGACTAAACTAGCAAATATAGAAAACTTAGAAACACAAAGATTTATACTGGTTCGGCAGAACTTATGCCTACGTCCAGTTGTCACCGCTCCTTAGATTAATAATAGAGAATTACAGAACTTTTGCAAAACCCTAGCACTAATCTCAAAACTCTCAGCTGTCTCTAGTTTTTCTCACTTAAAAACTAAGTCTTGCCGCACCCTATTTATATACATAGGGTTGGCTTACATGTCCCAAGGCTGATTGAATTCCTATTTCCAAGTGGACTAGGAAATTACTTATCCAAATCCTAATAGACTTCTAGAAATTCAAATCTTATTGTTTAAGAAAACTGAAATCCTTTTCTTAAACAATCCTAAACCGATTAGGACATATTTGACGAGCCAAAATCGTAACACATTTCATTTCTAATAGTCGTAGAGAACGCTGTTGAATAGCTGGTGTGACATGAATTAGTAGTCTTTATACTGTTCTGATGTAATAATACTTTTAATCTGTTGAAAGAAACAAGTAGGTGATGTACTCGTTGAGCTTGGACTTGGGTTGAATCAAGTAGAGTCGCTTGGAAGGTTCCCATGTGTCTCAGTTGTTCTTCATCATCTACTCAAGCAACTTCCATCTGAAGTCGTTAGCTCAAAGGCTGTAGAGATCCTTCATCTCATCGAGTGCAGCAGGGATGATTCCTTTGATCAGGTATTGTTCATAAGAAGGTGGTCAAGTCATAACTTTGTTACGTATAGAGCATAAAATTCTGTTATCAGCTGCATTCATTAATGTGACTCCCTCCTTGGTCGGGTTGTGTTGGGTTAATCTGGATGTTAGTTTCAAATTTATCAATGAAAAACTGTCTTCAATGCAAAGCTCTTAAATCTCATCTCTCTTGGTTTGTTTTTCGGTTGGGAAAGTGCTTGAATTACAGGTTACTTGGATTTAGGCTGTGTGAAAGATCTCAAATGGACACTGTCAATGCTGTAGTGGACAAAGTCATTCAGGTATTTAGAGTTATCTATTTCCAGCTGCTTAACTTTAACATTTCATTGGGTTTTTTCTTTTTCTTTTTCCCTATCATTTTATTTTTTATTTCATAGTGCTTCATATCTAAAGAATCCTATGGAGATTTCTCATTTTAAACCTAATTTATGCATTTTATTTTATTATAAATCAGGTTGTTATTGAATATGATGGGCTTGATGAGTACTTGAAGGTTGTGGATGCTTTTGTGGACATTGTTCTTCAAAATCATATGGTGCGTCTTAGCAGGTTTGCATATTTATTAGACAAAAAGAAAGTTCCAGTTGTTTGTGACACCATTCTAGTCGACATATATCTACTAAATGAATTTGTTGCTGTATTATTTGTGTTGATTGGTTTAAGTTGATATGGACCTTCCTGTGTTGGAGAACTAGTTTTCGTAAATGTATAAACTTTTAGGAAGTAAGCCTACAAAAATGTTAGGTTTAAAACCCATTAAGATCCATACCTAAGTGTGGGTGTGCTCAACAAGCGAGCTTTCCATATTAGAATATAAATATACAATAAGAGACATCAAGATTTGAACGAAGGCCTTGTAGAATGTTGAGATCCGATGCTGGAGAATTGCCCTAAGAGAATCTCCAATCATGCTCTCTGTTTTTTAATTAAATTTTTGCCAAAAATACTAGAAAGCTATTTCAGGAGCTCCCTAAAAAATTTCCACTCTAACCATACTCTCTAATTTAGGGAGTCATAATAAATATGAACCAATAGAAATAGGGTTTTAATTTAAAAGTTATTAAAAAATAGTAATAAATGCTAGGAGCTCCTTTCTCACTCCCTAGATTTAGGAGCACCAAGTGATTTTGCTATCCTAGGAGCATGATAGGGAGTGTGACTGGAGATGAAATTTTCTTATCCTCCCTAAATTTTATTTAGAAGCTCATTTAGGGAGCATATTGGAGATGCTCTAAAAGCTTTAAATTGAAAGAAGTGGACCAACAATGTATGTCAACTTAAAATTTACGAACGTGCATCACTTTAGGTCTTGCGCTGCTGCGCAGGTGAAGTAAAACAAACTAACACTTCGTTATATCATATTATCTAAGTACCAGTGCAATTCCTTGCACAATCTAAACAATAATGCCAATTGTAATTTGTACTTCACATGAATATGAACTGACTTTTTCCTTGTGGACTATGAAGAGTAAAGTTGAAGAGCATGTGGTGTGTAGAGTTTCCTTTTCATCTGTATGTATTAAGTGTAATAGATTAGACAAGTGCTGCTTGCTACTTAGAGACTTGTGTTTAAACACTATTGAGGAGTGGGCCCCCCCCCCCACATTTAGTTAAACTTTGTTATCAATTAATGGGAAAGATGGCATTCCTCAGCTGAGTTAAATTGGAATCTCTCCACTCTGTTTTTGTGGGACTTTTCTTTAATGATATTGTTATTAACTGTAATATCTGCTGTTTTTCAACTTCACGTTCAGTGATGCATGCGAACTTGTGTATATACGCATTAGTATCTTCACACTGGTTCAGTTTTCTTCCTCTGACTTTAATTTTTTGCCAGGATGACCATCTAAATTCCATTTTAGAAGGCATTTCAAAACGAGCATGCAGTAAAGGGGTTGATGAGGATGAACTGGCAACCTTGCAGTCCATCTTGGTGAAGCTTCTTTCATATTACAAGGATGTAGAAGACATATTTTCCATGGTATGCTACTCCTTGTTCGTGCAACAGTCGTTTGTTTCCAGTTTTGCTGCAGTGCTAGTTTTAACATGGCGATCACTTGCTTTTAGTTTTACGGTTGCGTTAATAGCATCTTATTCCACTACTATGGGCGATTACTTGTGTTTGTTATTTTGTAGAATCATTTTCTCAAGATCTTGGATCTGATGTATGGAAATTCGCGAAGCATCGTCAATATCCATATCCTTGATATGGGGATAAGGTACCATTTTAGTTAATCTATATTCAAGGATATGGGGATAAGGTACCATTTTAGTTAATCTATATTCAGTATCTACTTTATCAAGTTAGTACCTCACTTCAGTGTTATTGTTCCTTTTGAAATACAAACATACTCAATTTCAGAACTTTTTGAAAGTAGTCAAATTAGTGTACGGCCCTCCTGGTGGTGAACATTTTCAGCCGCCTTCATGCTATTTCATAATATTTATGTAGAAATGTTTGGATGAATTTGGAAACGTGGAGGCTGGATACATGTCTTGGAATACCGGTTAAGAAACCCAAAGCGTCGTGATCTAATATATGAATGCTAAGATCTTTCTAGGTTCCTTACAGTGTCTGTCTTGTGATTCCTCTATTCTTCTTACTAATATATGAATGATGTGTGAATCGTTCTTTCGATTTCCTGGGAGTAATTTAACGCTTGCTTATTCATTTGGCAGGAAGGGTTGCATACGTGATCCAAGAACCATACAGTTTCTTCTTGAAATTTCTCAGGCTCTGCATCACGATGAAAATTTTTTGAATCTAAAAGATGATAACCAACCAGCACGTTTGATTTCTCAGTTTGTATCTCTGGTAATTAATATTTACCTACATATTAGAATGTTGGGACTCTTTTGTGGTGGCAAACTGGCAATCCCCAGGGCTGTCTGACTTTTATTGCTGCTCTTCATTGTTAGGTTGATTATGGAGCAGAGATGGAGAGTCAATTGGCATTCTTAGTTGAATGTCGTGGAGCTTTTGGTAGCATACGCGCGCTTAAGGTTAAACCTCGTCAAGTCCAATAACTACTTTTAATCATACTGGTCATTTGTTCTATGCAATTGCATTGAACTGTCTAATGATAAGTTTTGCTTAAGATGCAATGGTTCGAGTCTTTCTTTTAAAACAACCTGGATTATTTGTCAGAAGAGAATTCACATAGTATCAAATATATGTACTTTCATTTATAACTATATAATCCTTGAATACTTAACTCAACACTTAAATTCACTTTCAGGAAACTCTCATTCACTCCAGTAATTGTTTAGCGATTAAGGCTTTGAAAGATGCGACTAGACATCTCAGTTTTGTCAAATCCTGCATAGCATTTTCTGAAGTCACTTTACCTTCTATTTCAAGCCAGATTAGGCAGTTAAATCTTTATCTTGAGACTGCAGAGGTAATGTTCTGTTTTACTGTGAATGTGTTGCACATCAAATTAACCATATGTTTTTACTCATTCCTGTATAAATAATTCAGGCAGCTCTACTGGGTGGCTTAGTTTCTCATTCGGATGGACTGATTGATTCCGCAATCAACTCTTTGCAAAGTTTAGACGTAATGGATGGTTAGTTAATCTCTCTCTCAAAGTGAAATTCTCATACAAATTAGTATTAGCATCAGAACTATACCGTAGATGTTCTTTATGTATTATAAATGAAATTTGTTTTGATTTGATTTTTTTTCATAATAATGAAATTTTCTTTTCTTTTCTTTTCTTTACTTTTCTCTAATAAATGGGACTTGATATAGGAACGAAATTTGAAATTTAACAAAGTGAAATCACTGCATGGGTGTAGAAGTTGCATTCTTCCCCTGAGCTAGAGGAAGCACGAACTACCAAATATAAAGAGGGGTTTTTAGGGCCGGGCTCTTGTTTTAATTTTCAAGTAGAACTGGTCTCATGTTCTTTAGAGTTTCATTCTAAAAGTCTATTCTTGTATTTTATATTGAATGGTTGAAAAACAAGATACCCAGACAATTACAAAATTATTACAACTACCAATTAAGAATCATGCCATAAGTTTCGTACGAGCCTATAATCATGTGAACAAAATCCACAATCCAAAATCCAAACATGATATGCCAGATACGCATATGCAATACATATCTTAGCACATGAGTCAGTGTGTTCCTAGGAGACAAGCACAGATTCTTAATACACATACGTATATGACACCGTAGCATAGTATAAATTGATACCAAACTGATTGCCGTAGTAAAGAACAACAAGAAATTTAAGTTAGGGAAGGATGGAATCTACTAACATCACACCTAGGGTTAGATTGCATCATTAAATCCTAGAGAGAAGCATAAGATTGCTGGAAATATCTGTAATATTCATTACTTTCTCGAGCCTTATATAGAGTTGTAGTAGGAAAATACATGAACCCTGGACATTAAGTGAGTCTTGGTTCTGCAATAAGGCACATATAACAGCAGCTAGTATTGATTGGATGTGCTCAAACCCATTATGCAAGACTCCAAGTACGCCCAACATCATCCAGCATATTCTAAACTAGGGCTTCAGCCTTAGAACCTTCTTTACCATGCTTTTGATGAACTTTTAAGGGGTTTCTGCCAGTTAGCTCCTCCATCAACCACGCATTTAGTCATGATTTCATGTAATCAATGGTCTAGAGTGATACGCCAGAAAAACTAAAATGCTTTATAACTATATTAAAACTTTCGTTATCAATTGCCAATACAAACTTTTAGATATAGCCGTTTTCTCCAAAAACGAAGTATAGTTTGGTAACAGAGCATTGCACCATTTTGTGTGGGTTTGGAAGCGCTTTTAAAATGACTGAAAGTGCTTTTG
The DNA here is from genome assembly GCA_018257905.1 of Gillenia trifoliata. Taxonomy (NCBI): domain Eukaryota; kingdom Viridiplantae; phylum Streptophyta; class Magnoliopsida; order Rosales; family Rosaceae; genus Gillenia; species Gillenia trifoliata. The sequence goes on along the minus strand of CM031081.1, from coordinate 9,527,255 downwards.
ATGAAAGTGCTTTTGGAACCAATCCTTAGTAAAAATGCAAGTGAAAGCACGTGAAGTGCTTCCTACAAGAAGCACATAGCTGGTGCTTCTTCCAAAATGCACTTCAAGTGCTTTTGGAACCCAAAAACACTTTCACTAAAAGTGTTTTCAATCATTTTAACAGCACTTCCAGACCATCATGTGCATGATCATTCTATTGTACATACATACATATACTAGTTGTATCATTGGCGCGACATGGATGTGCGATTCCCTTCAATGCCATTGATCACATGGACTTTCAATTAACGGTCCACATGGCATGCGGTGTTCCATATTTGAAAGTCTCATTGTGTGTGTATAGTAGACTATAGCTAATTTTCATTATATGAATTTAAGCTTGCTCATAGTACTATATATAGATTTTGTTTTATGTAACATCTACATAGCAAAGGAAACTTCATTCCATCGAGTCATAGCATTTGATGTTAACAAAGATTTCTCGTTTTCTTTTGCAGGCTCCAGAATTCCAATTGATGCTGACGGAGTACTCTCCTCAGTTCAAAAATTATTCAGCCTCTTGGTTATGGTTCCAGGTTGTTACAATGTTTTCTTTTTCTTTTTGGTTCATTTCCATCTTGTTGTAGTTTGTAGATCAGTGTGTTTTTATTTTTCTTCTGGCCACTTTCTGAACAATCTATATAGATATTTTCTTTGTTTTTGGTAGTCTTCTGAGGAAAGCTTGGGAAGCAAACCTTCTTGTGCTTCTCTATAAATGATATACACAATGAATGGAAAACATGGAAAAATAATATAAATCGGAATCTTGGATTAGAAATAAGAAGATTATTGTATGTTTTAAAAGTTGATTCATGTTAAAAAATTTCTTTATATTAGCATAATCCATCTTCTCTTTTGAGTTTTCCGAGTTATCACCTGCCCAGTCAAATCATATTAGAAAATGTTTTGTTTTATCTTATATTTTGTTTGACTTGTCTTTTCCAAGAGAAGGTAATCCTGAAGATGGAGTTACTTACTTTCCAAAGAACTTGGTTTCACTACTTAACTCTCAGTCATGGTGAGTCTTCGATGACAACCTTAATATTGAGAACGTTACATCAATTTATTTTTGTAATACACGAAGTTTTTGCATACTTGTTTGATGTTGTAAGATATTGTTATAGGATGACACTAAGAATGAGGGCGAAAGTTTGTTGTGCAATTATTTCTCTGTTAGCAGCACTATCTCAACGAAATCTCCCTCATCACACAAATAGTGGAAAGGTACACAGTTCAATTCTTTGTAGAATTCGTGGATCTCAAAAGTTTATATAGTTCTTGTATTTCATGAGAGGTCCTGTCATCTTGTGGCTGCTAATATTCATTTTTTTTACTTTTATGAACAAAAAAATGCCTGCAGCTTCTAGGAAATGACGTATTGTTCTTTGGTGATTCATCATATTTACACGAGCTTGCGTCGTTTTGCGAGACCATTCTTCAGAACCTGGTTGATGCTATTCAACAAGAACCTTCCAAGGTAACAATAACTTTCAATATGGGCTTTCCTTTCCCCCCTTCCATTTTGGTGATGCTGACATATGGATGTGATTGATTAAAAATCAGGCTACTCGTGGGAGCATGGCGCTTGAAGCTTGCAACTGCATTGCATCATCTTTGATTGTAAGTTCCTATGTCAACTGCTGAACCGACTTTTTTTTATCCCGCTACCATAATATGATCTGATTAATAATACAGCTATGCAGTTCATCAGGTGAAGAGGGACATTAAATGCCCCATAAGTGTATGCATATATGTGTAAGGAACTGGCATTCACAAATGGAGGTTGATGTTGTCATTTCGACCCCACCACTACTGCCGCCACCACCAATTACAATCTCAACCCTTGAATCGCCACCACATTTACCATTTACCATCGCAACCTCAGCCCCTCCACCACCTCACAACGAGCACCCCCACCTCGTTACTGCTGGCATTATCCCTGCTGTCACTACCACCACCATTAACACAAGTAACACCATCACCACTCATTTACAGATTGATACCTCTGTACAGAATATTTATTCCGTCTCCTGCCTGACCCAATTTGATGCACTGTGATACCTGATAGGCTACAAACCTATAGTTCTAGAAATTATAGCATACCAAGCACGAGGAGCTTCAAATTCCATATTGAAATTCAATTATACTTAAACACCATCGTTTTTAATTCTGTAGTCTTTCAGATGCGTTTTTAGGTTCCTCGGTCTAACTTTCATTCTAAAGTACATTCCAGTTTCCAGAACCCATTATGACTGAAGGGGTGGCCTTTAGTCGGTTTATAAGGATCTGGAGTTCCATGTTGGGCCTCCAGAACTGCTCATAGCCTCAAACCGCTTAAGATTACCAGCCACTAAAACCTATTGCTCAAAGCCTCTACGTCTCCTTTTAGGCAATCTGTTTGGAATGCGTCCTGCATTTCCCACGATGAAGCCTGGACAAGCATGGCTGAGGCAATGCTGCTTAAGCAATTTTTAATGAAAATGACTTCCCCGTCCTTGATCACGGAACCAAATTTGATGTCGGCATCTTTTGTTTCTTGGACCTAAAATCATATACAATGTTCATTTTCTCCACTTAATATCTTAATTGCTTTTGTCTGCTCTATTTGGCAGCTAAGTCAGGAAATATCATCAATTTGCTCCAATCTGATAGAGACCGGGAAGTCGTGTATGAGCACGAACCACGGATATCTACAATCGACAATTAAATTTATGGATCACTTGCCACATTCATCTGTTGTTTTATGATAACATAATAACGTCTTCAGTTCGTTGCATCATCATTTGGCTTGGGAAAGATTTACTGGAATTATTTGGGTTATGCATACTTATATATCTTGCTTGCCAGAGGCATTGTGGTAGAGTACCCTTAGAAACCACACGATTTTGCGTTTTTACTCTCCTTGTACATGTGAGCTCTACAAACATACAACCAAAAGCCTGTGCATTTGTAACATATGCTAACAGACACAAAGCCAAAAGCATTTATCTTTGAATACGAATGTGCTTGCTCAGTTTGATTTTCAAATTCGTGTTAGTGTTGTAAATTTCTTAGGAGGGCTGTTTCTCGACGGCTTAGGCGACGAATGAAAAGGATATGCAACCGCGCGCGTGTTTATGTATGTTTCTTGTCATTGATAGAAATGCAGCGCACCTTTCAAATACCCGTGTATTGGCCTGTACTATTTTGGAGTGTTCATAACAATTCTCATTATATTCTATTTGCTTGTTTTGAGTTGGAAGATATGGAACCATACAAATGCTCCATCCAAAGACCCCCAAGGGAAATGTTTCAGGAATAATCTAGGGGAAATGCGTTTTGCACGCTATTTTGCTTTCTGTACACACGCGTTTATTTTTGTTTCTTGATTCTCTTTTGCTTTCGTTTATTTAAAGACCATGAATTAATAGGAGTGCGCATATAGAGAAAAAGTGTGTGGAAATCATTTTCCTAATCTAATAAAAGGAACCAAGGGTTGAAGCCATTTTATTAGATGAAGGTTCGATCAAATTTGTAACAACACGAGATCTAGGAGAGACAAGGGCAGTCATTGTAGAGAACATTCTTTATTCATGAGGACAAGAGGTGGTGATAGTATCGTAATTAAGTTGAAGTTTAGGTGTAGTGGCAGTATTGTAATTAAGTCAAAGTTTGGTGGCAAGACGACAATTTCTTCATAACTGAAAATTTATAGAAAAATAGTTGTCGGTGCCCACCAAACTTCAACTTAATTACAATATTATCACCAGATGCAAACTTTAACTTATTTATGATACTATCACTGCTTATTTGTTTTTGTCCTTACTAATTGAATTTTATTAAATGTTTTTTGTTTAAAAATTTGATTTTGTTGTGGGAAGTTCTTTTCATTAAAACTCTCTAAAGAAATTGAATAATATGCACCCAATTTGAACGTACTTGGGTTGGAGAGCAACTTACATGAAATAGATTCACTTTTACGTGACTTTCTGATTCAATAAAATATTGACACGTGGAGAAAATTTGCACATGACAATGTATTATTGAATAAATGACGCTACGTAGAGGTGAACCAATTCATGTAAATGTTTGAGAAAGGGTTGGGTTGGGTGGGCGCATACCCGATGAAAACCGAACCGCAACCCAAATGGCCAAGAGCTTCTATCAAAAAATAACAGAAAGAAAGGGAAAAAAAAGAAAGAAAAGAAGTCAGAGCAGGTCCAGCTTGCTCTTTGTCGAGTCGCGACCCTTCAAAAAATCCCATTTAGGGTTTCTCCCGATTCCTCTATCCCAATCCCATCTCCTCTATCTCTCTCTGCCACTGTAACAATTCCGACCCAATTGGACGATCGTAAAGAGATGGACCTAGAGGTGGTGGGCCGCCACGCGCTTCTCTTCGACGACGACAACAACGCCTCGTTCGTCAACTCACCCGACGCCCTCGTCGAGTGGAACTCGCTCTTCATCGACCGCTACGATGTCCGCCACCTGCTCCCTGGCCCTATGCCCCCTCGCACGCGCCGGCGACTTCTCACGCGCTCATCCTCTTCCCCGCCGCCTCACCACGATGCGGCGTTCGAGTCGGAGCTCGATCAGGAGCGCTACCTCGATTTTCCGTCGCCGTCCGAAGAACAAGAACAAGGTAAATTAGTTAATCTCTCAGTTGAAAATTTATTAAATTTTGTGTCGAATTTTGTGTCGAATATAGTATGCTTTCTGATAGATTGGGAAATCAATAGATTTCGTATTTTGTTTATTTGTTGTTTGGTTTCTGAGAAAATGGACATTGAAGGGAAAATGAAAGAAAAAAGAATTAAAATTTAATGGTTAATGACCTTTTGTTTTCAGAGGAATGTCAAATTAGCTGAAGTGAAATTGTTGCATTAGTTGTAGGCTTTAGTAGATTAAGTTTCCGGTATTGTCGCTTTGAATGGCGTTAGCTTTTATGTGTGTCCTGGTATTCTGGTTTTGACTCGAATCCAGGAATACCTTCAAAGTATTCGTTCTGCCTAAGAAGAACGAAGAAGGGGTTGTTAGGTGGGGTGGGTTATGAGTGTTAAAAATTTCACTATTTGACACACAATTCCTAAGCAGTGGAACAATGAATGGTGATTGAATAAGTGGACTTTGTTTCACGAAGAAGTAGAAATGGTTGCAAATGAGTGCAACGTTAAGTGGTGTTGTGAAATTACAAAACTTGAGATTAAAGGAAACGTAGATTTACGTTTGTGGTGTCTTTTGGGTTGGCTATCATTTAATGGTTTGGAGGTTAGTTTTTGGTCGGTTGTGTAACCATTAGAATGCTGTACTGAATGTTTGTTAGATCAATGATATTTTTTGAAAAGGTCTATTCAAGTAGAACAAAGAGAACCTCTTCATTTGTACTGAAAATAGAGAGGGTTGGTTCTTCACTATAGAAACCATGGAAAGCATAAACCCCCCAGAATTGGAAATATGCCCCACTTGGACAGTAAGGTCTCAAAACAATGGCACTCTTGTTTTTTATGGAAGTTGGAATTGAGCCAGATCCGGAGGGTGTTCTGTTCATTCCTTGTTTGCTTGGGTTTGGGGGGAGGGGGGAGGGGGGAGGAGAGAGCAAGAGTTTTAAGACTATGATTGAGAGACGTGTTTGGTCTCTTCCTTGTATCAATGTTTTTCTTTTGCATTATTTTCAGTTTGCAGGATGGGATATAGTTTGCAACAGTTGCATTTATCAGAGACACAAGTAAGAATATTCCTTTCTAACTGTAGCTTCTCTTTTTATTTATATTTTCCCTCCACTTGGTATATGAATGACAGCTTTGGGTGAAATTGATGTGTGTAAGAATGATTTTGATTATTAAATCTTTTATGTCTTGATATAGGTAATGAACCTGAGCAGGCAGAGGCTGGTGGCTATCATTCTGTTGGCTTCTCATATGAAAACCCAGATGAATTCATTGTGCAGAAGAATAATGATCCTGAGCGTGTTTTTCACCCAGCCTTTCCAGTGCCGGATAGCTTAAGTCAAAACCTTGTAAGTATACCCCTTCATGTTTCTTATTTGTCAGTGTACAATTTCACATGACCTGGATATTATTGTTTGTTTGATAGTTAACAAATATGGCCAGATGATAATTGCTAGGGTGCATGTGTTATTCTAAGGCTTACCGTGTCTAAGTTTCAGATGCTCGGAGAAGGCATGCAGTTCTTGTGAACCAAGGGGCTGTGCAGGTGGGATTAGGATTGTAGAAATTTATTGAATCTGTACTGCTTGTAAGCAAACTGGAAAAACTATATCTTGGTCGAGTTATGTTTCTTGATCCTTATGGTTATCTGGTATATATGAGGTTCTGAGAGTTTATCTTGGGTTTATTATTATGCTACTTATTTCTTCTTTTTCTCTTGAGGTGATATCTCTGCATTTGTGGAATATCTCAGTGTGTTGATTTTTTTTCTTTCCATCTATTTTTCCCTCTCAGCCTCCAACAGAAAAGGTACATCAGATCATTGCAAGAACTGCTTTATTCGTTGCCAAGCATGGTGGGCAGTCAGAAATTATTTTGAGGGTGAAACAGGGAGACAATCCTACGTTTGGGTTCTTGATGCCTGACCATCACCTTCATGCGTACTTTAGGTTTCTTGTCAATCACCAAGAACTATTGGAGTGTGATACTGATGGAAAGCCTCTAAATGAAGAGAAGAGAGCTGACAGTGGACTTGATCAGACAGGTGGTGCGTTATCTTTGCTTGGTTCTGTATATGGGTCTGGAGAGGATGACGATGGTATAATTGAGGATGCACCTGAATTCAGAAAACTCAAGTCTGATGAAGCTGTTAATTCTGCCAGTTCATCTGTTCCTCATGTATCAGAACACCTAGAATCTTCTGGAAATGTAGCTGGGAAAACCGATATTGTTTCTAAGAGTCCATGTATTCCTAAGAAAGAGAAGGTTAATGTCATAAAACATAATCGCAGCATTAGCACAGTTAAAGGTGGAGCTTTTTGTGGTATGAAGAAAGAAGATGGCGCCACGGGATTACTATCTACTGCTGCCAATAACGCTATGCCTAGCACATCCAAGGTTGAACTACCCATTTTTGAGCCACCAGCTGATCAAAAGAGAGTGGTTGATAAAATAGTTGAGTTCATACTAAAAAATGGTAGAGAATTTGAAGCTATTTTGATTGAGCAGAATTGTAAACATGGAAGGTTTCTGTTCCTTCAGCCATCTAACCAGTATCATCCTTACTATTTAAAAGTTCTTCAAAAAGCTCAGGAGGTGCGTATCTGCAGAACCTAGTAATGTCTTTAAAGATTTCGTGCTATTTGATCAAGTATCTTTTGTTAAGAATATAAGAGTTTTGGGTGCCTTTTTCTGCCTATTCTTAAATTGCCTTATGATGCCAATTTTTTTTTATTTAATGTATATAAAGGTTAAATTTACGTTGGGAAATTTTGAGTCCTTTGTTTGTAGTCTCTGGCTGAATGATGCTCCAATGTTTCACATTACTGATATTTATGCTTGTCCCGTTCTCTGCAGTTCAAGTTATCTGGCAAGGGCTTGGATTCTGAGAAGCACGAGTCAGTGGGGCATGTAGTGGACAAGAAAACTGCCAAGGAAGGTGATAATGTCTCCTCAGAATCTGCTGGTCTTGATTTGCCGTTTGATTATGACAGGAAAGAAAAATTTAAGATGGTAATTGGCAAGTCAAAGAAGGATGGAAATGATCCACCTCCCAAAGCGAACCAGGCTCAGTCTGGAGTCAGCCTGGATGCAGTTGCTGCTATTCTTCAGGCGGCCACAAGAGGCACTAAGAATCCAGGTTTAGAGATGTTCCCAAAATCATCTAGTGGTATAGGTCAAGCCCCTAGCAATGAGGGCGGGCAAGATTTGAGCTCGGGGAGTCTACATACATCTCAACTTCACACTTCTATTCAAAAGGCAAATTGTTCTGGCGAGCCTCACGTTCCTGTCCCTGTTGCAAAGGCTATTGCTGAGACTGCTGCTCTTGCAGCCGCAAATGAGGCAGACTCCTCAGAAGCATCCTTGACCAGAGAGCAGAAGTTGAAGGCGGAGAGATTGAAACGAGCAAAGATGTTTGCAGCTATGATAAAAAGTGGATCTGCTCCGTTGAAAAGTGAAGCATTGCGTGGCTTATCGGTTGAACCACCAGAATCAGGGATTTCCTCATCGGGTAATGAGATTGTAAATCTTTCAGCCAAAGAAAGAGAAGGCAGTTCAGTTCCATTAGAAGTTGATATTTCAGATAAGGTTGAGGACTTACAGAAGAACATTTCTGCTGATGAATGTAACGAGCGGCGTTCAAAGAGGAGCTACCGTTCTAAGAGGTATGAAGGAGAGGAAGAAGTTGAAAATGATTTGCAACAAGAGAAAGAGGAAGAAGATAAAAAGGGTCACAAGCACTCGAGGAAGAAGCATCGGTCTCATCATTCTTCAGAACACGATAGGGACAGGCATAAGCATAAAAGACGTTCATCTTCTAAGGATAGAGATTCTCGGCGCCGTCATAAGCATGACAGCTCTGATGACGAGAAACATCGGCACTCACGGCGTAAGCATCGGCACTCAAATAGCTCTGATGATGAACATCAACCTCAAAAAAGGCACAAGCACAATCGCTCTGATGATGAGCATCAGAATTCTCGACGTAGGGATAAGCATAGTGACCCTTCTGATGATGAGCACCAGCATTATCGGCGTTGGCACAAGCACAGCAACTCCTCTGAAGAAGAGCATCAGCACCACAGCAGATCTGCAACGCATAGGAAACGCGACTCTGAAAAAGGAGCAGAGTTAGAAGAAGGGGAGATCTATACAAAGTCAGATCAATCAAGAGTTAGTGAGGGTGGTCATGCTAGTAGGGAAGCTTCCGTTGATATTTTGAAATTGCATCAAAACGGAAGAGCGTCGTCTCAGACTTCTCACCCAACGGAGGTTTCCGATGATCTTAGAGCTAAAATCCGTGCTATGTTGATGGCAACCTTGTAAGAAAGGCCCATTTGCAGTTTTGTTTTGTTGTAAAAGAGTTTTGAGTTTGTCACGATTGTCTCTCTATCTTTAATGCTAATATCAGCTAATTTAATTCCGAGTTCCCTCGCGGGTCCTTGCCCATCTCGAATACGATGCGGTAGGGTACTCGTGTTATACGTTGCCACGTGGAGAAAAACTTGTACATGGCAATGCATTTTTGGACAAAGAATGCTATGTAGTTGTGAACTCGTTTCATGTAAGTTAGCTGCCACATTGCAGAATTTTTTATTTCATGGTATATATGGACCTAGAAAAAGTTTTGTAGGATAACCTGTAAGGCACGGTTCATCGCTATAGTGGCGTCTTATGCCAATAACACAAGGACGTGTAGTAAGAAGCTAACATGTCTATATAGTATTGGCACGGGATGTCATGTGGCAGTGAACCTGGACCGTGCAAGTCCTTCACATGGCGGTGAACCTATGCCATAAAAAATTTTCTGCTTCATGTTCAATCTTTTCATAGTTGTATATTAATAAACTTGCTCGGGCTTTAGGAATCTAACTTAACAAGTGGAGAAAAATAATATGGTAAATTGGAGCAATGCTTCACATTTTCATTAGCCTCAAGAACCAATGCTCTGCATCTTTCAAATTCCAGATGCCAAATCTCAGTTTTAATTAAGAGACCAAAACTCCAATTTCGTCCAAATTGAGAGACTTGCTCCTCAGGGTTTGTCTGCGATAATAATTCAGCCTACTAAGTAATTCGACTTTTTAAATAATTTGCATTGTTCGATTTTTCAGAGTCAACCATTTATTTTATAAGAATCAATCTTCACCGTTCATTTCCTTGACTACTCAGTAGCTCTGGACTATTGAAAAAAATCGCTTCGCATGATAAAAGATGGTTTGTCATAAAAATGAAGTGGATGACATGTTGTTAGGTCGTTTCTGAAGACACGGTGGTGAAACAAATAGATGGAATTTGTATTCCACCACATGGTTTTAACCAAGTTCATTGCAGGAAATAGCTCCCCAAAGTAGTAACATTCCTAACATTTTGTTTTTGGAGTTATATTCTAATTTAATCTAAATTATAGAAACTGGAATTCGAACTTGGGGTTGGGGGCATGAGGGGGCACACTGCCCTAACAAACTGATTAACTTTATATCTTATAAAAACATTTATAACGAGGGGTGTTTTGCTTCGTGTCATTTTGTCCTTGCGTCGAATTTTAGTCATCTTTAACTTGATCAATGTAGATTTTACTCTTTTTTCTGCACTTACATTAGAAATACAGTAGGTTAAACAATTAGGGTTAAAATAATTGAAATTCAATTAGTCATGCCATATATGATTAAACACTAACCAAAGTTGATTAATTGTGTCAGAAGTTGAAACATGTGTGTTTTGAACTGTAAATTCAAAGCTAAGTTCCACTTTCTAAACCAAACATATCACTTAGATCTGGCAAACGGGTCGTGTTTGTCGTGTTCATGTTGTTTTTGTGTCATACCCGTTATCTTAACAGATCGTGACGTGTCAAACCCATTATCTTAACGAGTTCTTAACATGTGACCTGATAACGACTCGACTCGTTAACGGGTTGATCTGAAAACTGTTATTTTCGTGTCTAGTTAACAGGTCGTAGAAGAATTGTCGTGCTTAATGTCTAGACCTGACAAACGGGTCGTGTTTGTCGTGTTCATGTCGCTTTAGTGTCATACCCGTTATCTTAACAGATTGTGACGTATCATACCCGTTATCTTAAAAGGTTCTTAACATGTGACCTGATAACGACCCGACTCGTTAACGAGTTGACCCAAAACCTGTTATTTTCGTGTCGGGTTAACGAGTCGTAGAAGAATTGTCATGCTTAATGTCTAGACCTGTCAAACGGGTCGTGTTCATGTCATTATGTGTCATACTGATTATCTAAACAGGTTCTTAATGTGTGACTCGATAACAACCTAACTCATTAACGGATTCTTAACAAGTGACCTGATAACGACCCGACTCGCTAACAGGTTGACCCGAAACAAGTTATTTTCATATTAGTTCATATCGGGTTAAAAAGTGATCATAATACTACTAAAACTATATAAAAATTAGCCATATAATTTTACAAAAATCCATGCAATTAATATCTATTATCAAAGAAAACTTTTGGAACTGTGTTGAACAAAACCTCTCCCATCTTTCAAGTCAGAATAGAACAACATATATAAAGAAAAAAAAGAAAAATTAATTAGTTTAAGACGTATAAATGTCTTTTTCATTCATTTGTCAACAGATCAGGCCACGGGCGAGAGTAGGAGTAGGAGTAGGAGTAGTAGTAGTAGTCTGTAGTCTAGCTACTAGTATACTTACTTATCAGTCCCAATCTCTTCTACTTACTTAACCTAAGGGGCATAGTGCGAACCTTTTTAATTTTTGGTTTTATTTTTTTATATAACAATATATTTATTTACACGAAAGAGTAAGAATATAAATTGGTAACAAACTGATCATTCACAAGAGACTTTTCATTTATAAATGAAGAGAAACAAAGCTATTTCTAACACTTCGAGAGCCTTATGCGAATTTTATAAACGGGAGGACCTCCTTAAGATTCTTCCAAGAATTTTTTATTTTTTAACAATTTATTCATGCTAAATTCAACAAGTAATCAAAATTCCAACTTAATTCAAGTCAACACGCCTCACTCCAACTAATTGAATAGTGTTGTAGGCCTAAATAAACTGAAGGTAGAGAGATGGGTGAGGTGGCAAGGCAAGAGAAGAGAGAGTAGAGTAAATTATGTGATGTCTATTGCTCATCACTTGTATAGTAAACTTAATGGGCTTCCTTGCCTTGCAAGTAATACAAGCTTACAGGAATACAATCTTATTAACTATAATACTCCCCCTTGAGTGTGTAAATACTCAAGTAAATGTCGCATCAGATCTTCAGTGATGATGTAGAAGCAGTTGATGAAGTCGTGTCGTCTAGTCAACACATGAGTGAATGCGAGTCTCAAAACAAACGGAAGAATGCATAAAGAAAGTAAAACTCGCAAAACATGGCTATGGTAAAACCCAGAGTAGGATAAAACCCATAATCTAAGGAGAAAAATGAGAGAATGCATAAGTCAAAACTAAAACGCATTCAGGACACAAGTAAAACGAATACAAGGGTATGACCAACCCAAGATAAGCGCCTCGTTAAAACATTGTTAAGCAACAAAAACTCAATGGGACAAAATGATCCTGGTCATAGGGAAAAAGAGCACATTAAGGTCAAATGAGTATACTTCTAGATACTTCCCCTGAGTTTGACAAAACTTCCAAATGAGAACTACAAGCATTGCAAATCAGACAATTTACGCATACTAATTCCTTGAACAAGCTTCTGAAAAATAGACTTCGGCAGTGACTTCATGAAGAGGTCAACAAGGTTGTCTTGGGATCGGATCTACTTGACTTCAATCTTCTGTTTCTTACGGCTGATGAAAGAAGAATAACTTCGGTGCAATATGCTTGATGTTGTCTCCTTTGATGTATCATTTCTTAATATGGTTGATACAAGCGATGTTATCTTCAAAGATCATTGTAGGGACATCAATGACGGAAGAAAGTCCACTAGTTCTTTGAATATGCTTAACAACAGCTCTCAACCAAAAACACTCTCGAGTAGCTTCGCGAAGGGTTAGAATCTCATCATGGTTCAAAGAAGTCGCAACTAAGGTTTGTTTAGTTGACCTTCAAGATATTGCGGTGTCTCCAACGGTAAAGACATAACATGTTTGAGAACGTGCCTTGTACGGGATAGATAAATAACATGCGTCAGCATAACCAACAAGGCAAGTATTATTCCGAAGACCAAGGGAGTGTGATCTATTATGAGATGCATAAGGATAAAATAAGTCAAAATCGAAAGTACCCTTAAGGTAGCGCAAGATGTCTTTAACACCATTCTAGTGTCTACGTGTAGGCACGTTTATATCTTGCAAGAAGATTAACAACGAAGGAGATGTCCAGTCTAGTGCACTGAGCTAAGTACAACAAAGCACCGATTGCACTCAGATATGAAACTTCAGGCTCCAAAATTCCTTCCTCATTGTCTTTGAGATAGAAAGGGTCTCGGTTTGCGTCTAGCATACGGACAACCATAGGAGTACTCGAAGGTTTCGCTCTATCCTCACTAAAGTGACGCAACACCTTCTGGGTGTAGTTTGATTGATGGACCAGAAAACCATCTTAACAATGCTCGAGCTTCAGACCGAGGCAGTATCGAGTTTTATCTAAATCTTTCATCTCAAATTTTGACTTCAGGTGTGAGGCAATTTTCTCAAGCTATTCAAGAGTCCCAATGAGATTCATGTCATCAACATAAACTGCAAGTATCACAAATCCAGAATGTGACTTCTTGATAAACACGCATGGGCATAGTTCATTATTCACATATCCCTGACTAATCAAATACTTAATCAGATGGTTATACCACATCAGTTTGGATTGCTTCAATTCGTAGAGTGAACGCCTTAATCTAATCGAGAGAGTGTTCCGTGGTCTAGAACTATTTGATCCAGTCAATGTAATCCCTTTGGGAACTTTCATAAATTTCCGTATCAAGATTCCCATAAAGATATGCTGTTACCACGTCCATAAGCTGCATATTCAGTTATTTGAAAACTACAAAACTGGTGAGGTAGTGGAAAGTTATGACGTCCATTAAGGGAGAATGAGTCTTCTCGTAGTCAATCCCAAGGCGTTGAAAGAAGCCTTGCGCCACGAAGCATGTCGTATATCGTACTATTTCATTCTTCTCATTACGCTTCCTTACGAAAACCCACTTGTAGCCAACGGGCTTCACATTTTGAGGTGTAAGAACTACATGCCCAAACACTTTACATTTCGCAAGTGAATCAAGTTCAACTTGGATTTCTTGTTTTCAGTTTAACTAATCAGTTCTACGTCGACATTCTTCAACGGAACGCGGTTTAATGTCATCACTCAGCATGATATCAGTAGCTACTGTATATGCAAATGGATTGTCGACTATCATCTCATTCATATTCCAAAGTACATCCAAGCTAGCATAATGGACCTAAATCTCACGATTCTCGGGAGGTGGATTGGTCTCTTCAACGACACTACCATAATCTAGAATAACCTTATACGTTAGAAAGCTGAGTAGACAATGGTAAGATTTGAACTAGGTTCACTAGTTGTTGTCGTGAGCTTCCTCTTCCAAGGTTGTGAATCTTTTGAACCAACAAGTATGCCACACTTCATCCATAAAATTTAATATCCAAAAATTTAAAAACATCCATTTCATTTGTTCAATTAATTATCCAAGAAATAACATCCATAAAATTTAATATCCAAAAATTTAAAAACAAACACCAGACAAATAATCCAATAATAGAAAAATTGTTCAAAACTTAAACAAAATAAATATGGGGGGTTCAGCCATTAGGGGAACTTGGCCACACAGGGGCACATGCCTAATGTATTAATCTTCCATCTCTTCATATGCCTCTTGAAAATTAGTAGTCTCCAAAGTGGTATATTTGAGATTATCCACTTGAACAAAGTTAATCTCTACGGCTTTGCTACGTGAATGATACTTAACAACAGCATTAGCGGAAGCTCGCCAAGTACGAAACCCATGGTCTTGAGAACTACAATGATAACACATACTCACTTCTTTAGTGGCGGGTGCCTTGCCCTTACTCTTGAAGTTGGAAGCCTTGGGAGCTAGGTGATCATGCTTCGGAGCGAAATTTCCTCCCTTGGATGGGCCTCTGCTCTATAGACCATGGGTCTGTGGCTTAAGGTTAAAGCCCTTACCGTGCCTACCTTGCTTCTGGTGTCTGTTTTGGCCTCGATATGTGTTTGCATGTGCTTCAAGCACAGCACTCGAGCCAGTAAGTCTAGCTTGATGATTCTTCATCAAAAGTTGGACAATACTATTGATGATTCTTCATAAATTTATGTGCCCTATACTATTGATGTAGGACAATATTAGTAGCATGAAAAGTGAAAGTAAGTATTCTCTAAGAGATCCTTCTCAGTCAAATTCTCTTTGCAGAAATTGAGAAGTGATTGAATTCGACATACTTTAGAGTTGTATTCGTTCACAGACTTAAAGTCTTGGAAGCGTAAATACTGCTAGTCATGTCTTGCTACAAGCAAGAAGATATCTTTTTGATGATCAAAATGCTCTTCCAGAGCGAGCCATAAGGTTCGTGGATCCTCTTCAATGAGGTACTCGGTCTATAGTGCGTCGTGCACATGCCTTCGTATGAAGATCATGGCAGTTGCTTTGTCATCTTCACCAACTGGGTTATCCATCTTAGCTTTAATGGTAGCCCTAAGACTCTTTGCAGTAAGGTGGAGATTCACATCTTGGACTCACTTCAAGTAGTTTCTTCTAGATACTTCCAGAGCGGTAAAGTGGAGTTTGTTCAAGTTCGACATGTCGCTGCAACGAATGGAACAAGATTGTGGTTATTACTATGGAAAATGGTTCATAGACAAAGAGTAGAACATTCGAATTCTATTAAACATGTTTTGGTTTAAATTTACATGAAAAACTTCAGGTTTCATGGGTGTAATATTTTATGAAATTTTGAGTTTCTATGACACTTTTATTCGAAACTACGGGTTCGAGTTTTAAACATGAACTTCAAGTTCATAGGTACCTGCATACAACTGTATATATACACACACACACACATAGAACAATAATAAAATGTAAATTTGGTGCTTGCTTCAAGAACCATATATATAAATATTGAAGTTGGAAAAAAAAATTTAATTACAAAATCCACCCAAAATGTTGAGGTAGGGAAGAAAAAGTGGAAAGCAGAGCTTAAATCGTGGGTTTACTTTTCATGTTGGGCTTCTAGATAATAGAGGTCCAGGAGAAAAAAAATTGGAGGGCCAGTTGATGGCAAGCCCATTTGGGCTTGTTGGATGTTTAAGGTCCAAGCCCAACAAAGTTGGGTTCGATGGTTTCTGCGAAAAACCTCGGAGAGCCACTGCAGGTGGCGGCGCAAGCACCAAGGCCGCTGCAAGCGGCGGTGCAGACATGAAAAAAAATGTCATGGATGGGATCTTGCAGGGGTAGCGAAGCTGGGGTTCCTTGGAACCTCGAAGGCTGGCATTGTCACAGAAGACGACGGCGAGCATGTGAATCGCAATGGAGGGGTCCAAACATCGAAATTCAAAAGAATTTCGAGAAATCTAACGAGATTTCATTGGGAAATCTCGATCCAAATCGTGAAGGACGATGGGATTCAGGTCGGTGACGATTTCCAGTCGACAAGAGGGGTTGGGTCTCGCGGGAAGACGATTCCAAGTCGTCGGGGGTCACCTGAAACAGTGAAGGGAGGCGGCGGTTTGGACTGCAGACTAACTAGGAGGCGACCCATGTCGCAAGGAAAACGAATGCATCAAAACGGCGTCATTTCCAGGCAAAAGGTTTAGACTAGAGGTGTTGGCTCCACAGCTCGGCTCGGCAGCTTGGCGGTGCGATTCGGCAAGGCTTGGCGGCTCCAAGCCATGGCTAGGGAAAAAAAAAGTTTTTTTTTCTTTTTCTTTACGTATTCACATATATTCAATTCACCACAATTATAACAGCAGTAATATAATAATATAACAATATGATATAATTGTAAACAATAATTGAAGTAGAATACTCTATTCAAATTGGAAATTAGGGTTCATGTTCAATGGGTGAATGTTTTCATGAAATCAAGCTAGAAAAAATATCGAAATTTAAAAACGTGTTTTCGAAGTTACTTGGATTGTGAACGGGTTTGTAGCCGAATATCCTCTAGTTCTTTAGTGTAGCAACGGAAGCATGCTGATAATGTGTTGTAGGCCTAAATTTACTGAAGATAGAGAGAGGGGTGCATCAACAATAAGAGAGAAGAGAGAAAGTAGGGTAAATTATCTGATGTCTATTGCCCATCAGTTGTGCCTTTATTTGTAGTAAATTTATTGGGTTTCCTTGCCTTGCAAGTAATACAAGCCTATAGAAATACAATATTCTAGATTACATAAGAATTATAATCACAATCTATTACGGATCTATACAATGACACGTGTGTTAGAATACTAACTATAACAAATAGTACTTGTTTGAGACTTTTTTTTCGTTCATTTTGAAATTAAGATTTAGGGTTCATGTGTGTGTGGGCAAAAGTAATACACAACTTGATTTTTTATTATTTTATTGTTAAAGAAAAGTGAAAAGTTAATGTAATAATTGTAAACTTGGGGTTTTTTTATTTAGACTCAATCAACCTATCATATTTTAACCAAAACACACCATATTTTTGACAAAACCCAAATTAAATATTTTGGTAATTTAATGTCTATTGAGTTCATTGTTTTAGGGTTGAATATGTTGTTAGTGACGAATATACCCTTTTAAATAAATAAGGGAAAAAAAATTAAAAATCTTGATTAAATGCATTATTTGATCAAATTATACATTTTGCATTGCCGCCATAAAAACTTGAAATTCATAGAAAACAGTTTGTCTATCATTAAACCTAGTGTTGAGATAGAATAAAATGTCTCTTAAAAAAAAACTCAAATATCATCTACAATCCATCTGCAATAGGTATTCAAACATATATATCCACATTACCTACACATTCGGCATCAAACCCAACCACATTACCTACACATTCAGTATCAAACTCATCCATATTACCTACACATCCGGTATCAAACCCATCCGCATTACCTATACACTTCGTATCAAACTAATCCGCATTACATACACATTCGGTATCAAACTCATCTGTATTACTAAAATATAAGACTCAAATATAATAATCTTTGAGTTAAAAATCAAAATTTTCACATATATAACATTAAATTAGAAAAATGATAGTTGACAAAAACACAAATATAATAATTTTTTAGTTAAAAATCAAAATTTTCACATAAATAACATTAAATTAGAAAAATGATGGTTGACAAAAAAAAGATTTGTAGAGGGTAAAATAGGCATGTAGCAAAATGAAAATAATAGCCCTAGCTATTAATCTACCGAATGGCATGCCCTGTTTCGGCAAGGATGTACCGAAGGTCACGCTTTGTCTCGCCAGAGGTGTACCGAACATAAGGCTCTGCTTCGGCAGACGCCTACCGAATCTACTCATCCTTTTTCAGTTGTAGTGTACTGAATAGTGGTAGAATCTGGGTCAACCAAGGGGGTGGCATCACGACCAAACACATGATCCATTGGCAACTAAGACCCAAAACTTCAAGAATAAGGGACAGTATTCCCGAATCTCAACCATGCAAAATCTACTTCCGTTTTGATAGAATAGATCATTGGTTATGCATTTATTTGTGCCCCTACCAATGTTATTGAGGAGTACCATTCCCGTAGTCAATCTGTGAGACTAATTTTGCTTCACCTAACACATATGTAAAAGCACAATTTTGACATGGAAGACCATGTTGGCCGAACCCCCCCATCTTTTGGTTTAAGTTTCAAATTAGCTTTTTAGAGCCCTTGCACGCGATCTCATTACCGCCAATTTGCGGATTGTCACTTCGATGAGACAGTCTTCTCGCCGTTAGGAGGAGATAAGAACGTCAATGTTCCTGAAGAACGGCACGAATTATCGTGAATGTCCCCATAATGTCTCATCTCGATCCCCGTATTCTAGATTCCAGAGTGTTGCTCCAAACGCTTTCTCTGATCTAGCTAAAGTGACGAGATCACATATACCAGCTGCAAACATGCTTGCAAGGATAGATGTACGTAACGGACGTCGAGTGCACATCCTCGAAGGGTGTGCCACCCATAAAGGACGGTTGACCGCCCTTGTTGAACGGCATGGTACGCCGGCGGCTAGCCGATCAATCTGTTCTCAGCCTGAAGCGCGACAGATCACTTAGTTCGAAGGATTCACCTCTCTAGAAGTGGAGAAACATGGCACAAAATGAATCCCTTCCTCGTTCGCTATCTCAACCATTCCACCAAATGAAATTAATCCGGATTATCCCGAGACCTATAATCTTGGTCCATTATGCATGCATGGATGAGTTAATGGAATTGGAATGAGATTATCATCGATGATATTCACGTATATGGTAGCTACCCAAAATAGTGAAAAGCGACGATATCGAACTGCGTTCCGTTGATGAATGTCGAACTGGAAACAAGCAATCCAAATCGAACTTGATTCACTTGCGAAACGTAAAGTGTTTTAGGCATGTAGTTCCTACACTTCCACATGTGAAGCTCGTTGGCTACAAGTGGGTTTTCGTAAGAAAGCATAATGAGAAGAATGAAATAGTGCGATACAAAACACGCCTTGTGGAGCAAGGTTTCTCTCAACACCCTGGGATTGATTACGAGGAGACTTACTTTCCCCGTAATGGACGTAATAACGTTCCGCTACCTTTTTAGTTTGGTAGTTTTCTGAAAAAACTGAATATGCAACTTATGAACGTGGTTGTAACGTATCCATAGGGATCATGATACGTAAATCTACATGAAAGTTTCTTATGGACTTTCATAGACTGATCCAAATAGTTCTAGACCACAAAACACCCTCTCTATTGAATTGAGGCTTTCACTTTACGGATTGGAACAATCCGAGCGGATCTGGTATACCCGTTTAAGTGAATATTTGATCAGTTAGGGATATGTGAATAAACTATATGCCCCTATGTGTACAAAACTGAATTTGCTAAAGTTGCAGTCTATGTTGATGACATAAATCTCACTTAGACTTTAGAAGAGCTTGAGAAAATGGCCTCGCACCTGAAGTCAGAATTTGAGATGAAAGATCTTGGGAAAACTCGTTTCTGTCTCGACCTAAAGTTTCGAGCAAAGTTCAGATGGTATTCTGGTCCACCAGTCAAACTACACCCAAAAGGTGTTGCCTTTGAGTACACCCATAACCGTTCATACGCTAAATGCAAATGAGATCCTTGAAAAGGTTGTGGAATCTGAAGTTCCATATCTAAGTTCAATTAACACTTTATTGTACTTAGCTCATTGCATTAGGTATGACATCTCCTTCGTTGTTGATCTTTTGATAAGAAACAACATTGTGCCTACACGCTACCACCAAATAGGTGTTAAAAACGTTTTTCCGTTACTACGAATTTGAGCTTATTCTATCCCTACCCATCTTAGAATTAACCACAACCCCTTGGTTATTAGAATGATGCCTACCTTGTGGGATATGCTGACACAGACTATCCGTCTGTTCCGCACAAGGCACGTTTCCAAACAGATTATGTCTTTACCGTTAGGAACACCGCAATATCTTAGAGGACAACCAAATAGACCTTAGTTGCGACGTCTTCGAGCTCATCGCCATACACAAAGCCACCCGTGTACATGGGAGCATATTCGAAGCACCTGTAATTCTTCATCCTTCGTTAAGTCCCAACGACATTCTATGAAGACAACGCCGCATGTATCGACCATACCATAACATGATACATCCAAGAAGTCAACACCAAGCATATTGTGTCTACATCACATCAGCATGACCATCAGAAGATTGAAGTCAAGCAGATCCGATCCGAAGACAACCATGCCGACCTCTTCACGAAGTCACTGTTGAAAAGCTTGTTCTAGGATTTGGTATGTGCAAATTTTCTCATTTGCAACGCTTGTAGTTCTCAGGGGGAGTTTCATCAAACTCAGGGGGAGTATCCTAAAGTATACTCACTTGACCTTAATGTACTCTTTTTCCCTACGATCAAGATTATTTTTCCCATTGGGTTTTTGTTACATGACTAGGTTTTAATAAGGAACCCATCCTGGGCTGGTCATACCCTTGTGTGTTTTCTTACTACTTGCGTCTTGAAGATGTTAAGTATCGACATTGCATTAACTAACTTTTCTCCTTAGACTATGAGTTTTGCCCCTCTTTGGGTTTTACCATAGCCAGATTTTTTACTTTTTTTATATATGCAAGTTTCCTATATGAGACTCGAGTGTTCTCTATCGTGCCTACGAGACGACTTCATCAACTATCTCTACATCATATTGAAGATCTGATGCGATATCTACTTGAGTATTTGCACACTCAAGGGGGAGTGTTGTGGATAATATTAACATGTGATAAATGTGATTGCTTAAATCCTAGGTAGATATGGATTGGGATATTCTAGATATCGTAAAGATTACATTCCTATTATGATTGTACTTGTTTCACTATAAATAAAGGCACTTGGCATGAGGAATATGTACCACAATTCCTCAAGCCCTTCTCTCTTTCTCTCTATTTTTCTCTTTGCCGCACCCTCCAATAAAATAGGCCACAACATTAGTATAAATATAAGGGGATGAAAAATTTTAAGAGTCCTATGCTGTTGAATTTTTGAACGCTTCCAATGCCCCCTTTAAAAAAGAATACTATTATACCGTAGTAGTGAGGGGGGGGGGCAAGAGAAAACTTAACTGCAAGCAAAAGAAAATATAATGCATTCTACTAATCGAATCTACTAAGCTATTACTAAGGAGGCATAATAAAGGTCTAAACTGCTAGCTCTAACTACTATTTATAGTCTAATGGGGACTAAGCTATCATGGCCTAAAATTTAAAGTGAGGAAGGAAAGAGGAAAATTTGTTGGAATTAAACTCTTAAGCCCAATTCTAATTGGTTTACATAGTTATATCTAATATAGACTAAGAGTTGGAGTTCTATTGGGTGAGCTTTATTCCTTGTGCCTCTAGTAACAGTGATACCCAGTTATATTTTCTTAGGCAAAAAGGGATTTTGTAAAGGAAGTAATTTTATGGGCTTTAATATTCTAGTTATAAGCTCATTAGGGTTTCTTGAATCCTTTAGTGAGTAGGATTCTAGAAGTATTGAGTACTACGTAAGGTTTAAGTCTCTGTGCATACTGTTATCACAATCACAAACCCTATAACTCTCCATCAGTTTGTGACTAAGGAGCAGGAATGCATAGAAGAGCCTTCGCGTACCCTAGTCCTCATTTTCGTGTTCTCTCTGCAAGGTCAAGATGCCTTCTTCTCCGGGTAAGTGATTATGGTGTTTTGGTAAGCATAAAACATACTAAAAGCTTACAAAAATATGATAAAAAATTTTAGTGTTATTTCCATATTTGGTAACTGGGTGTAGTCAGTGGCCCAGCCCTATATATATGTGTAGCTGCTGGTTCATTTTCGCCGGAATCTTGTAGTGTAGGGTTTAGGGCTAGGGTTTGGAGAGTCTTTGAGTTAATGTTATAATAGTTTGAAGCTGTGGTGAGCTAGGGCTGACACCTCACCTACCTACAGAAAACCAAAACTTGTGTTTTAGGGTGATGATGAAGCATCAAAGATAATTAGGGTTTAATGCATTATGTCTTTTTAAGCTTCCATTCTTTTTCGAGTAGTGGTTTCCATTGTTCGTGTCTAAAATTTCGATATTATTCCTAAAGTCTCCCTGATATTATTAATTAATATTAGATGCGACATTTTCCCGATATCTTTTAGTACAATCTTAATCAAAACTTCAATTAAACTTCTCTATGCCAATATTTTATTTATATTTCCCTTCATATTTCTGTATTTTCAGTGTCTCGATACTTCTGTTAAAAATCGATAATATTATAGCTAGTAAATATTGGCAGAACCGTTTTCCAAGTTATTTCGGAATCTTGCTATAGCGCTCTTAAAGTATAATGTCCTAAAGAGGACTGAGCCTTTGACAATTCTAGTAGGTCCGCAGCCACGGATATAGTTGTGATATTTGACTAATTAGTTGGTCAAGGACAAAAACTTTGAAGTAGAACAAAATTTATAGAAAACTAATGAAAATGGCCTATCAAAATTAATTCTTAATCAAAAACACATTGTTGTAGAGGAAAATAATTTTGGAGTGAATAAGAAAATTCTATTAGAGAAATTCTTCGTATTACAATATGGGAACTGGCTACAGTGCTCACAAGTATTGGATGCTCACACCGATCTCACCCTCCTTCCCCCCCTCTCTCCTCCCTCCTCCCTCCTTTTAATGGTGAGATCGGTGTGAGCATTCAATGCTTGCGAGCACTGTAGCCTACTCCTACAATATGAGACATATAGTCACTTTATATAGTGTTGTAGCTATCCTGTCAAATTACACAAATATTCCTAATTCAATAGTGAGAATCAAGTGCCTAATCAATTGAGAAATGAATGGCCTATTCATTTGTTGAATAAATGGTCTAATGGTTACACCAATTAGTAGAGGGACATAAATGTCTTGCAACACTCCCCCTTGGATGTTCACGAATTGCTCAGCTGGGTAATCACGTGTCAACGCCTTCTCTTCATCTCTCTCAAAAATAAAATGTATGCTCTTCATGGGGACGATCCTGAAAAACCTAAGTAGGGAGAAAAACTGATAGTCGGCATGGGAGAAGTTTCGTACTCCTGAGGTTTTCTCCCCCTGAGAACGGAAAAAATGCTTAGGAGGACTTCCATGACTTTGCCACGTCCCGCCATTGATGGACCTCCAAGAACAATTTGAGAGAGGGAGGGAGGGAGGGAGGGAGAGAGAGAGGGAGAGAGAGAGAGAGATTTGATCCATTCGATTGTAAAAATAGAGTAATTGGAATTGGAATTGAATTGGAAATAAAAATGATAACAGAGATGAGAGAGAGAGAGAGAGAGATTTGATCCATTCGATTGCAGAAATAAAGTAATTGGAATTGAATTGGAAATAAAAATGATAACAGAGTTAGGCAGAAATATTGAGAAAGGGAGAGAGATTAAATGGGGAAAGGCTTGCCATTAGGGGCAAAATCGAAAGCTCTTGTTGGGCTGGTTTGATGTTTGGTTTGTCCTAACAATTAAGTAAAGTTATTAGGGTGGATGTCATGAGCAACATGGAGGAGTCACAGGGGTGGGATGGGGGAAGGTTGATTTTCAGATTTATTTGAAGGAAAAAAGAAAGAAAGAGAGAGAGGAGTAAAGGGCAGCGGGGGAAGAGAGAGAGGGAGGACGAGGATGCAACAGCGAAGAGGAGAGAGAGGATCCGGGGTGTTGGGGGGGGGGGGGCGGCCCCCGGGGAGGAGTGGAGGATTACATTTTCATATTTTACTTTTTATTTTAAATTAAGTTATTTTGTTGAAAAGTTTGATTTAGAGTCCAGGGCAAATTGGAAAGCTCAATGACAACATTTTCTAGTAAGGTGAACTTAATCGAAAATTGAGTGCCAATAAAGGTACCCTTATTTTTATTATGGCAAAAAGTAAAAATAGTGAATCACAATTAAGTGAATAAGGAAATGTACCAATGCGGTAGATGCAAGTGTTGTCCAACATAATAGGCATAAGTTTATCCCATCAAAGCCACCATTTAAGACTTTTTTAGCAAGCTTTGCCAACCAATCCCTTAGATTCTTAGTTAGGCATAGGTTTAGAAAAAAATCTTAGGTGGTACGTACCATTCAATGGTTCGGTCATTAAATGGTCTCAAATTAATTTGTAGTGGGCCTCGAATGAATCTTAAATCATTCAACAGTACGTACCATTGAAGTTTGACTCGTAGGTTTATCCCATTACAACTGTAGATTGACTTGAAGTAGTGCGCGAGTCAAGTACTTCAAGCCTACGTGGAAGTAGTACAGGTATGAATTCGCATCTTCATGTATACATGGATAATTAAATTCATATTACGAATTCGCATCTTCATGTATATATGGATAAATAAATTCATCTATATCAGTGATCTAAAAAATCTTGTCTAGGCGGCTGGCCACCACCATGATTAATTTCTAGACATTTAAAAAAGAGATAATTAGATTTAAATCCAAAATCACAATCAATTATTAACACTACAAAAAAAACAGTCCATTTCCGACCAAACTTTTTCGAGGGCTTTCAAATACCGTCGGAAAAGGTACTACTTTCCGACAGAAAATCAACGTCAGTGGGCAGGTCAACAAGCTGCTTACTATTTTCGACACACAACATGCCCTCGGAAGAAAATTCATTTTCATTCGGAAATATCATTTTTTAGGCGGGAACTGTGGCGCTAAACTTATTTTCAACGAACCTCACGGTCGTCGATAGTAGTTACTCTTTTTCCGACAGTAAGTTCATTCATCGAAAATTGTGGAAGGCTATTTCCGAGGGGGCAAAAAGTGGTTGTCGGTAGTAGTTTATATTTCGAGAGGGCAATTATTCGTCGGAGAAGTAATTGTGCATTTACAAGAGGAATTAGAGGCTGTTGAAAGTAAGTATTTAATTCCAAGAAATCTATAGCTCTCGCAAAAGGGTATCTATTTGTGATGGCTTGTAGCCGTCGTTAGATTACTATGTTTAAGGAAGCAATGCAATCTTTTTTCTTTTTTGAGGAGCAATGCGGTTTTTTAAGGAGCAAGTACAATATTTTTATTCATTAACTCCAAAACATGTATCTCAAAGTAGCAATAAAATTTAAATAATCGCAATCACATGAGCGCAAATTTCACAATCAAATATAATAAAAGAAGAGAGAATAACACAATGACAATACATGTGAACTTCGGTTAAATGGCATCTTTACTTCAATCGGTTTCATTATCTTAACCTCATATTGGTTTGCATCCATGCGTCGGCTATGAAGGTCTCTTCTTCTTGTTTGGCTCACTCTCATCATTAGCCATCTCATATACGTTCCTAAGGATTTGTTTCCTACAAAACTCCAAGTCTTATTTTAATCCCTCGACATAAAAAGCTTGGGTTACTTGGGTTTGCTAGAACAAGCGGCTCTTGAGTATTTAACTGGGTGCCCTATTAAGTGTGAATTATTCCATAACAGTCTCTCTTATAACCTGTTCCTTTTCTAGCTGTATCATACCAATCACTGCATTGACAATACAACTCTATTCCCTTCTAGCAGACTCCAACAATGTCTAGTAAGGTTCCATACCACGGCACATCATCGGTCGATTCTCCCCTTAACCATAACTCCATTATTCTGTGTTCTTTTGTTTTCATCCCGCTGCAATGTATGGAACCTAAATCCGCTGGTATAATAACCTGGATAATAGATTTGCACGCCTTCCGGACCTCCCGAGCCAAGAAAGCATCTCCTTATTAACTTCACCGTCGTGGTATAGTTTTTGTGATCGTATATAGAAGGACAAAAAAATTTAATTTAGCATAACTGGAAGTTAATAATTTTTACAGTAAAATATTATTCATACCCTTTCAAAAACCATTCTGAAAATTGAAGCCTATGTAACTCTTCCACATTATCAACACTAAGTGCATTAGAATATTCTTATGTTCTCTGCACATATAAAAATTAATTATTTTAGAATATATGTAGAGAAGTAATAAGATATATATTGAGTACACAAAAAAACTTTAAAAGGGCTAAGGTTTCTTACTGAACAAATGCTTAAAGCCTCATCACTATTTTGCAATACATAATGCGTCACCTTGAAGCTCAATGCTCATCTCTCTAAGTAAACCTTTGCCAAAAGCTCGACCGGGTGTTGCGAAAATAGATGTCGACATGTATCATATGACGGTTGACCTCCATCCTTGTTTTCTTTCTTTTCGATTGAACCTAGTTTCAACTCGATGCAAATAACGAGCAAAATGTTATACACTCATCTCCCCAATACACCTTCGGCAATAGACCCTTACGGATGAGCTTTAATACGAACATAAGTCTTTAGCTTATGCAAGTACCTAATTATCCAGTAAATTAATACATGAATTCTCTTGTACGTCATAAATCAAACACACTATAAATAAATTAATATCTAAGCTTGTTAAATTACCTTTCCACGGGATACATCCACCTGAATTGTCTTTGGACCGACCACTTTCGCCTCCCAAGCTAAGTGGTAAGTTAGGTGAATCATGATAGTGAAAAATGCAGGAAGGGAATATTTTCCAACTTGCATAGAGTAATGACAATTTGCTTTTCAAGAAGTTCCATGTCCTCTTCTCTTAATACTTTAGCACACAATTCCTTGAAATAGGAAGATAGTTCAATCAACGGCTCACATACCTCTTTAGGTAATAATTCTACCGCCACAAATGGAAGTAATCTCTCCATGAACACGCAGCAATCATGGAATTCTTCATACCAGTAATATTTCGTTCTGAAGCATTCACACACGAGGATAAATTTCGGGTATCCATCACGGAACTTTCAGCTCCATTAACCGTTCACATAAAGCTTTGTTATCATCATTTGACAATGTGTAGTCACCTGGGATAAATAGAACTTACCATCATCTCCTTCTTCGTGGATATCGTTGTCATATGTCCATTTCTTTAAGATCAAGACGAGCCTTTAAAAGTCTTTGTTTTACCATCAATGCTCATCATTGTGCCAATCACATTCTGAAATACATTTTCTCGATGTGCATTACATCTAAGTGTGAAGCGTACCAAATTTGTTTTCCAGTAAGGCAATTGGAAAAATATAGAATGTTTTCATTATGATCTCATTCCGACCCGATATTTTCTGATTTTTCGCCTCTTTACCATGTGTTATTTCTTGTAATGCGCTAAGTTCATCTGTCACATCATCACGAAGGCCTTCCAGTTGCAAGCCTCATCTCCCGCTTGTATTATCAAATTGGCTTACGTTGTGTCTACGCCATGGGTGGTCGGAAAAGCGGTAAGAACCTTCTATGACCCAAATAACATGTTTTAGACCCATTAGTTAACCTCGTCACGAAGTATCGAAGCACAGTATGGGCATGCCAATTTGCCACTTGTACTCCACACGACATGTATGCATATCTTTGGATAATCATTTATCGTCCACAAAAAGTGCAGCTCTCATTTGAAAATTCTCCTTTGCATAAATATCATATGTTTCAGCACCAACTTCCCACAATGTTTACAACTCATCAATCAACGGCCTCATGTATACATCATGTCATTACATGGAGCATGAGGTCCCGGTATAAGCAAGCTCATGAAAACATGAAGCTCCTTCATACACATCAGGAGGAAGGTTGTATGGGTATGAGAACAGGCCAGCTACTTATGGTGCGATTCATGTTCCAAAAGGGGTTAAATCCATCTGTTGCCAAACCAAGTCTTATTACATTTCGAGGTTCAATACTAAATGACTCATTAATTTGATCAAAGATTTCAAAGCCTCGAGTGTGGATGCCTCCAACACTCCATCTTTTACACGATCTTTAAAATGCCATATCATATCTGCAGCTGTCTTAGATGACATAATAATCTTTGAAGTCTTGGTGTGAGTGGAAAATATCTAGAACCTTCCATGGAACCTTGCCTTTCTTATTACTACTCTTTCCTGTTTCTTCCATCTCGAAAGCTTACATGTAGGACATTGTGTTGCATTCGCATCTGTTCATATAATAAATAATGCAAATCCGTTTTTCGCATGCATCAATCTTTCATAGTGAAGACCCAAATCTGCAACTTAATTTTCTTTGCACCACTATGGGTTGTAGGTAAATTCTCACAAAAAAGAAATGCATTTTCAACAATTTTTAGTAACATACCAAAGGCTTTGTTGCTCATGGTACATTTACCTTGATGTGCATCAGGTTCACAATAAAGGACAAGTTGGAATGTGACTCACAACCAGGTACAAGGGTTCTTCTGCCTCTTCTAATAATTTGTAAAACTTTGTGCAGCTCCATTTGGATCTTGTGGACAACCTTCTTCCTATTAACCCATGTTTGAGCAGTCAAAATGGAGAGGGTATTTTAATATATGATGATTTAACTATATAAATATATATATATATATATATATATATCCATATTTATATACATGTGTCAATTATTAAGCAACTTTATTTTCTTATTGATTAGGTTCAGATGCTCCAAAAAGGTAGAGGGGAAGGCTAAGGGTGAAGATGGAAAAGAGCGAGTATAATACATGATAACGGTATTGAGGATAAGCAATAATAGTTTACTTTTTTCTTCTAATATTCATCAACAATCATGATATCAAAGTTTAATCACTTATCATTTCTTTTTAACTTAATTTGGTTGAAATTTTCAGGATTGCTTAAGCACTAAAAGTGCACGAACTATAGGTTCTTTTCCATCAACTTATGAAAGGCCATGGAAAACATTTAAAGAATTTCAAGGAACAGATGGATACATTGTATGACGTTTTCAAGAAACTGGGTATACACATGCTCGGAAAAAGAAATATGAGGAATGCATTTGAAGAACATATTAAAAATCAATCCCCGATTGGATGTGCGCAATAAGAAGCGTCTTTGATAAGTACAAGACTATTTGGTGAGGAATATACTCACAATCCCACAGTCACGTCCCGGATGCTTGGTGTGAAATGGTTACCCAGGAATGGTTGAAGCCTGAATGGCAGGTAAAGCAATTGTTTAAAATAATAGTCTTATGATTGGTTATTGTATTCTTTCGTTTTATTTGTAGATGCATGCCTTATGTGGGTTCCTTGGAATCGGGTTGATATTAGGTTCCTAATTTACCTTTATTTTCATCACAGAAAAGCGAGAATAACACATCAATAGGGAAGAAATCCATTATTGTGCATACCACAGGTTCTGTTCCAATGGCAAAGTATAGAAAAGATGAGGTAAAAATATATCTTTTGTTGGTTACTTTGTTCATTGTTTTTTTTTATTATTAAATTCTCAATAATCATTGTGTATATAATTTTTTAAATTTTAATAGTTTGATCGAAGCTGGAATTGAACCGAGTCCGATTGATTGTTTCAAGTTCCATGTAAGTAAGCGTAAGAATGGACAAGAAGAAAGTTGGCCAAGTGAAAAAGCAAAGAACTTTATGTATGTTGCCCACTTTACTTCTTATTACTTATTTTCATTAACATGACATTGTTTATTATCCATATTTATATTTCTTCAATTTCATTGCGGGAAGAAATGGACAACAAAAAAAGACTAATCAGATGGAAGAAGAGAATGAAGTAGATGATTGGGGCATACAAGGAGGTGATTGGCGGACCGAGTCATGGTCGTATCCTTGGATTAGGGGCTGAGCTTTAGTACAAAAGATGCATATCCCTCGAGATAACCAAAGCGCAATAAGCGTACATACTTACAACGTAGAAGAAGAGCATGAGAAATTGGGAAGGAGGAGCATGAGAAATTGAAGGAGAAGCATGAGGAATTGACTGAGGAATTGAAAGGTTTGACAGATGTGGTGTATGATTTGAAGAATCTTATTCAAAGTATGAGGGATAACAACTCAAATACTTACGCACACTTTAGACAATCTTTTTCTGTGGTAAATTCTTTTTCTTGCACAATTTAATATTTTTAGCTTTTGAATATTGTATTTGTTATTTTTATTCTCAAATTGATAAATTCTTATCTTTTCATTATGTTTTTGGACAGGACAATGTTAATATTGTTCAGATGCTCACCTCGAAGATGTGTAGTGCAACACCAATTTTATTTTGTTACCATATAACTATTTTTAAATTTAATGTTTGGATGTTTTGTTTATTTTATCTTTTCTATTTATGAATAACTTCATTTTAATGAATTGCAGTAAAATGGTATCATTATTCTTATGTGGCTACCAAATAATTGCGCATGATTAGAAACATATTTCTAATAAATATTACAATTGGAATATATTATTAATATTTTTTTTTATAAAATAATAACCTTTTTCGACTGCGTTTCCCTCTCGGTAATATATATTTTTAACCAATACTTTTTCATCGGAAATATTTTTTTGACA
This sequence comes from Gillenia trifoliata, assembly GCA_018257905.1. Taxonomy (NCBI): domain Eukaryota; kingdom Viridiplantae; phylum Streptophyta; class Magnoliopsida; order Rosales; family Rosaceae; genus Gillenia; species Gillenia trifoliata. Next base: position 9,496,590 of record CM031081.1, on the reverse strand, counting down.
ATAATTACCTATTTCCAACCACATTCCCAAATGGTAAATTCTGGTCGGAAAATTAATATTTCCAACCACTTATTCGTTGAAAATATTTATCGACAATAACTTTGCGACGGCTACATGTGGTCGGAAGCATATATTGGCGACGAAACTTGCCTCTCGGAAATATATTTATTCACTTATTTCTGAGAAAATATTATATATTGCCCACAAAAACGTGTTGTCGGTAATACTAATTACGACGATGCAGCGCCCTCGTAAATACTGTTTCGTTGTTGAAAAAACATTTTCCGACAACAATTTTTGGTCGAAAATATGTCATCGCAAAAGCAAAAAATTTTGATCGAACAATATTTCCGACAAACTCCTAAATATTTGCGACCATAGTTATGGGTCGGAACAAAATTGAGATGGTCGTTTTGAAAATCAAATTCCGACAAACAAATAAGCAATACTGACGGCCATTACTCATCGGAAATAGTACTATTTCCGACAGTTGGTCGGAACAAAAGTATTTACGACAACACAATTACCGACGACTAGCGACGGCATGATGCTGTCGAAAAAGCTTATTTCCAACAGGAAATGGGTGTTTGCGACCAAATTCGGCCCTTGCTAATAGCATTTTGTTTTGTAGTGTAAGACACTCTGCACGCGCTAACGTGCATGCAAGAGATCGTTTTTTATTCACGGCTGCTACGCGCCCCTAAATATGTGTTACGTTAGCCTCTCTACACGCGCAAGAGGCCTATTTTTAATCACGGTCACTACGAGCCGCTTAAGTGATTTTGTATATGTCAACACCACAAATGAAGTTAAAACATTAGTTTCGTTTGCCAAAGTATCAATGGAGATGCATTAATCATCTATCCTCTAAATCCTTTCTCTAGCCCCAACTTTTATCTGCTTTTTTGTTTATCGGCTATGCCTGTTTCCAACTTTCCCTTGCTCCTTGTATCGCGCTAGGCTGGGACCTTTTTATTGTAGTTCTCTTTTCTGACCAAAAAACTCAAAGGAAAAACATGTAATTTCTAACACTTTTGCATATAATCTAGAAAAACTATGCCAAAAAAAATGGAGCAAAATATTCCAATCACTCACCTTATAAACAACACAATATCTTTCACCCCGCTCCCTGCCATTACATTGTGCTTCTGTTCATAAGAGAAAAAGAAATAAAGAATGGGAAAATTTAATTGATAGAAATAATTAATTTCCTAAAATCAGAAATTAATGATAAAAAGGAAAAATAAAAATAAATAAAAAAACAAAGAAGACATAGGAGAAGAAAAAAGTAACGTACCTGAAACTGAGAGTGAAGACGATTTAGTTTTTGCGGGCAAAAAATAAATACCGAAGAAGAAACTAAAAGAACAAAACCATAAAAATTAAAAAATTAAAAAAATCAAGAAACTTAAATGGAATCTATGTGCTCTCCTTTACTCCATAAACCCTAATTAAATGGAGTCTATCCTTTTTTTTTCCCTTTTCTCTGTATAAACTCAAAGCTTAGCACTCTGCTTCTTGTCCTATGGTATGCAAATAACATGCATAGAATCGTCTGGATCCCATAAAAAAGAGAAGGAGAGAGAATAAAAAAAATTGAAAAAAGCACTAATCTTTCACTGTAAAATAGAAATAGAAATTTGAGAATTAAGGATTTTACCAAAGATATGGACATGAATGGTTGACAAAAGCCTTTTGCATCAAGTTTCAGGGCATTTGGAAACACTGAGCGAGACCATGCGATACTATTCTTGTAAGATATTCGAAAGTATGAAAATTTTGAATGGGGTAAAACTAAAGTGACAGACGTGGAATACATATTTTATTAGATTAACACGTTAAATTTTTTTATTCTTTTTTTATATTCCTTAATTTTACATGGGGTGGTTATATTTGAACGTGGATAAACACCTATCATATTTCCCACCCCATGTTTATCTTCTAATTAATTACCTCTGTTTTTGAATCTGGTAACTACATATTAGTGGGAGAGAAAATTAAAAATCACGTTTAGATTTTTTTTCCCTCTATTTTTCCTCTTTTCTAACTGCCTCTTTTTTGGTTCTTTTAGTCTCTCCTCCCCCTCTCTTTCCCTTCATTTTAATATTTTTTACCATTATGTCCCCTTTTTTATTTTTTATTTTTTTATAATTTGTAACAAAAGATATATTCGATATTTTGTTAAAAATTTAAACTTAAAGCATTCTGCCTTAATAATATAGATTAATCCATGACTTTCTCGTTATCAAGTTTGGTCCAGATACTTTTATTCCACATCATCAACTTTCCTTTTTGTTATGACTACATTTTTGGATGGTTCTATATAATTTTTTTACTACCTAATATTCCCTTGATCTGTTTAGGCATTCAAACCGTACGAAAATTAATAACACCAATTTTCTGATTCAATTTACCATAATTTCAGCATCTTGTCTCTTTCAGTTTTTGGCTTTCTAGTTTGAATTGGAACTTTTAAGTTTTTTTTTCTTCTTATTTTTTGCTATGGCCCCTGAAATTGGATGTTAATTTTACTTTCCCTTTGTAAGTTAAATTTCGTCATTTAACCTCATAAAACTCAAAATTTATTTTATTTGACATGAATTTTGTCTATTTCGTTAAATATCTGCTTCCCTTTGTAAGTTAAATTTTGTCATTTAGCCTCATAAAACTCAAATTTTATTTTATTTGACATGAATTTTGTCTATTTTGTTAAATATCTGTTTCTGTGGCACAAATGGGACTCACTTTGCGAGTCTTTCTTGCATACCCTGGGGTACGGGGTACTCCGGGTTTTTTAATCGTTGGATTTTTGTTTTAAAATATAAAAATCAAGATTCAACGGTTAAAAAATTCGGAGTACTCCGTACTCCGGAGCACCCCGTACTCCGGAGCACCCCGTACTCCGGAGCACCCAAGATTTTTTGCTCACTTTGCACGTTGACTCTTAATACCAACTAATAATAAGTTGACACACGTCCATTGCTTAGCTTTTATTCTAATATTTTCTTTCAGAAAACTAAAAGGAAATCAATTAAAAACAACTTAAACAGAAAAAAAGAAAGAAATAACCCTACTAAAACTCAACCCCCGCCAGACAAACACCGCCATCCTCCCATTCAGTTCTGGTAACCACCTCTCCTCAATCTCTCTATGTCTCTCTCTTCCCTCCTCGTCGGTGCGGCGTCGATCTGAAGCCAGCAACCCAGAAAACTAATAAGAATTGTAGTTGAAATTAAGCAGTCCAACTGAATCACTTGAAAAAGAAAGAAAGAAGAAGAAAAGGGATGATTCCAGGTCGACCAAATTATTCCTGTTTAATTGATTGCCTCACCAGACTCATTGCCTACCCTCCCGTATGATGTACCATCTTCTTTTGTTGCTGCCTTGCTGGTGGCAGCACCTTTTATGTTTCATTATTTCTTTAAGGCATCTAATTATTAACTGCCATGAATTTCTGATTCGGTTTTCTGGCTGGGTTGCCGGCCTTCCGATCGATGCCGCACCTGTAGAAAATGGTACCAGGCATATATTGTTTGGTTGATAAAGCTTTTAAGCTTTCAAAAGTATTTGCAGCGAATGTATATTCAGAGAGAATTTGAGAGGAGCAAGAGTCTATATTTCTTTGATTGATTCTTGTGTATTACAAAAGATAACAATTTCAGAGATATATCTGTATTACATCTGCAAGCATTAATGAACCTACACAGAGGAGCATGCATGCCTCTATCCATGCAGGTCACGTGAAGAATAAGACAAAACTTACAGTCATACAGCTGTAGACAAAACAGCTGTATCTGATTAAAGCAGATGGAAAACAAATGACTAAACAAACTAGCCGTTGCACGCTATACTAAAACTAGCAAACGTCAAATCTTAGCTTCTTGCTTCATTTGTAAAGTATCGGGATGCTCTGACTCCATCGGATTGCTTACTGGGTTCCATCGGGTTGCTCCCTGGCTTCCATCGAGTTGCTCCCTGTCTTTCATCGGGTTGCATCCTTCAATTCCATCTGCAGGATTATCATCTGCAGGTTTGGAACTAAGCTAGTAGGCAGCTTAATTCTCAACAGCCTCTCCTAAGCTGCTTACTGGCTTCACACCTAACTTCATTCTTAAATAATTAAAAAGCTCCTTGGGCAATGCCTTCGTGAATATATCTGCCAACCGTTCTTCACTTCGACAGTACTTTACATCAATGGATCCTTGCTGCAATGCTTCTCTGATAAAATGATATTTCCTATTTATGTGCCTGGTCTTCTGATGAAAGATTGGATTTCTGACCATTGATATTGCAGACATGTTGTCGCAAAACAATGGTGTTGCTTCTGGTTGCATTTCACCGAAATCATCCAGTACAAATCTCAGCCAAATAGCTTGAGCTGTTGCTTCGGCTGCTGATACATACTCAGCTTCTGCAGTTGACAATGCAACTGTGTTTTGCTTGACTGAGGCCCATGAAAATGTGCCACTTCCAAAACTGAATGCATATCCAGATGTGCTTCTGATGTCGTCTTCACTGCCGCCCCAATCTGAGTCACAAAATCCAATCAACACAGCATCTTTATCTCTTGTGAACTCAATGCCATAGCTGAGAGTACCCTGAACGTATCTCAGAACTCTCTTAGCTACGCACATGTGTTTCTTCGTCGGGCCATGCATAAATCTTGATAACAGACTGGCTGCATACATAATATCAGGCCTGGTTGCAGTTAGATACAACAGGCTGCCAACAATCTTTCTGTACAAAGCTTCATCTGCCAGCTCGCTTCCATCAACCTTCTTCAGTTTCTCTCCAGTAGGTAGAGGAATTGCTACTAACTTGCAATCCTCCAGACCAAACTTCACAAGTAGAGACTTTGCATATTTGCTTTGGTTTATAAACACACCTTTATCCGATTGTAGAACTCCCATTCCCAAGAAATGATGTAGAAGTCCTAAATCAGTCATCTCATACTTCAGCATCATGTCTCTTTTGAATTCACTGAGCAAAGTATTGCTGCTCCCAGTGTACACAATATCATCAACATATATAGAGACAATGATCAGCTTTCCTTCTTCATCGGTTCGGGTATACAGTGTGGCTTCACCGGTGCTCCTTTTGAAATTGCAGTTAGTGAGATAATTGTCAATCTCGCTGTACCATGCTCTAGGTGCTTGCTTCAGACCATACAGAGCTTTATTCAGCTTGTAAACCTTGTGGCTTGCATTTTTAACTTCAAAGCCTTCTGGCTGCTCAGTGTAAACCTCCTCCTCAAGTACTCCATTCAAGAAAGCAGATTTCACATCGAGTTGAAACAACTTCCAACCCTTCTGAGCTGCTAATGCAATCAAAGTTCTTATTGTATCTAACCTTGCCACTGGCGCAAAGGTTTCATTGTAATCAATACCTAGTTTCTGGGCATATCCTTTTGCCACTAGTCTTGCCTTGTGCTTTTGCGCTGTTCCATCCAGGTTTAACTTGGTCTTGAACACCCATTTAACACCTATGACAGGTTTGTCAGTAGGTCTATCCACAAGCTCCCAAGTTCCATTCTTCTCGATCGTCTCGATCTCAGCATTCATTGCTTCTTTCCATGCTATGTCTTCTATAGCTTCATGGTAAGTCTCGAGTTCAATGATGGTCATATGACATCTTGCATAAATGTCCTCCAAGTTCTTGAGCTTTACTGGAGTACTGCTTGATGTTGAACCTTGACTGTCGTTTCCAGACGCATGTTCACTTTCTGCGACTGATTGAGTGGGATTCGAAGAGTTGATCCCATGAGCTTCATGAGCGGGTTCTTCAGTTCCAGTCGTTGCAGAAACCTCATTCTCAAGAGTGAGAGGCATGAGAATAATTTCATCTTTCTTGCTCTCCCAATTCCAGGACTTGTTCTCATCAAATACTACACTTCTCGAGAGTATGATCTTCTCAGTTTGGAGATTAAAGATTCTGTAGCCTTTCTCACAGCTACCGTATTCCATAAAAATTCCCTTGCTTGCTTTGTCGTCAAGCTTCTGTCTTAGATTCGATGGAACGTGGCTGTAGCATATGCTTCCGAACACTCTCAAGTGCTTCACACCTGGTTTTCTTCCTGTGAAGGCTTCAAATGGTGTTTTACCATTGACTGCAGTGGTATGACATCTATTCTGCAAATATACTACAGTCCCAACTGCTTCTGCCCAAAACTTGATGGGGATCTTCTTTTCAGAAAGCATCGATCTCGCCATCTCCCCAATCGTTCTGTTTCTTCTTTCAGCAACTCCATTCTGCTGAGGTGAATAGGGATTAGTCAGTTGCCTCTCCATTCCAAGATTACTGCAATACTCGAGGAATTCATTTAAGGTATATTCTCCACCTCGGTCACTTCTCAGTTTCTTTAACTTGAAGCCGCTTTGCAGTTCAACAAATGCTTTGAACTTCTTGAATACATTGAAGGCGTCTGACTTGTTTCTGAGGAAGTATACCCAGCACATTCTTGAGAAATCATCAATGAATGTGATGAAGTACCTATTCCCTCCAATGGACTCATTTTGCATCGGACCACATAGGTCTGTGTGCACCAATTCAAGTGGACAGCTTGCTCTCCAGGCTTTCTCGTTTCCGAATGATTCTCTGTGGCTTTTCCCATAAACACAGCTTTCGCATACTCCTTCCTTCTCTGAGAAAATGGGTAGTCCTACCACCATTTGTGCTTGCTGCATCTTCTTCATGCTAGCAAAGTTCAAATGACCAAGTCTCATGTGCCAGATCCATGGATTTTCTCGTATTGATGCCTTCATCGCTACCGAGTTAACAGACTTCATAGACAACGGAAAACATCTATTTCCAGTCATTTGGACTTTAGCTACAACATTCTTGAGGCTGCTATCATCGAATATCCAAGCATAGTTGCCTCCAAACAGAATGTGATATCCATGCTCCACCATTTGTCCTACGCTCAGCAAATTTCCATCCAAACCAGGAACTAACAGCACTTCTCTTATATATCTTTTGCCTTTCTGAGTTTCGACAACCAATGTGCCTTTTCCTGTAGCTTGTACAAGATCTCCAGTGCCTATCTTCACTTTGCAAGTTATAGATCTGTCAAGGTTGATCAACAAAGCCTCTTGAAAGGTCATGTGATTACTGCAGGCGCTGTCAACAAACCACACAGATTTACCTGATGCAATGGAACTCGCATGACAAGCATAAAACATCGTCCATGTGACTGCGTCTTCTTCCTTTGCACAGTTTGCAACCTGTCTTCCACTATCACAGTCCTTGGTTAAATGACCAAATCGACTGCACTTACCACACTTAGGTTTTCCCTTGTATCTGCATATACCAAAGTGGTATTTATCACACACTTGACATTGTGGTTTGCCATTTCCTTGGCTGCCACTTGGTTGTTTGTTGAAACTAGTAAACTTGTTGTTCCAGCCTGAGCCATTATTGTCGTTCGTGTTTCCGTTTTGAGACCAATTTGATCCCTTCTTGTGTTGTCCTTGCCACCTTTGATTTGGCCTGTTCTGAGGACCTTTGGACGTACCGGCACCTTGACTACCACCGATTCTGAGGCTATTGAAGGCTCTCTCAATCCCCGTTAGCCTGCCCCTTTCATCATGCAAGTCTTCTCTTTTATCATAGACTTTTACAGATGCTATGACCTCTTCGACTCTAATATCATCTAGGTCTCGAGTTTCCTCAATGATAGACACAATGGACTTATATCTCCTGCTTAGACTCATTAGCAGTTTCTGCACTATCGTTTTTTCAGATACATCTTCACCAAGTGATTTCAGATTGTTTATGATTCCGAAAAATCTAGCCAAATAATCATCTAGGCTTTCACCATCGATCATTCTCATGTATTCAAAATCTGCTCTTACTGCTTGAAGTTTAACAACTCTTACCTTTTTGTCTCCTCTGAACTCTCTTCTCAAGATGTCCCAAGCTCCTTTTGCAGTCTTCTCGTTTCTGATGCGAGGAAAGAGCTCATCAGTTAATGCTCCTTGTATGAGACTCAACGCCTTGGCGTTTTTGATTCTGTCTTCTCTTGAAATGATGGGTGCTTCCCCTGGAATTTGCTCAGCCATGCTTTCTTCATCTCCGGATCCTTCTTCCTCCTGGAGTACCGGCTGTGATGGCTGTGGTTGTGGCCCTATCTCTACCACATCCCATAGATCGTAAGCTATGAGGATGGTTTCCATTTTCACAGCCCAAAAATAGTAGTTTGAGCCATTAAACTGTGGCGTTCGTAAATCACCACCGGATGAACTTGAACCAGCCATCGTCTCAGGTAACACAGCAACAAAATAGTTTTTTAAAGATATCACCTTTGAGGTTTCTCTGGATTTTCTTCAGAGATATATCTCTCTCTCTTTCTCACAGTATTACGCCCCTTTGGAATCAAACCAAGAGCTCTGATACCATGTAGAAAATGCTACCATGCATATATTGTTTGGTTGATAAAGCTTTTAAGCTTTCAAAAGTATTTGCAGCGAATGTATATTCAGAGAGAATTTGAGAGGAGCAAGAGTCTATATTTCTTTGATTGATTCTTGTGTATTACAAAAGATAACAATTTCATAGATATATCTGTATTACATCTGCAAGCATTAATGAACCTACACAGAGGAGCATGCATGCCTCAGTCCATGCAGGTCACGTGAAAAATAAGACAAAACTTACAGTCATACAGCTGTAGACAAAACAGCTGTATCTGATTAAAGCAGATGGAAAACAAATGACTAAACAAACTAGCCGTTGCACGCTATACTAAAACTAGCAAACGTCAAATCTTAGCTTCTTGTTTCATTTGTAAAGTATCAGGATGCTCTGACTCCATCGGATTACTTACTGAGTTCCATCGGGTTGCTCCCTGGCTTCCATCGGGTTGCTCCCTGTCTTTCATCGGGTTGCATCCTTCAATTCCATCTGCAGGATTATCATCTGCAGGTTTGGAACTAAGCTAGTAGGCAGCTTAATTCTCAACAGCACCGACAAGGAGAGAGAGAGAGACGGACGGGAGGAGATGGGAATTTGCGGGTTTTTTCTTAAAAAAAAAGGTTTTTAATTAATAAATAAATAATGGGACAATTTGACCAAAATACCCTTCTCATTTCTGCCATGTAGGCTATATTTACACTAGATTAGCAAATTTAACAAAATAGACGAAATTCATGTAAAGTGGAATAAAAATTGAGTTTCAAAAGATTAAATGACGAAATTTGAGTTTCATGGGGTATTTAAAAAAATAAGCCATTTTTTTTCTTTTTACTAAAGTTGATTGGTATGAAATTCTATTTGAATTCTTTTATGGTCCAGTTTATCTTGTTATTGTTTCTAAAATTTTCATTTCATTTCGAATAAAAAAGAAGAGAGATTACTAATACAGAACCCTCTGAATAGGTTTATTGATCCAAAAAAACCTACCGAAAAGGTTTATTAAATCTACTAAACTTCCTAACCCTCTAAATCAAACCCAATAAACAGCTTTAATAAGTTGCATAAACTAACCAAAGTCACAAGTTAAAATATCAACCTCAATGGAGATAGTCAATGACCCTAAATTGAAACCAATGTAACAGCTTCATTAACCCACAACAACCTATAGCCAGCTGAGGTGAATTAAACCTGTTGGAGAGGTTTACTATTGTTCAGAAACTACAACCCAGTAGATCCACGAACTTGTCAAACTTCCATTAGAAGTAGTCAACTCTCCAAAATTTTGCACGATCAAAAAACTCCTAAAATAAAAACCTGTGTTAGAGGTTCATTAAACCCTAAACCCTAAACATGAGGTAAGTTCCACTCAATCTGCAAGCATGACGTGACGTTGTATTGTCAAAAGGAATACCAAAATTGGAGAACGATAAACAGTGATCATCATAGAGGTGCCAAAGCCATGCAGATAGAGATCCACGTCCTCAGTTTAGGTGCATGGAGTGGTCCTTCACAATAAGCCATTTTATTGATTATACAAAAATAACGTTACTTCGGTTTTTAGGTATGATCGTAACCTTTTAGACGTTACTATTAATCTACGTGTTGTAATATAAATGAATACTTATTTAATATTTTATTATTAGTACTACGGTTTAGTGGTATTCCTTTTTCACTTGTAAGTAACAGGTTTTAAGTTCGATTCTAGCCAAAGAAAAATTCGAACCAAATTATTTTGCAAAGTCCAGTTTGAGGCTGAGCACACTCCCCCCACCTCTTTAATGTAAATAATATCATATGTATTCAAAATATATATATTTTAGGATATAGCACTAGTAAATAATACACAGTGTTATAAATTCTTGAGAGTCTGTCCAAGTGGAGTGGTGAGGAATGGGTAGGGTAATATTAGTAAATGTAGAGTTCATATGAGTTGAGATATTTTCAAGACTTCACGTCTAAGTCTGCTGCTTTTGTTTGCACGGTCTCGGATTTCTCCCAGATTCACAGAGGCAGAGACAACATGAAAGAAAGTGTGATCTCCAACTCTCACAGGATAACTTTAATTTTACTTTTCCGTGATATTTGAACATTCATACAAATTTTGTTATGGGGACGAGGCAAGATGTGGAAAAAATGAGAAAGTCGTGACTGACTATATATGTAAGAGATAAGATATTATGGGCATACCGAGTTACGTCTTTCTATGGTTTTGACTTCATTTGGCAATTCTCTATTTGTGCTTTCAGCAAGTAGGCGACGCAAATCTATGGTTTTTATCAATCGGAAACTATACCAATTGCTTGGATGCGTTTGAAAGCCTCGAGATGACTTCCAGAAAGAATTATTTTTAGGTTTTTCTTGTGCCCGACCCGCCGGAGCTCCTCTTCGACCCTCTCGAGCTCATCGAATAGCACTCTCTGGAGAGCCGCGCTCTCCTGGGCACCAAGTTACGTCTTTCTGTGGTTTTGACTTCATTTGGGTGATGCTATGTTGTTATACTTCGTCAATAAGAAGAGGAGGTGACAAAGTTAACTAGTATATATATTCATCAAGTAAAGAATTGATATATAGATAACAACATCATTTTTCTTCATGAAGCATATTATTGAAGAAACAGTATTCTTTTATTCTTACACAAATGGTGTACAAAAGAAACTTTTGGATCACAGAGTCGTATTCGCTTCATGTTTTTTTCTTTCTTTTGGAATACTTCTTGATATTTTGTTTGATAAAATGATATCCTACACGAAATAATTTACACGATATGAAAACTTAAACCAAGTCACACAATGAACCTTTACACTATTATTAGGGTTCTTTAGATATAGACCTTTATAACTCTTGCTTTTCAAATTTAAATTCATCTATCTTTAAATATTCAAATAAAACCCAAAATTCAAAATTGTTGACATGTGGGAAAATAAGCAACCTATTATTACAAATTATTTACAACTTATGCCACAGTACCCTAATTATGTTAATGAAGCAATTTAACATTTTAAAATTCAAATAGTAAGTGCACTATTTGTGGGAGTGAAAAACTGTATTCTTTCAAGAGTTGACTTCACAATTATAAATTTATGGTATGCAAATAATTTACCTATACTTTTTATCTAAAATATAGTTAAATTTATTTATTAATCAAATAACATGTCTCTATTTTTGTACTAATTAATTTAGCTATATATAAATTTATTTTTGTAGGTAAATTATTTTTCATTTATTATTATTTTATATACAAATAATTGACCTATATTTTTATGTAAAATACAAGTAAATTAATTTTGAACCAAATAACATTTTTTTATTTTGTAGGTTAATTATTTTGCATGAATTTTTATATATATTAGGCATGTTTTTTTTTTAATTATATATACGTGTGTGTAAAATAATTTACCTACATTTATATGTAAAATATAATTTTCATGACATTAATTAAGCATGTATTATTGCATATATTAGGCATGTTTTATTGTTATTATATATAAGGCAATGAATTTATAACATTAATCATCTTTTTTTTCTTTTTTTTCTTTTTGTAAAGTCATTAATTCTCCCTTACAATCAAACATTTAAATATGGGTATTTTAGGCATCCAAAAAATTTAAAATGTGTAAAGTCAAACATAATTAATGAATTTGCTTATGTGGAGTCTCGTCAATGGGTTATATTCAAGTAAAAAACTTATGTCGGGTTTTATATAGAGAAAAATAAATTTCAATGACTAAAGTCATATTTTCAGCTATTATTAAGAGAACCTCTTTATCATATTTTTTGACAAAGTGTTGTTATGCCCTGCACATTAGAAAGAAGTTAATATGGTAATGGAAAAATAGTAATTCACAAGGGAGTGATAAAAGTTTGTATGATACACACACATGGATGATATTATTAGAGTAAACTCATAACACCATGTCCACATATCATGTAGTATTACTGACACACTGAAAAATCACATTCATTTTACACATTTTTTCTTTTGACCAATCCGTTACATATTTATATATACACTTCATTGTCTCACCTCCCTATATATTCGTATTTTAAGGTTCTATCACATTTCACGCGAGTCATCGAGTGACTATATAATGACAATATTTGAATATTGGAACAGAAAAATTACTACTACACCTCTTCTCTTCTGTCTTTGATCCAAAAAGTGGGCAGTCAAACAAAAACATATGTGGGACCCAGTATAGTCGCAAGGGAAGCTTGGCCGTCTATATCGTTGACTCTGCCCCTTTCCCGCCTCACATGGATTGCGCCGGACCAATAGGAACAATGCATTGCATTTATGGGAATCAGTCAAACTCACTTCTTTGACAAACAACACTTATCTCTCAATATTCTGTTTTCTCCTCCAAGAAAATTATCAAAATTTCAAAGACCTTTTTTATTTCTTTCGTTGGAAATTTTCTCTGAGTTTTACCATTACTTGTAGTAATTGCAGTAGGTATTACTGCTACTATCGTTAATTTATGTGATAACAAAATTTCGGTGAGTTGTAATTAAGGTCAAATCAAAGTTATATGTAAATGATGTAGTTAGTTATTATCTTACGATTGCACATGTTACAATTTTTTTTAACATTGCAATCGCCAGATAATTAAAATATGACAGTTTCGGATAATTTAAATATACACTTTGTTTCTTGGTATTGTGATGAATGACATTTGAAAATTAAAAATGACTACTAATATGAAAACCAAATTTTATATTTTTCATATATTCATCAATTGAGCATGCATGCGCTGGGTACATTGTTGCTGCTTTTAATCCTTCTCTCAATTTTTTTTGTTTACGTATATAATATTTTGGTGAGATGATTCTAACAGACATCTAATCCTCTCTCTCTCTCTCTCTCTCTGTGAGAATGTAAAGCCACGTGGTGCCTTGACGCACCACCTGACCTCACTCCTCTATTCTCTACCATATTATTTCATGATGTTTGTTGTTGTATACGATCTCACTCATTTTCTCACATTTATGTGTGTTGGTCTTATTCCAAACTCTTTAAAAGCCGAGTCTGTTGCATCTCCTCTGACTTTAAACTTCACTACTCCCTCTCTCTCTTCTGGTGCTTATTCCTTTCTCCAAACCCTTTAAATATTTATATGGACAAAGGAGGACGACTGATTGCCTATCCACAGCTCGCTCTTGTTATTCTTCCTACCACAGTCATCGTCTTCATCACCAACATCATCACTCCCAGCAGACCAAACCTATAACTAATCGAAACGTTACGCTTGCGCGTATACGATAACCACCATGGAGTCTGCAGCTAGTGGTCATTCTATTCACAACTGCAGATCAATTGAACTGCAGCATGTCGTACTTTCTCCCGAGACGGCGGATGATCACGATCATCATGGGAAGCGAGTGGTTGGTGAATTGGACTTCTTTGCTGATAAGAGTCGTTTGAAAGAAGTTAGAGATCACACGGCTGAAGTTAAAGAAGAATGCGATCATCACGGGATTGGTCAAGAAAAGCAACTACCCGACGTAAATGTATGAAAACTACTATGTATAGCTGGTTACTTTTTATTGACTACTTCTACATATTTTCATTTTTCATTTTTTTTTTTTACACTATCTGACTTTTAGTGCTATTGGGTTTGTGTTTTTTTGGTGATTTTTATAATTATAGACTGGATTGAATCTTCTTACAACATACACCAGTAGCGACAGATCATCCATGGATGATGGAACTTCGTCGTCCCATAATATGGAAGACAAGCATAGAACAAATGAGGTACATCTACAGGGAATATTTAGTCAGTGTTTTTGCTTCGAAGCTTTGAAAAATCGATACGATGATGCTATTCCTACTACTATATTCTCTGATCATTTTTTTCCCCAGGTGTTTTAAAGTAATAAACTATTTTGATCTTAATTTAGATCGATATTGAAGTGAAAATATATAATATTTTGGGTGCAGTTGGCAGTTCTTCAAGCTGAATTAGGCCGTATGAACGTAGAAAATCAACGGTTGAGAAGTGCTATTCATCAGGTGAACACTAATTACCAGGCGTTGCAGGTGCACCTTGTGACACTGATGCAACGCCAGAAAAATCAAAAGACGAATCATCATCAAACTGCAGAACAACACAAGGTATATATATATATTGTACAACACATGTTATATATGCATAATTGTTTTTCAATTCGTTTCTTGATTAATTATATATGTCTTTAATTAGTTTTATTAATATCATCACGTTCGTGGGTTTGTTTAGACGAACATAAATGGATCAGTGGTACTAGAAGAGAAGCAGATGATGAACGGGTTCAATAATCTTGTTCCAAGACAATTTATGGATATGGGAAGGGCTGAGAAAGAAGAGCTTTCACAGTGTTCTCATGAAGGCTGCAGATCCCAAGATTGTTTCGGGTCGCCCCTTCGAAATGACATCCTAGAGTCAATGGAGTGCTGCAAGAGTACTAGTCATGCTCACAGGGATATTAGTGGAAGAAGTAGTACTACAGGGGCAGAAGATAGCCCTGACCCAGAATTTCAAGGGTGGATTCCTAAGAAGGTTCCCAAGGTTATGAGCCCTAGGGAAGTGGATCAAGCCTCATCCGAGGCCATGTCCATGATTAAAAAAGCTCGAGTTTCTGTTCGAGCACGATCTGAAGCTTCCATGGTATGAAACTAGCTACCTTGACATCTGCTTGACTAGTATGACGAGTGTGTGTCTACATATAAAATATTACCTCACTCGGAAAATGTTCTCTAGACTATCTAGTTTGCCAAATCGATCAAGTTAATTCTTATCTAAACGCACGGTGATCTGAATTTAGAATCTAAAACGTAAGTATCTATACGACTACATTAATCTCAAAAGAATATTAATTACCCTCCCACCATGATCCACTCTCATTGAAATGTTTTTTCCTAATGAGATGCATCATTTCAAAAGGACCTTGATTCCCTAAAACATGCAGAAAATCGGAACTGATGGAATATAATTCAAAGATAGAGAAATTAACAAGACCAACAGAAGTGTATGGCACGTTTAAAAACTTCATAATCTTTTCTTTCGATCTCTAGCTACCTTATTCTTGATTTCTTAGCTTTTTGAAGAACGTCAAATACAAGCCTAGTTAGCAGTCATAATACTAAATTTGACCTTGCAGATATCTGATGGATGCCAATGGAGAAAGTATGGCCAGAAAATGGCTAAAGGAAACCCATGCCCTCGAGCTTATTATCGTTGCACTATGGGAACTGGTTGCCCAGTTCGCAAACAGGTACAATTTTTTTCTTTTTGGATTAACAGTCTGATAGCATAATATGTCAAAATATTAATTAGAAAATCAGTTTTCCTAACATATGGACCTAATTGGGTTCCTCATTACCAGGTACAAAGATGTGCAGAAGATCGAACAATACTTATAACAACATACGAAGGCCACCACAACCATCCACTCCCTCCTGCTGCAATGGCCATGGCATCTACTACATCAGCAGCAGCATCAATGCTTCTATCAGGTTCAATGCCTAGTGCTGATGGCCTAATAAGCTCAAACAGCTTCCTAGCAAGAACAGGACTGCCTAACTGCCCACCAAGCTTGGCAACACTTTCGGCCTTAGCCCCATTTCCTACTGTCACCTTGGACCTCACTCGCACTCCCACTTCCTCAGAGATGCCACTTGGCCAACCAAACCAGCTCCCTCCAAATTTTCCTCAGAACAATCTCATTTCCGTGCCACAAATTCTAGGTCAAGCCCTTTCCAACCAATCCAAATTCTCAGTTCTCGATAGCCTTCAGGGGTTGGATAGTACTACACACTCACTGGCTGACAAAGTCAGTGCAGCAACAGCAGCCATCACAGCTGACCCTAATTTCACAGCGGCTCTGGTAGCAGCTATCACCTCTATCGTTGGCAATGTTCATTCAAACAACACCAACAACAATGTTGCTACAAAAAACAATAGCGACAACAATACATGAATAAGTCATTTTCATTAGTAATAATAAATATAGATATGTAGTCGATTCTTCGATATTTAACTTGAGTGAAATAAAAGATTCTCATTGATTCAATATCCTTTTATTTATTTTTAGTTTTATCCCCATTTATTTTAGCTATATCATATATATGGCCTTATATATAGACTTTCTACATGCATGTCTTTCTATCCTATAACTTAAATGGACATCATTTTAAAGCTTAAATTACAATACATTTTAAATCGTCTATATTTTACATCCTCATTCAAGGGTCATATTTGTAAAAATATCTAAATTCAAAACCATTTGATCATGTAAAATGTGCAAAAATGCATGGTTCGTTAGATAAAGCTGAAATAAAAATACAAATAAGCAGATGGTTTAACAATTATTGATTTAGAAAGAGCTGTTAGGAAAGGTTTGGGTTTGATAATTATTGGATTGAGATCCAGTCATCGAGTGGATGTCTCCTGTTTCTTTTTCCTATTAATGGGAAGGCTAATGGTTATTTCTACGTTCCCTAGTAAAGGTATTAGACATGGAGATCCCTTCTCTCCTTACATCTTCATTCTATGCATGGAGTTTCTTTCATCACCTTTTTGGTTATAAAAGTGCTAACCTAATTGCCAACCTATGATTGCTAAAGCCACTACCAATGTTGCTTGAAATGTTCTAGCTAGATATTCTTAACTCTTTTACTAAAGCTTATAGGGTATTGCCTTAGTAATATGTACTATTCGATACAATCACTTTTTATTATTGTTTTAATAAATGTCAACCGTTTGATTAAACATGAATCAATCTCAGCCGTCCATCATCTCGTAGTTACTGATGATGCGAAGCACTAAGGATTTTTCGAAGCTTATGGGCAAAAAATAAACTTCCATAAGTCTTCTATGTATTTTTTTTCTAATAATGCTAGCAATGCTTGTAGAAATAATATTGCAAATCTGTTACAAATACAACACGAGAAACTATAGCTAGGCGGAAAGCCAATTGTCTGTCAAGAGCTAGTAAGCTAACCTTAATCAAATCTAATTTAACTGTATTACTATTACTTCAAGACAACGTTGATATTCGGTTGCAATATCGTCATTCACGTCGTTCAAGTTGCTGAGTATATTGTAGCGGGTCAATTTCAACTCCCTTGTATTGTTCTAAAAATCAGACACCAGCTACAAACCCCTCTTGTAGAAGCTCCATCCATATTAAGCCCAATACTTGGGAGTGGGCCAATGTTGCTGGGCTTGAGACTTTCCATTGGGTCATTGGGCCGACACAATTATGGAAATTGAGATGGGTTTGTGCCATTTGGACCCAAAGAAACTGATGACATTTGGATTTTTTTAATGAAAGGGAGATTGAAAGTTAATCATCAGACTCCGTAGTCTTCACCACATAGGAGCACAGCTCATTTGTCTTCATTCTTCTCTCGTACGCAAAGAATAAAAAAAAACGAACTTTTTCGACCGTGATGATCAACCATCATGCACACGTGTGCGGCTGAGATTGAAAGTTGTCCGCTTTGGGAAACAAAACCGAAGTATAAATATCTAGTCCAGCGGCAGGTGGTTGGGGAAACGCGCATTCCTTTTTCATCGTCTTCCTGCCTACTTACTGTGAGTCATTTTCTTCCTGTAATTTTCTTTGTTCTTAACGGTTTCAATATTTTTTTGGGGGATTTCAATTCGAAACCCTAGCTTTTGTATCAAAGCAGTGATCAACAGGTATCTTCGATTTTTGTTTTTTGGGAATTTATTTTTTAATTTTGGTTTAGAGAAATGTTCTTCTTTCTGATTGCGTTATAATTTGTTCTGGTAAGCTTTGAATTCGTGCATAATTGATCAGTAATCATAGTTTATGTGTTTTATTTTATATGGTTTAGTACGAAAATCGGGTTTATTTAGTTGAGCTGACCTGAATTTTTTGAAATTTGAACTATGAATTTGCCCCTTGTTATCTGAATTTTATGTATTTTCATGGAAAATAAACAGTGATCAAAGAGAAAACTTGAGTAAAAGAGTGCAGTATTACACAGTGATAACCAGTTTCTGTCCATGATTTGATTTTGTTGACTTTTTTAATTGATTGTTATATCCAATTTTATACCTACTAGAAGTAGGAGTTTATGTTTGTGTGTACATGTGATTGCGATTTACGGTGTATTGTGTGCGAGGAAACTCGACTGTGACTCCTGCGGAGTATTGTTGTGATTACGATTACACTAGTTGAAGGGTTTAGAATGAATGTGATTTTGATGATTGATGAGTCTTTTTTTTTTCTGGTCAATTAAGGAAACGGATTTTTTTTCTGCATGCAGTTAAACATGGAAACCAAACTCAAGTCTGTTACAGCGACGCTCTTTCTGTGCTTCCTCTTGTTTCCGTTGGTTTTTTGCGAGTCCAATGATGGGTTGCTCCGGATTGGGCTCAAAAAGAGGAAATTTGATCAAAATAACAGGGTTGCTTCCCAGATTGATTCCAAGGAAGGAGAGTCTCTGAGAGCTGCACTCCAAAAGTATCGTCTGGGTGGGAATTTGGCTGATTCTCAGGACATTGATATTGTATCTCTCAAGAATTACATGGATGCTCAGTACTTTGGTGAGATTGGTATTGGCACTCCCCCTCAGAAGTTCACTGTGATATTTGATACTGGTAGTTCAAATTTGTGGGTACCTTCGTCTAAGTGTTATTTTTCGGTGAGTTTCTTTGCTTTAGTTTCGTTATCCTTTATATGGTATTTATAATTTATTTTCCTCTTTTCGTGCTGTTAGATAGGAGACAATGTAACTATTTTGAGTATGAGTGCAGATTGCGTGCTATTTACATCCAAAATACAAGTCAAGCAGTTCGAGCACCTACAACAAAAATGGTATGTATCTGTCAGCATGATTGTTTATTCTATTTTATTGTTGTTAGTCCAAGGGTTTATGCATGTACCCTTTGGTGGAATATTCCCATTGATGACAAGAGAGGATATTCTGGTTTCTTCCATTATGCAGGTAAGCCTGCAGCCATCCAGTATGGAACCGGAGCTATTTCTGGGTTCTTCAGTGAAGATCATGTAACAATTGGTGATCTTGTGGTTAAAGATCAGGTCAGTTTAGCATTTTAGTCATACATATTGAACTTCGTGTTGGTGGTTTGCCCTTACTAACACAGGCAGTTTGTTTTAGGAATTTATTGAGGCAACCAAGGAACCCGGCATCACATTCGTGGTAGCCAAATTTGATGGCATACTTGGACTTGGATTTCAAGAGATTTCAGTTGGAAATGCTGTACCTGTGTGGTATGTTGTGTCTCCTATGTTGTTATTATGAGTTTCTGCTTTGTTTAGTCCTGAAGGTTGTGTGTCATTGACTCCCAAGGAAAGTTGATGGCACAGGAATTTCAGAGGTTTCATTTTCTGTGAATTCTAACTTTAGGAGTTCTGCAGGTATAACATGGTCAATCAGGGTCTCCTGAAGGAACCCGTTTTCTCATTCTGGTTTAATCGTAATGCTGACGAAGAAGAAGGAGGTGAAATTGTTTTTGGTGGAGTGGATCCCAATCACTACAAGGGAGAGCACACATATGTTCCCGTTACACAGAAAGGCTATTGGCAGGTTGGTGTTCTGAACGTTCATTGTGTGATAAAAATCAAGTTCGTGAATAAGCTCTAATATTGTCCACTCTATTGCTCTTGTTGGCAGTTTGACATGGGTGATGTTATGATTGATGGTCAAACTACTGGTAAGTGAAAGATATTTTATGTTTGCTTTCTTCTTTCTTACACATGATATTTTGTTTAGCACGATTTTATTGGCTTCTAGTATGATGTAATCATACCTGTTTCAGGATTTTGTGCTAGTGGCTGTTCGGCAATTGCTGATTCTGGAACTTCTTTGTTGGTTGGCCCAACGGTGTGTATTTGTGTGTTCTAATGTGTTTTTTTTAGTTCTGGAGTCGAACATTCTCTGTTTACTTCTCTTAAGTGGATGGTCCTATTCATTTTCCTACTGTTATTCTTTTGCACATCATAGTATGGAGATGCAATCCTTTTCTTTCTGTTTTTTTAATGATATGTCAATTGTGGTTTTCTCATCAATCAATGCAAATTTTATTTTTTAATTATTCTATTTTCTAGTGGAAACATACGGGGTCCTTTGGAATTTGAGCTGGTACTTCAGCAATGATTGCTTTCCTATTGGTTGATTATTGTTTAGACGAGGAAAATAAATTATTTTTCATTAACATTTGGTTGTAACTTTGAGTCTGTTCCTGGTTTGAGGGTTCAACATATTTGCGTGTGGATGTGCAGGTTTACGTGTTTATTGTTTGTTTTTGATTTGTTGTGCCTTATTTCTCATTTACAGACTATTATTACTGAACTCAATCATGCCATTGGAGCCTCTGGGATTGTAAGTCAAGAGTGCAAGACTGTAGTTGCAGAATATGGGGAAACCATAATTGAGAGAATTTTAGCAAAGGTATAATTTCCATGCTCCCATTGTTATGTAAAATCAATCGAACGCTTGGTTTGGGGAAGTCTAGGAGATTTTTATACCTACTTGTTTATTTCTAATAAACTGTATTTATTACTTTTATTTTGGCAGGATCAACCAGCGAAAATCTGCTCTCAGATTGGTTTATGCTCATTCGATGGGACTCATGGTGTTAGGTTAGACCCAATTTGGTTTGAGGCATATGATAGAAATGTGTTAGCTTTGAACCATATTAACAATAACATGGCTAACTTATGATACGTGTATTTGTTTCTGCAATTAGTTTGTCATATATATTTATTTATTGTATTTTCAGGGCACTCTATTTATTATTTTATTTTTTTGCCAATATGACTGTTCAGTATTGGAATCAAGAGTGTTGTGGAGGAGAACGCTCACAAGGTTTCTGGTGGCTTATCTGATGCGACGTGTTCTGCTTGTGAGATGACGGTTGTATGGATGCAAAACCAGCTCAAGCAGAATCAGACACAGGAGCGAATTCTTGACTATGTGAATCAGGTAACTTCACCCTTTCATCTGATATGTTTCTCTAGGTTGCTGTTTTGCGGTTTGCTCATGATCTGGTTTGTAATTGCAGCTCTGTGATCGGTTGCCTAGCCCAATGGGAGAATCTGCAGTTGATTGTGGCGGTTTGTCTTCCATGCCTAGTGTTTCCTTCACAATTGGTGGAAGAACATTTGATCTCACCCCTGAAGAGGTGCCATATCTTTTGGTTTTTGTTTGATGGCGTATCTTGTGTTGTCTCTTCCAGCCATTAGCCTGTCTTTACATGCAAAGCGTCAACAGTGGCTTAGTTGAGCATTACTAATATATTTCTTTTCTGTTTGTATGGAAACCAGTACGTGCTCAAAGTTGGTGAGGGAGATGCAGCACAATGCATTAGTGGATTTACTGCTTTGGATGTCCCACCTCCCCGCGGACCTCTCTGGTACAATCTATATTCTATTTAGTTTTTACGATCCTCGTGCTTTTGTGTTCATCCTCTTGTTGTCAAGAGAGCAACTCGAAAGCCCTTACCGATGTTTTGTTTTTGCGACAGGATCTTGGGAGATGTATTCATGGGTCGCTACCATACCGTGTTTGACTATGGCAATGAGAGAATCGGGTTTGCAGAAGCTGCGTAGATAAATATTAGCTTCTCCTGCTCAGTTTGTGCTCGTCTCTTATTCCCCACTTTGACGTTGTGGAGTTTCCGAGTATCCTATCTAGTACTGGAAGTAAACCTGTGAATCATAATTGCATGTAAATATTTCAGTGTCTGGCCTTTATCCGCGGTCGAACACTTCGACGTTGCACTTGAACTGAGAAAATGGATCTTTTCCGACACTGTTTTCAAATGAAATGCGATACATTTGATCGTTGTATGTACTTACGTTTGTGCAGCTTTATTCTCCCTTGAAATATGTCTTATTGTTAGTCGTCTAATGGGGAACTCAGTTTCCAGCTCTGTAACTTACTCAATGCTCAAGATTATATAGACGAACGTAGTTAGAACAGAAATATTTAATCTCCGCGGAATTAATCCGGCAGTAGGGCGGGCTTAGTTAAGTTCCTTGGGAAGCACGGGAAGCATAGGTCCTTATGTTCGACTCCCCACGGATGCATACATGATACACTTCTGTTAGGTTATTTCTCGTTGCTTTGCCCTGGCTGTTCAATTTTGGTGTTCTACATGTGCCCTTGAGGATTAGTTGAGTTGATAACCCGGGATACCTCGAGTTCTAAAACTCTATGCAGCAATTTAACGATTAAAAATTCCGGAATATAGTACACCCTACAGCATACTAGAAAATCTTGTTTGGTGGATCAGAATTGCGTGTCTAGTTTTGTATGTTTTCGTTTTGGTTCTTTCCGTTTGCCGCTGACAAAAGATTTTCCTAAATAAGAAAAGAAACAAAAAGAAAAGAATGTATGAAAGCATCAAGTTCATGGATTGGGATTGAGAGTGTTTCTTGCATACCCCGGGGTACGGGGTACTCCGAGTTTTTTAATCGTTAGATTTTTATTTTAAAATATAAAAATCAAGATCAAACGGTTAAAAAATTCGGAGTACTCCGTACTCTGGAGCACCCAAGAATTTTTGTTGGGATTGATTGGGGCAAAAAAAGTGGAAACCACTTAAAACTAAGACGATTGAGAGGATCCTTTTTTTTTGTGCAGAGATCGTTTGTGGGGTCCACTCTGTAATGAAGTTTAATTAATAGACCAATAGCATTTCTAAATGCAGTTAAGATCGTTTTTATCCCACATATATAGGTTCTATTCACAGTGTATCTAATATTAATTATTGAGTTATATCACAGAGTGAGCTCTCGAGAAATTTACATTTCTTGCTTAAAAGATGGGAATAGTTCATTAAAATCTATGCGCTGTAAATGTGATTAAAATTCGAATGGTGATTGAATGAGAGTAGATTTTCACATGGGATGTCTGAATTTCCAGGAGTATGTAGTGAAGGCAATACAGAAAGGCCAAAGCCTCATGCCATTCAATTTTTTTGTAGTTGTAAATGTGACATCATCACATGGTAACCCTTGCTCATACAGCTAGCTAGCTAAATAGCAAACGTTATTGCAAAAGTAGTGAATATTTGGTTGCTTCTAGACCACGCAAATATGTGACCAAGGTGCACTCTTTTATTATATAGTTGGTTAGTATTATATAAAAACAACTTTAATTTGGATCCATCAACGTACAGTACACATTGCAGTTTATGTAGCTTGGATCCACTTGTTATATTTCTTTGAATTCTTCAGCGCACATTCAGTCGTTAAATTCAGCAATGTATGTCATTGTTGTAGTCTAGAATTTTCAAAGAATAAGAGTGATTGATATGTTGAATGTGATGTTAAATTACAGAGCTAGAGCTTATGGGGAATTCTCTGTTATGTATTCTTCTCTCTGTGTAGACATATATTAACATGTTAATTTTTGAAAAATGGGAATGTACTTGTTAAATTTTCGTGATTCTTCAAAGCACATCTAGCCGTTGAATTCAGTAATGTATATCATCGATGTACTCTAGAATGTGAATGCAGCTTAAAGCATATACTTAAATTTGCCTAATCGAGTACTCTAACTCTTAAAGATTCAAATGAGCAAAAAAGCCAGTGGAATCCAATATGGGTTTGGGCGGTTGGTCCCTTTTTTCACAAGCTGACTGGTATAGAAAAAAGGGAAAAGAAGACAGGTAAATTTGGGAGGACATAGTTTGGTAATGTGGGTCTCTCTCTCTCTCTCTCCTCTCCCTCCTCTCCCTGGTCTCTCTGTGTGCTCATAGCTGTAAAGAAGACAAGTTTCAATGCTTTGCCCCTCAGGCTTGTCTATGCTCCGACAATGGATCAATTCCTTGATTTCCTTTCTTCACATTGTGATACCATTTATGCCACTTTGTTGCACCGAGAAAAATTAGGAGGGAGGACTCAAATTGATAATATTGGAACAAGAATATTAACGATCTTCTTATTTGAATCTTCTCGTTCTATTTTTTAGGGTCTTCTTCTTATCTTGCAATGTTGTATGACAATCCGAACTGTGTATTTTTTAGGTCACCATTTGAATATCATCTGCAAAAAGTTAACGAAATATGAAATCGTTTAGTCAACTAACAATTTTTCAATAAATAGACGAATCATGTTTTTCACTTTATCATTGAAACTTTGACAACAGTGATCGAACGGTTAAACAATTTGATGTGCTTATTTTTTGCATAATTGATTCTTAAAGAGTGAGTTAGAATAAAATAGACGGTTTCAATAATCAATCAACATTGTAAGATGAAAATGAGAGCTGAGAAAGTAAAACAAGAATGTTGCTTATATTTCGAATGCATGAGCAAATACTGCTAACCACTTGAACTACGAGTTATTCAGACTAAAAATTTATAATTTAGTTAGAATAGAAGTTTTCTACTTTAGTTGGCTTTACCTCAAATTCTTTATGTACATTTATATTAATGCACCTAGTACTATGAATCTTCGATTTCACATTGACAAGTATTGTGCTGATTTCCCTCTCAAGTTTCCAAACGCTCCAAAAAGAAATTTGTTAGGGTTGAATTAACGTCACAAGACTTAGAAACCAGCCACCGTTTAAGAATACAACTTTCTCATGAGGTCATCACATCTCAAATATTTATTTTCTATTGTTCTGTTGCTGCAACTTAACAGTTTGAACTCATCAAATGCTAACATCAATCGTGCACATAAACAAGTATTAATCGTCAGTTAATATGAATTTCACAATAGACTCGACGTCAGTTGAGAATTCTTCACATGCATGGACAACAACAAAACCGGTAGATTCGATTAGCTTAATCACAAACCTAAACAACATTATCTCATTAATCCATTTTACTTAGATTCGGGTGGAGGAGTGTGAACTCATTCAACCAAGAAAAATATTCAAAAACCGCGTTGAAAGAGAAAGACAATGCATCTAGAGAAGTGCTTTTTGGCGCCGCAAAAAAAATGACTTCTGACTTCTCCAAACGCAATAAGGAGAAGCATATTCTCTTCTCCTCCCCCAT
The DNA here is from genome assembly GCA_018257905.1 of Gillenia trifoliata. NCBI lineage: Eukaryota > Viridiplantae > Streptophyta > Magnoliopsida > Rosales > Rosaceae > Gillenia > Gillenia trifoliata. The sequence goes on along the minus strand of CM031081.1, from coordinate 9,471,193 downwards.
AATCTCCTCTTAATCCCGCCATCTTGGCATGTGGCTTCATGTGTCACCATGTGTGTGGCTTTATTACAAGCCTAAGTAACTGCGCTCCAAGACGGCCAGAGCTGTCAAACCCCCTCTCCTTTTGCCACGTGGATTGATTACGAGAAGTTTAACAGTTAATTAGCAAGTTAATTAACATCTTATTTTATACTTTGGGTCTTACTTTTTGTACCCCCCAATGTCACATATATAAATGTGCGTTTAACCATTTAGGCAAACATTTCAAAAACCCCACAAAACATAAAACCCAAAACTCTCACATTCTCTCTCTTCTGCCATGGAGCACTGGACCCGAGGGCCGACCATCGGCCGCGGCTCCACAGCCACCGTCTCCCTTGCCACCAGCGCCATCTCCGGAGAACGATTCGCGGTAAAGTCCGCCGAGCTCTCCAGCTCGTCTTTTTTGCAGAAGGAGCAATGTTTTTTGTCCAAGCTAAATTGCCCCCATGTAGTTAAGTACTTGGGCTGCAATGTTAGCATTGAAAACAACAAGCATATGTACAATCTCTGCATGGAGTATGTACCCGGCGGCACGCTTTTCGACGCGATTCGGAGGCGCGGAGGGCGGCTAGAGGAGGCCATGATCCAATTGTACACGCATCAGATTGTGCAAGGATTGGAGTATCTGCATGTCAATAAATTAGTACATTGTGACATCAAGAGCCAAAACATTTTGGTGACCGAAGAGAGCGCCAAAATTGCCGATTTGGGTTGTGCTAAATTGGTACAAAGAGTTGCGGGGGACGAAGACTCTGCCTGGGCAAGTGCTACTATTTCGGGTACGCCAGTGTTTATGGCGCCGGAGGTTGCCCGCGGCGAAGAGCAGGGGTTTGAGGCTGACATATGGGCTCTAGGGTGCACAATTATTGAAATGGCAACTGGTGGCGGGCCTTGGCCGGAGATTAATGATCCGGTTTCAGCTCTCTACCGGATTGGATTCTCCGGTGAGCTGCCGGAGTTTCCAAGCTGGCTTTCGAGCAAGGGTAAGGATTTCTTGAGCAAGTGTTTGATGAAAGATCCAAGAGAGAGGTGGACGGCTAAGCAGCTTCTTGAGCATCCATTTCTTGAAGAGCATTTGGGGTCTAAATTTAATACAGAGCAAGTAATGGGGTCTCCAATTAGTGTGTTGGATCAAGGCCTTTGGGATTCTTTTGAAACATCTGAAAGTCCAATGGAATTACAATCTGTTGCAGGTGTTTGTTTGAATTCCCCAACAGAAAGGATCAAGATATTGATTGGATTTTCGACGTTTTCGAACGTACCCAATTGGGAATTTGATGAGAATTGGTCTACTGTTAGAAGCAACGAAGACGAAGAAATCGAAAACTCTGTGGTTGCAAACAACAATGTCGTCTCGGATGATGAAGTTTTTGCTGCAACTTCTTCAACTGTGGCTTCAAATGTTCGTGAAGAGATTGAGAGTTTAAACTGTGACGACGATTTAGATTTTGAATTTATGATCAGTAATAGTGTGACGGAAGATTCTTTTGTATCAAACAATCTTGAAATTGAATCAGATAATCAGAATTTTGGTTTTATTCACTTCCATTGTTATCATCCATGTTTTAGTTTTCCGGCCAAAGTAGTTTGTTTTAGTACCAAAGGGCTACAAAGCCTACCACATTGACAAATCACCAACTAGCTACTCGTTTAGTGGTACAGTTGCTCCCAATGTTAAAAGATATCTCAAGCTTGAATTGTTAAAGCTTTAAGGTCGATTGAGCGGCCCACTACTAATTTCCTATCTTAATCACTAGTGCAATGCATAGATATGATATCGATGTGATTAATAGTGAAACCATTCAATATAAGGAGGATTTGATTTTATCAGGTTTCCGATGTGGAGTTTTACATGCTTCGACACGATTGCTCCTTCTCTACTCAGGGACCTTAGTTAGGGTATTAAACTGTGATTATTGTTTAATTGCCAGTCTAATTATTTAAAATCTAAGGTTAATTAAGCATACACATAATCTGGATCTGCATGTATATATTCACCCCTTTTGGCCTCTTATGCCGTCTCTATGCACAAACCAAGAGGAGCTGTCTCTTGTGTTAGCCAGAAGGAGAAAGAAGGCCAGCTAGGGCTTTTTAATTTTTTTTATATTTCTTTTTAATTTTTTAATATATCCCAATCATTAATCTTAGGAAGATTGCATTGTTTTATTTTACACCTAAATTTTGCAAGCTAGCTAGGCCAGCCTTTTTGTTTGCATATCATTACCAACATATGTGCTTAATTCAATTAAAATAAATTGTTTTGTTGCATATTTTTTTCGAATATTCTTCTCATGACAACAATATATCATGTGGGCATTAGGCTTTTCACTGATGATGAGTAGATTTTATATTATATATTTATCCCTATTCTTTGTATATTTTGGTTAATATTTTGGAAGAATTTTGATACTTTGAATTGTATTTTCAATATAGGACTTTCAACTTCCTCTGGAGCAAAACGTAATCAAATGGACGAATTTTGGAGTAATTCCAGTTGGAGGACGTCCGTGAGTCGCTGAGCGTGATCGTATCAAAGTATCAGATTTTTCCGCCAAGTAGTTATTTTCTGGCAACAAAATAAAGGAGCAGTGCGCGGTGCTGGAAAGTCACGTTTTTAGGTTTTAATTGCGTTTTTGGAGCCCAAGACGACCTCGGATGGATTTGTGGCCTTCTGGAGATGTGTTCAGAACGTTCGTATATTTAAAACAAGCTATCTTGGGCCGGATTTGGAGGAGATTTGAGGCTAAAACGTGGCTGGACAGTTTATGTGTAGATTCTCCTAGATTAATTAGGAATCTATTTTCTAAGTTATTTTATTATTATTTAGTTTCCTAGTTGGAACGAAAGACTTTTATTTAGGGTTTGTGCGATGGCATAGCAGTATATATTGCTTTTGCCGTTCACAATTGTGGAGGAGGCTGATTCTTATTCAACTTTAGGGTTCTTGGAGACTCTCTATCTTAAGGTGTTTTCATTCCTTTTCTTAATAATATTTTCTATGATTTCAATTATGAATATGCGTAACTAATTTCCATTAGCTAGGGCGAAACCTTAAGCCTTAGCGTGAATATGTAATTTTTATTTAATTGCTTATGATTGATTGCATGCACACTTTGAATTATTGATCACTGTTTTAAACTATCTAATTGTCTTGATGACTGGCCATCATTAGGATGTTTAGACAAGTAATTGGATGCAATTCGGTCGGAATATCACCGGAGGATTGAGTTTTGCTTCTTGTGATTAATAGTTGTAATTTCACCTAAGGCGAATATCACGCTCTTAGGGGTTGCATGGTTTTTCAAAAGGTTTTCATAGAACTTAGTGAGTCTTGCATGTTTATATTTGATCTGAATATCACAGACGGATTGCATGTTAGATATACGTTCTTGCTTGAATATCACGAGGAGAATATATATTAGGAAAACCTAACCTTCAAAGTGGCATGTGTAGATCATAAGTAATTGGTAGAAATTCATAAGATTGCTAGGTGATGGTGGAACCCTAGTGCTTTCATACACTGGTTTTTAAAACTCTTTTCTTTTATCATATTTGTTTTTAATTAAAATTCGTTTTTTATATTACCTAAAATCAAAATCTCTTTTCTCAATTTTCAATTATAAGTAGTTAATTAGGAATTGTTTTTACATAAATTATCCAAATAGTCCTTGAGGAGAACGACCTTGCATGAGCATCTATACTACAATATCCTTGTATTCTTGCAAGTATTTCATGTGATTTTGAGCCTAATTGCATAGACATTAAAATCCATACCAAGAAAACTGACATGCATGTGAAGGGTTAAATACATTTACAATCTGTGAAGAGTTAGTCATAGCCAGTGAATTGCTCTCTGTGATGTTCCATTTCTTCCCTTTTGCAACTACAACAGCGGCCAGCTTGTTAGAAGAAAGGACTTTCACGGAACGAGTACACTAATATATATAGAACTTGCTCTCCTGTACTTGTTAGGAGATTATTCAAGTCTCGTATTTTGACTTGACACAGAAGTCAATTTGATCTATTGAGACGTTGATGAAGCTTCTTGTTTTAACAAGAGAGACTTTTGTTAGGCAATTGGGAGAAGTCAACAAGTTTGTTCACACCACCTATTCTCTATCATGGCTATGTAGGTGGATAATATTCAAATTCAAGTTTAATTTCTTTCCCCATTCTATTATGTCATGGTGCTCAATTGGCAATTAAATAGTACATCCACTCTCTCTCTCTCTCTCTCTCAACTACCTACTTTTTCTCAACTCTTATAATTTCTTTTTGCTCTTAACCACCAACACATGTATAGTTTGTATGGATAATTCTTGTATTAATTAACAAAGTCAATTTATAATTGACGCATTAACTGTCACATAATGTGATTCATCAAGCGAGTCTAATTTATAAGCTTTTAAATTATCACAATTGTGACATATAACAAATTGTTGAGGGAGCTAGCAATGCAAAGAAATGAATATATACTTGAAGAATAAAACTTGGAAATCTTCATTCTATTCATTAACAGAAACATATTGACGACAACAAAAATTGTATTGTAATGATATCCATGGTCAATCACAATATGTGATATCATTCATTCATATATAAGTTCACCCTAAATTTGATTTGTTTTTAGCAAATTAGATATTGTCACGTCACTTAACATACCATTCCTTAGTCTTATTAAATTGGTATTACCTAACCTCCTTTGGCAATTAGCATCTAGTGGAAGAAGTGGAGCGAATGTGCGTGGTCTATGGCAAGGCAAGGGGATGAAGGAAGAACGCATGCAACTAGGCATAGAGTATAAAAGAAAAGCGACTTTGAGCAAAGTCAACTAATTTTAAAACGTCAACTTATTAATCGATCCATCCAATCCATGATGAAAATCGACTTTTGGAAGAGTCAAACACGTTGGTTAGCTCTTCACTTTTTCCTTCATTTTCTCTTTGCGGTACTGAAAGGTCAACTCAAGACTCGCAAGACCTAAAGGCTTTTGACAAACAAAAAAAATGTATGCCATCATCCGTACGTAATTGTGAAGTGTCAAATATTTACTCAAAGGGCAAGGCTTACCATATGTTTGGTGGTCAATGTGAGAGATTATTCAGGTCAGCAGCACCATTTATTTGAACACCCCATCGAAAGACAATATATTTTGCTACTTCACCTAATACTGGTATTCACTAGTACTTATATGTAAATAGAAACTCGATTGAGAAAGACTTATATCAAACGGATTTACTGTCACGTGACGTCTCACATTTAATAATACATTGTCAAGTGCAAGTTTTTCTCCACATAGCAACGTATTATTGGATTGGGACGCCACGTAGAGATGAGCCCGTTACATGTAAGTTGTTCTTCTTCTCTTCGGGAGCAGAGTTATCATATCTAATCCAAGTGTAGACATCAAATTAGCCTATTTAGAGGTTTTGCATCTTCATTATTCTTCACACCTACCAAAGTTAAATTAGCCTATGAGAGCTCATGAGCCAATTTTACTCCCTAACTTAATTATTTTCTTGTTAGGGCTTGAATAGGAAAAAAAAAGTCAAATTGAAACTTACTTAACTTCTTCCTGACGCTGGTGAATTACACGATGGTAGTTAGGAGGAGGCTGAAATGCCTCTATGAGTCTTCTCGACTCCCGAAATGGTAGACTGTCGTAGCTTAGCCACCAGTTGGTCCCTTTTTAAAAAAAAAAAAAAAAAAACTTGCTTGACTTCCCATAACACTTTGTAATTAAGCCTTTGTGCTTTGGACTTTGGCAATTAGGGTTGGGTTTCTAAGTAGACTCAAAGCCGACCAACTCTACAGATATATATGAATGATATCAACCAACTCCCATTTGTTAAATTTCAAGCCCAACTCCCTATACGCAGCACAGTCGAATATTATTTATATATAAAAATCGACCGACTCCCATTTATTAAATTTCAAGCCCAACTCACGCATGCTCCGAGTTTATCACATTGTGCGCTATCAATAATTAAAAGAAATTACACTTTGTAAGTTTGTATTATATTTACAACAGACCCCAGCAATTCTTTTATTCTATGAAGCAATCTAAAATTTTGCAAGCTATATATACATTATATCAATGATGATCAATCTATGTTGATTTGAATTATTGTTTGGGACTTAATGAGAAACTGTGGTAATTGCCAATTCTACTATTAATGTGAACTAATTAGTGAATGCATTATTGGGAGCTTCTGCTAGCTCATTTGGTTATTCTTCAGAATTCAGCTTTCGGATGCGTAATCTATATCTGTGTTGCCTTCTTCACTTCTGCAGGTGCAGTAGTTTTCCTGTGCTCATAATCCTTTTCCAGATTCTTCACTTCTTCGGCGCGTTTTCGTAGCAGATAGAGCTCTTTGATATAGTAGTGTAGTCTATCTATAATCATTGCCAGGAATAAGGAAAACCCTGTGTAATGACAACATTCCAAGTCTAATTAGAGAAAAATGGCATAATTACAACTAGCTTATTAAAAACATATAAATTATGAACAAAAGCTAGCCTCTAACTATAAACCGGTGTTTGGCATCGATCCAGTTGTATTCGTTACCTTGCTGCAAAACCCTAACACAACTTATAATTAAGACAAGCTATGTATTTTTTGATTGGGACAGCAGGCAACATGGCACTTGTTGTGATTATGTGAAAAATTGTCCCACATCGGAAAGTTAAAAAAAAAAACCTCTCAATGGTTTATAAGGCGTTGGAGGACTCCACCTATTGATTTTAGGGTGCATGGAACCTCAACTTTTTTCACTTCCGACTAAAGCTTTTTCTACTTCAGAGAGTTATGTTGTATAAGACTTAACATGACATGAGATACATGCAATCATCAAAATTAAAAATTCCTACAACTTTACCCTAACAAGGTTATGGATGTTTTTCCCCAAGTAAATTTTAAAGAAAAAGGTTACTATGGATATAGCTCACCTATGAGAGATGCTTCTAGGAGACGACGTGCCATAAGAACCTCATCCGTTGGATTGACAAACTCTGTTAAACGTTTCTGGAGACTGAATACACTATATATGGTAGAGCTAAAGAAGACGAGAATGGTTCCTCCCACGCTCTTCGCCACCAACGGCCCTCGCCCTTGCTTCGATCGATCTAACCCCCCGATCACCAACTTCCTCAGAGGGGTTCTGAACAAAAGGCTCAGAATCAATGCCATTTCAGCCAACACCAGTGTAAAAAAAATTTGATTCATATTGCTTCTGGTAATTAGCAACAAAGTTAATTTGTTTTTCAATGATTTTGCTAAAATGAAGGTGGCTTTATTTGAAGGATGTGGAAAATGTAGGTTTAAAAACCAATGGTGTAATTATAGTTTAGGGTTTGTTTTGTAGGCGTCCTGTGTGATACATATGCTTCTTCTGATGAGATTCAACAGCTTGCTTCTTCAAACTTAAAAGTCAAAGAATTATACTTTCCATGATTACATGAGGCAGGGATAGAATAATTTCTTCAAACAACTTAGTATATATGTCTCTTTAGGGATCAGACATCTTGTTGTTTTAGGAAATGATATTTTTTTTTTTCAAAAGTTTCCTTCAAGTCATAGAGAATAAATGGGGGCTTCACGTAAAACTGATTAACCTCCTTTCTACAACACATAATTTTATAATAACATCAAATATTGTAAGTGGTGGGTGTCACGGTAGATAAGGTCTTTTTCAAATAACCATGTCGAGTTTTCATTTCCCCCTTTCATAGGCCCGTTTGAGTATATATTTTTTTCACTAAAAGCTGCTTCATTTTAAAGTTCAGCAGATAAAGTGTTTGGTAAAATGAAATATACTACTTATTTTAAAAGTTATGACATTAAAACAATAACTTTTAAAAACGGCACATGAAGTTGCTTTCAAAAGGCTGCTTTTATAAGCGATTTTTAAAATACAATAACCCCAAACTAGGCCTTAGTATATAGTTTAAAGTATTATTTTTGCTTATACTAAAGAAAAAACATCAAATATTGTTGATGTCATTTTATTATTTTTATTGTTCTTAACCATATAGTAAATCCTATGCACATGATATAATGTGGCGTAACAATGTTTCATATGATATGACAATGACAATGTTTACCATATGATTATATCATGTGCATAGGTAAATCTGCACATGATATAATGTGATATAACAATGTTTCATATGATATGACAATAACAATGTTTACCATATGATTATATCATGTGCATAAGTTTACCATATGATTATATCATGTGACAATATTAGTTCCAATTTTATTTTATTGTTGTTGCTAAATTTAGGTTATATATGATGTGACAATGTTTCATACTTTTTTTTTTTGGTAAACACAATGTTTCATACTTTCATTTATTCTATATTCGGCCAATCTGGGATTCATCATTTACTATCGTATGTACTGATACATCATTTCATTGGTAAAATTTGTAATCACATGGTAAGTTCTCTGCACATGACATAATCACATGGTAAATCCTCTACAATGAAACATTAAAATTACTAATATTTAATCCACCGGTCATATGCTTTTAAATTTTATTGATTTTTTATAAATATGATATTTAAGGGAAGACTTAAAAGATAGACAGTTTTATTCTTGAAATACATTATGAAGTAAGGTCTAATAAATATTAAAGTGTGTAAAAATTGTGTATATAAAACAAAGGATTTTTGTATCATAAATGGTCTTTCAAATTCACCTAACTCATTATTTTGGTCCCTGAAAATTGATCTAACTCATCAATTAAGTCTGTGATGTCCAATTCCGTTAAATTTTTCGTTAGAGTGTTGACGTGGCACAGATAGAGCCCACCCAACCAATAATAAGATGTCACATAGATAATTAAAAAAAGAGAATTTTAATGAAAATGACATTTTAAAACTTTTTTTTAACCAAAAACACCCTAATAACTTTCTTGAATGAAAAATACTTAAATTTAATAAAAAAGACAAAAATATAATATAATAAAACAAAATAAAATAAACCAAACAATTTTATCTCACCCACTGCCTCAGCGCGTCCAGTGCACTACCCATTCCCTACATCTCTCCCTCTCTCTCTCACCCGTATGGGTTTCTTTTAACTCTTTTTTTTGTCCCATCCAAATATCCAATCTCTCTCTTTCTCTCTAACACACACACGTCCTCTCTCTCACCCACCCGACCCCACCTTTGTTCTTTGTCTAATTGTTTTTTTTGTTTTTGTTGTCTCATCCACTTTCTCACACACACACATCCTCACCTTTCTCTTCATTTAATATTTTTTGTCCAATAAAAAAATGTTAAAAGTTTACATAATCAAGATAATATCTTTACAATTTCTGTCATAAAACCATGTCAGATAAAAGAAAGATTCATACCAAAAAACGCAATTTAAGAAAAATAAATAATTCAACAAGATTGTTATCAACAAATTTTTATTGAAAGTTACTTTATGAAATTTTATTCATGAAAAACACTTTTTTTTTATTAAAAAAGAAATAGTACAATTTATTAAATTGTTTTTCCCGAAACAATATCACTGCTTTTAGAAACAGTGTCAACAGTGTCACAGTTTTTAGAAACGGTGACACTATTTCGAGAAATATTGTATCTATTTTTCAAAATAGTGTTACCGTTTTTCGAAATAGTGTTACTGTTTCTAAAAATAGTGTTATCGTTCCTAGAAACGGTGATACTTAAAACCCTAAACACAAAAAAAAAAAAAAAAGCAATGCTTTTCCTGGATTTAGTTTGGTAGAATTACAACTGAAAATTGCCAAAAAACACTTGAAAAAAAGAAATTAAAAAAATGCAATATATTATATATGAGTTGAGAAGAGAAAGGAGAGAGAAAGAGAATTGATGGGAGTAGAAATGAAAGATGAGAGAGAGAGTTGATAAGGGGATATGTGAAAAAAGAGAGAGATTGACAAAAAAAACCAAAAAAAGGACAAAAAAACGTGTGAGACAGAGAAAGAGAGGGAGAGATGTGGGGTAGATGGGTGGTGGTTGGGACGCGCCAGGGGAGGGAGAGGAGACAATTTTTTGGTTTTTTTTAAAAAAAATTATATTTAAACTTTTGTCATTTTCATTAAACTTTTTATCATTTTTATTAAATAAAGTCATTATGATGTTTTTGGTTAAAATTCAAAGTTTTTATGTTATTTTTATTAGTTTTCCTTAAAAAAGTCGTTAATACATTAGTTTTTAAATATCTAAATAATCCAGTAAATATTGATTTTTCTTGTTTTAATAAGTGATTTTATGGTCCCCACATCATGCCACATCAACAATCTAACGGAAAATTTAACGGAATTGGGCAGAGACTAAATTGATGACTTAGGTCAATTTTAGGGACAAAATTGATAAATTTTCAAATTGAGGGACCAAAATGATGAGTTGAGTCAATTTCAATGACTATTTGTGATAAAAACCCTAAAACAAATAATGAATTGTCACTTAGTACTAAAATCTGGTGGTGTTCCTTTTCAATTTTAAGCGAGAGATTTTAGATTTGATTCTAGCCAAAAGCAAATTCAAACCAAATTATTATAACAAGAACAGTGACCCTCCACCCCGTAGGTGCAAATAATACTGTATGTATTCGGGAAAAAAAAAAATCAGCGAAAATGGTGCGCTCCAGTGGTTTTTAAGACACTATGCCACAAACAACGAGCGAGACTGTCAATTTCGTCACTCTGTCCTCTCCTCCTCAAGCAATAGCATTAGGTAAGTAGACTTCCAACTCCAGTTTGGACTCTGCAGTTTGTACTCCGACTGAGGCAGGGAGACTATCATCAGAGCCTGCAATGGAGGCGCCGCCATTCGCCTCTTCCACCCAAACGCTACCGTTTCGCTCATCCTCCCTTTCCTCCCTTCTATTTCTTCCCAAAACTCGCCTCAATTTCAGACGTCCCAGAACATTCTCCGTCCGTGCCTCCTCCGCCGGCGGAGGTTCCGGTACTCCCTCTCCGTCTCTCTGTGTGTGTTAAATTTGTGTTTTTTTATATATTATTTTAATAATGATTTTGTTTGACTTTGAATAATGAATCAGTGGTGACTCTGCTCGACTACGGCGCCGGCAATGTTCGCAGTGTGAGGAATGCCATTCGCCACCTAGGCTTCGACGTCAAAGATGTAATTTTTCTCCTCTTTGTTCAAATATATATATCTTTGCTTGGCTTCTCTTTACCTGAATTCTTACAATTTCTTACATTTGCATCAATGTAATAATATACTTGTAAATTATATCTTTTGTAATGTTGGGTAAATTGTGTTCTTTTTGTATGTTACATATTTTATTAGAAATTTAGAATAGAAAAGAAAGATGTCGAAAATTGGTTTTGTGTGAAGGATAGTAAATAAATGAGTTATGCTTTAACAGAAGTTCAAAATGTAGGTCCAAACTCCGGAGGACATTCTGAATGCCGAACGCCTAGTTTTTCCTGGTGTGGGGGCTTTCGCTGCCGCCATGAATGTACTGAATAAGAATGGGTATGCGTTTCTTTTCTTTTCTTTTCTATCGGATTCTATAAGGATCAATTGCTTGTTGAGTCCGTTTAAATGGATTAGTGACAAAGAAGGGATAGAGTGCATATTCGGAGAATGGGAAATGTGGTTAAGTTACTCACGATCAAAGAAGCATTGTGACAATGATTGGTAGTTAATTTGATTAAAAAAATTTGAAAATAACGGCTGTGAATATCTCTCATTTGTTAATCATATAACATTTCCCATGTCATTTATAGTTAATTAGGTTTTAGATTGTGAGGAAATTTCAGCCCTTTATTGTTTTTCAGGATGGCGGAAGCAATCTGTTCATATATTGAAAAGGATCGACCATTTCTAGGCATTTGTCTTGGACTTCAGCTCCTTTTTGAATCCAGTGAAGAGAATGGACCAGGTCAGTGCTTCATGCCTCATTTTTCACCAACTTTGTTTTTCAATTTTTGTAATTCATCATCTAGATGGATCTCGGTTGTGGGGTATTCACTTATAGTTATTTGGAAAGAATGATTTAAAAGGCATTGAATTTGTCAATAAGGCTAGATTAGTATAAGAACACTAAATATCACCTATTGAAAAAGGGTTCGGAATAACTTGATACAATGTTTTAGAAATAGATTTGCAATTGTTGTAAGCTGTATAAAATGATTCATTTGACATCAATGTGTTTTATTCTTTTCGTTCATGTATTGTAAAGTCCAGTTAATAAATTTAGTTATATAATGGTACCTAAAATCCCTAGTGTAGAGAAATCACTCTTCCCATATGCTAGTATTTTCTTTTTCATACTGGCATACATTGCAAATACTGAGGATGCCAGCAATCCATTCGTGAAGTTACTGTGATAATGGAAGCCTCAAGCTTACTGTTATCATAATTAGTGACGATTGAGGGAGACAGCCTGGTTTAAGGAGATAGTAATATAAACAAATTAATGTTAATTTGAATATACGTAACAATATTATAGCTTTTATTTTTTTATCTATTTAACTTAGTGATAGTTGAATTGATATTATACATGTCTCAGTGAAAGGTCTTGGCTTGATACCCGGAGTGGTTGGGCGTTTTGATTCATCGAATGGTTTCAGAGTTCCACACATTGGATGGAATGCTTTGCAGATTGAAAAAGACTCGTTAATTTTGGATGATGTTGGAAGCCATCATGTCTATTTTGTTCATTCTTACAGAGCCATGCCAGTATGTCTTCTTCTCCTATTTTACGGAAAGTAGTTTGAATTTCATGGATTTGATGCATACTTCTACTAAGAATACATTGATTTGTACGTTTACTGGGAGTGACATAGTTCTATACCAATTTTCAGTCAAATGAAAACAAAGACTGGGTTTCGTCTACTTGCAACTATGGAGACAATTTTATTGCGTCTGTAAGAAGGGGAAATGTGCATGCAGTTCAATTCCACCCGGAAAAGAGTGGAGGCAAGATATCATTTCTCTCACCAGTCTGTTAGTAGATTTTAATGGCAGTCCAAAGTGTACAGGAATTGCAGGAATGTTCCATGTCTTGTTTCTTTTAGTAAAAAAGGGAGCAGATTTTATCTGACATGACTTTCGACCATTGAGTTCTTTTTGACATCTTATTTTTTTCGTACCCCCTATAGTGAGGAACTGATGCAGAAAACTGAAAGTCAAAGAGGCTTTTAGTTATAAGCCCCAAACAACATAATTTTTAGCCAAAATCCAGAAAGACAAAATTAAATGCAAACTTTACTCAATTCTCAAAAGTAATGAATGAAATGAAAAATGAACTCTTGAAATTTTCTTTAGACTTTTAAAACTTATCATTTACTTTCCTAGAATGAAGAGGTAAAGTGTTTGTTTAAGGGCTAGGCGGTGGATCATTCTTACCTTTGCTGTGTAATTTTGGCATTCTGAGATCTATTTTATAGACTTTTGTTCCAATTCACGTTATCCATACATGAAAGTGCTTTAGATGTATTTTCATTATATGAAGGCCTATTATTGACATCAATATTACCTGAATGTGAATGTTTAGATGTTGGTCTTTCGATATTGAGAAGATTTTTGTATCCAAAGACAAACCTGGAAAAGGTAACCTTTGTACTTATGAGAAATATGCTTCCCATATGTTGATTACGTTTAACCATCTAACAATCTGAGATGTTCTTGTGAAGACAGAAGCCCACTGAAAGGAAGGCTTTGAAACTTGCTAAGAGGGTAATTCCTGTTGACTTATTTTATAGTTTATCTATTTAGTGGTAGGAGAGGGGAGAAGGGGATTGAATTTTAATCCGACCTATAATATTGTAGTCCAACTTACAATATCTTAGGTTGGATTCGGATTATTACTTATCTCATTGTCTGTCATACGCTGACTGTGAAGGTTGTCCTTAATTCTGTTACTTAGGTGATTGCTTGCCTTGATGTGAGGACGAATGACAGGGGAGATCTTGTTGTAACCAAAGGCGACCAATATGATGTAAGAGAGCACACAAAAGAGAATGAGGTATTGCAACAATTCTTGACTCTTTCCTTATATGATATTGGTGGTTTTTAAACCCTATTTCTGGATGCAAATTGTCATGCTTACAAATGATATTGTAAATCATCAGCCATCAGCGAATAATAATTTATCACAGTCAAAATTTATAAGATCTAGTTCAATAAGCCCCACTTATGGATCTTACTGTAGATTCTTTGCTTGTTTCAAGCAATTCTGGTTTGATAGTTGATACCCTTTTTCCAATTTGAGTATGTGACCTGCTTTAAAAGGGATCAGAAGCAGCACCAGAAGAAAGCTTGTTTTGACGGAATAATGTTATCAGTTAAAAAGAAAAGGGTTACTTTTTCTATTCATTGGGGTTCTTGGTCTATCATGAGTCATGACTATTCAAGATCTTGCTTGATATCTTTTCATATTCTTGATATGGTTCAAATTATTTTCGTATGGCATGAAAATTGCTTTTATGTCTGCTAATCATAAGCTTTTATAGGTGAGAGAACTTGGCAAGCCCGTGGAGCTTGCTCAACAGTATTACAAAGATGGGGCTGATGAGGTATGCATCCTTAACTTTGAACAAATCTCACTGCTTATGTATCATCAAAGAGCTGTAATAATCTGTTGAAGTCTTGATTTTGAATTTTCAGGTCAGCTTTCTGAATATTACTGGTTTCCGAGACTTCCCTCTGGGCGACTTGCCCATGTTACAGGTTTGTGATAGAGAATCTGTATATGTTCGACTAGAATCTTTCAGGTTTTGACACAATTGAGAGTTTTCCAATTTTAAAGCTGCATTGTTACATGTTAATTAATTTCCTAATTCTTATTTACTTGCCATGCTTTGTAGGTATTGAGATACACATCAGAAAATGTTTTTGTACCATTAACAGTTGGAGGTGGCATCAGAGATTTTACAGATGCAAATGGCAGGTATAATCTTCGGTGTAAAATTTTGATGGACCAATAATTGTCTTTTCTTGCATGTTGCATCTTTCCTGCATATGTTTTTCCCAAGAGAAACTCAATCCAATAGCTTCAACTCAAATTATATATGCCAATTAATGTACCTGTATGGACATGGATTATTTATAGGTTAACTTTTTTATTTTTCAGGCACTATTCTAGTTTAGAAGTTGCTTCGGAATATTTCAGATGTGGGGCTGATAAGATTTCTATTGGAAGCGATGCAGTTTATGCTGCAGAAGAATATTTAAGAACAGGAGTATGCAATAATTTTCACTGTTTCAAATTCAGATCTGTACAATACGCACATGACTCTGTGTATGCCTCTCTAATGGTTCTTCAACTGACTTTTCAGGTAAAAAGTGGAAAAAGTAGCTTAGAGCAGATATCTAGAGTATATGGAAATCAGGTAATATGTTTGTCCAGTAGAAGCATCCATGCTTACATTTTTTTGAGTTAATCTGCGCAATTTGAAGACATAATATGTGAACTCCCCCAAATTTATTTCCTTTGCTGATATTGTCCCAGCGTCCGTTTCTGGAGCATTTCTTTTGACCTTCCGAGAATTCATTATAGTTCTTGTAGGACCATAAAGTAGGAAGCTAGAGTTGATAAAGAAGCTCTTCTCATTTTGTTCTTTCTGCTTTTACGTGTTCTGAATTTATTGAGGGTGTAGGACTTTCTGTATGGAGTCTTGACTGACTAATTAGTCATGGTCACCTAGACGGTTGTCATTATGTCTTCGTCTTTGCAGAAAGCATGGATCATTGTTTTTTTATTGAGTTTATATGAAATATATGATGCAGGCTGTGGTTGTGAGCATTGATCCTCGCAGAGTGTACGTTAAAAATCCAAAAGATGTAGAGTTCAAGACTATAAGGGTAGCAAACCCAGGTAGGGGGCATAACTTCAAATCTTTCTTTCCTCATTTCTCCTGCTTGGATATACCATTTAGCTTCATGTTTTATAAGAGTAAAACCGTTCAAATTTTTTTAGGAAAGTTGTAAAGAAATAAATCTTCTTAATGTTAATTTCAGGTCCAAATGGAGAAGAATTTGCATGGTACCAGTGCACAGTAAGTATTCTTTTCCTTTGTTTTCTTTTACCTGTGCACTACTGTTCAAAGTTAAAGATGATGTATTTCTGAAGCATGCATATTACATGGATTTACTAACATTTAATTTGTCCCCAGAAAATGAAATAGCAACAAGAATTCCCTGAACCTCCATGTCTGGGAATTTCCTTTAAAGTATGCCTATCCTGGCATTAACTATCAGCTTGAAAGACATGATTACGAGTTTATATTGTTGATTTAAGATAGTTGCGGGTAGAATTTTAAGTTCTTCATGAGGGAGAAAGGAACTTAGAGTAACTTATGTCATCTTATTCTTACCCCGCACACACGGCTGTATCTGTTTGTCCATTGAATTGTTTCATTTTTCCAATTCAACTTATATTATGATACTCTGTAAGACATTTCTGTGCTTCAATTGTATGTTAAAATATATGATTGGCAGGACAAGAGGATGAACTTGGTTGTCAGATGCAACAGTTAGAGATCCTTGCTTTGGCTGGTTCCATTATTACAAGATTTTCCTGATTATATCTTGAAAATATCTGTTGTTTGTTCTTCAGGTTAGCGGTGGCCGAGAAGGCCGACCAATTGGAGCGTATGAGCTTGCGAAAGCAGTTGAAGAGCTTGGAGCTGGAGAAATACTGTTAAACTGCATCGATTGTGATGGTAAAGATTACTATTGCGTTCCTCAAAACTTTTTCTATTACAAGTTAGTTTCTCTTCAGAGCATGGGATATGATTTTCATGCTAATGTCGAGTCTTCGATGCTTTCAGGTCAAAAGAAGGGATTTGATATAGATTTAATAAAGCTGATCTCAGATGCTGTGAGCATTCCTGTGATTGCTAGTAGCGGTGCTGGTTCTGCCGAACACTTCTCAGAGGTGTTCAGGAAAACAAATGCATCGGCTGCCCTAGCTGCTGGAATTTTCCATCGGAAGGAGGTACAACTGTAGAACCTTTTATACGTAGCATCTAGGTGCTGATTATCATTACTATATTAATGCTCAGAGTATAATCCTTGCAGGTACCAATTCAGTCAGTGAAGGAGCACTTGTTAAACGAACGCATAGAAGTCAGAATCTGAACACAGCATTGATCCTAAAGCTTTGAAATATGTAGGTGACCGACTTCTCTTTTATCGCAAAAAGAAAAAGGTTTTAAGAGATGTTGAGTCCGTCAGTCTGCTAAGCGGAAACTTTTTTAACTCTTTGACCCGAGCATGTACCTTCGGTTTATGGCAGCGTTTTACTCCAACGAAATTTCGAGTTATTTAAATAGGGCACCCTTAAATTTTGTGGATTTAGGCAGAACTAATAGTACGTAAATTTTGCATTCCTGTATTTTACAGTATGATGTGATAACTCGGCAAGTGAGACTTTCAATATTTGGTGATTCAACCTAGTTTAGCTGCCCTGGTGCACTCCTTCGTCATCTAACGGTCAGATATGCAATCATAAAGAGAGATTATCATATCTGCTCGTATCTGACCATTAGATGGTGAATGTATTAAGTAAATGCATGTAACGTAACCTGTCCCAAAATTGTGATTCAGAATATGAAGACTTGTATTTCTTTACCAAAAAAAATAAAGACTTGTATTTTATCAAAAAGGAGAGAGACTCTAATTTGTCCAATTTCCAAGTTTGTTCTAGCTAAATATACAAACCCAAAATTAATCAAAAAAGCTTGCTTGCAAACTCCTCTTTGGCCTGCTTCAACCTCGAAGCCAAAGACTCGGAACTCGCCAGATCTCTGAGCTCCGAAATGCTCCTTCCGAGCTGAAGCGCCACTTTCACTTCGAAAACCTCCCCATTCTCCCTCTCTCCACCAACCTCCCCTTCCTTCAACGCCGCCTCTATCGTCTCCTCCATCAGCTTAAAAAACCCAGCAGAACTCCTATACATCTCAAACACCATCCCCACCTGCCCGCCGTGCTCCAAACTATTCACCACCACACCCAATCCCCCACACACCACGCCCATTACCGCACCCCACCACCCAACAAACCCATCACACCCTACAACCCCCGCCCCAGCCGCCGCAAACCCCGTTAGCATTGGCCCACACAACGCCAGAATCTTGTTCACTTTCAGCACCACATTGCTCAGCCTCACGTACTCCGCACCATCTTTTCCTCTCACCACACCCAACACCCCCTTCATTTCCTCCTCCAGCTTCTCGTCCCACCCGTTCCTCTCTGCCTCCTCCTCTCCCGCCTTTTCATGTTTAGCCTCGTGCTCCTGCGGCCACCACACGGCGGGCTCCACGTGGGAAGGGAACTTCTCGATCATGGTCCCCAAGAGAGGAAGCGGGTAGGCCTTGTCCAATGCCAACACCTTCTCCATTGCAAGTTTCACGTCGTTTGCAGTCGGAGTTTTCAGAAACAGCGTCGTTTTGATCTCTTGGTGGAGCCTTTTGAACAGCCTTGAAGCGTTCCTCTGTTCTTCCGCCAGCTGGGAAGGCTGGATTTTGTTCATCATCAGCAGAATCCCGGTGACCGAAATGTAGAGGAGGCTAGCAGAGAGCTTGAGGGGCAGAATGGACGATACGGATCCTGCCACGGATGCAAGCCCGGCCATAATCGCCGCGGTAGCTGTCATTCCGTTCACAGAGTTCAAAAGTAAAGCATTCCAGTTGTCCCTCTGGGCGCAAATGTTCTTGTGCATTTCTGCTCTGTCAGACACAATCTCCATTATTGCATACAACTCTTGCACCAAATTCGAATCCGAAATTGATCCGTTACCATTTGATTTTTTTCGCGTTTTCAAATTTCGGGTTGTGTTCTAAATCAGTTGAAGTGGAAGTTAGATTCAGTTGGTTCACAAGGAGCTGCCTAGGAGCTGAAAAATGGGATGATTTTTGGAATTTCGGCGTGTGGAGAGTGGCTCTTGTTTTACTAAATTTTGCTGACGAAAAACAAGAGAAAGAACAAAGGGAAGCTTGAAGCTTGGCCATCAAGAAATGCTGCAAAATTGGTAGGGTTTGCCACTCTGCCTTCAAACTGCAGATTAATGGTGTTTAAGTGAGAATTTGGTTGAGATTTTGTAGGGATGGAATTGGGAGGGTGCCACGAAATGGGCGTGGGGTGGAATTTGGTTGAGATTTTGTGTTTGATTAATGTTTGAAAAGAAAATAATTTTGTAGTTTTTGACTCATAAGTTTGAGACTTGAGTTGAGAGGGTCAAATTTTGAACACTCTTCTAGGTCGTCTTGTAGTCTATGTCTCAATAGGCGACTACAAAATACAAACCAATTCAAAACGTAATTGATGTCGAAACTGAAATTAACATATGATCTCGTGTTGCATGCCAACTCCAGCTCAAGTCTTTATTCTTCACTAGAGTGTAAAAAGTTTGTCGAGATTTCAAAAAGGGTTCAATGGTCCACTACTAATGGGTCAAGTTTCAATAATGTTGCTAACTTACCACGTGCAAGCCTAACAAGTGTCGAATTTCATCATAAAAAGTTTCAGTGCAATTAATTTGAAGCACTCAATATAAATTTTATTTTATTCTATCAAATTTCTAATGTACGCATTTTTACATTCTATAACAATTTACTTCGAACTAAGCCATTTTTTTAGAGAACCAGATAATATTATCATTGGATATCTATACAAATTAACCTATGATCGGATTGGATCACAAGATAAATTTGGATTACATTGGATTAGAAAGGATAACTATCCTTCATTTGGTGCCAAGTGCAAACGTCCTGGGTTCGAATCGGGACCACGAGTCTTGGGTTGAGGGGTTGCTGGTCGGATCAGGGGATTATCTTGTAATCTATAAATATTCATGTTTGAGTACCAACCATGAAATTAGATTAAACTAATCTAACCCAACAGACAACAGAGGATGCATAAGAAGTGCCTCAAGTCTTATTTAGGTCCTGAATTAGTCGAATTGAAGTTTTGATTCCTAAACTAAAAATTTACGAGTATTGATCTCTAAAGTTGTCACAGCGTCAAACTTCTAACCAAATAAAATTGTTATTTGGAGCAACAATGTTAGAACTTTTATCCAAATAAATGATTTTAAAAAGCAAATAAGGAATGAAAGTTCTAACGAATTTATCCAAAACGACAAGATATATCATGCTTGTGACAAGTTCAGCAGTCAACTTAATTAATTGTAGTCGGTCAACTACTTCTCCAAGATATATCATGCTTTTAGTAGTTTTGGTCGGCAAACATACTACAACAATAATAACATTGTGCTGAATATTAACAATTTCAACATAGCTATTATAAGGTACCACATGTAACGCATGTTACTACCTTATCATAGAGAACATCAAGTTCCTGTTCAACTATTTATCTTTGAATTCATATTTTACCAACATGTAAAAATTAAAATAGTTCTACGAAACATCAATTCCCCCTAGTCGGGAGCTGTTATTTCCAAATAATTCTGTCAAATATATTTTTACGTAGGAGTGCAGAATGACTTTTTTGGAGTGCCAACAACAGCTCCATATTCGTACATTGTAAAGAAAAAGCAAACAACAACGACAATGTTATGGAGATCATCAAAACAAACCATTCGAATCATCAGCCAAAACAAAATCTAAGAATTGATTAGGATTAATGCCATACTTTCGACATAAGATTTGAAGTTAATGATTCATATGATAAGATTCACGGTAGCTCAAAACACGTTGAACAACGGGGTCAATCAACGATTAGAATTAGAAAACGCAACCTGACAAGCAGCAATTGAAGAACACACCTAGGATCTCAGTTAACAGATCAAAATCCTACCAAAATTGATGTCTTAAGTATTTATTTTTCCTGTAGTATATTAGATTTTTGCAAAAAAAGCCGAATCAAATCACGTACCACTGCTGATGGGGACTTCATATGTCGAGGAGAAGCCTCCGAGGGTCCTCCACAACATCTTTAATACGACGCAGGAAGAAAACTGCCTCTCTTCCATCAATAAGCCTATGGTCATAGGTAAGAGCAAGGTACATCATTGGCCGTGGGACAATGTTGCCTCCGACAACCATTGGACGGTTAACTATTGAGTGCATTCCCAAGATTGCCGACTGCCAAAAAAATGGCTTGTGTGAGATTAAGTTTTCAATGTTGGTGTCTTCCCAAAGTAACAAGTTCCAGTTGTTCAAATAAAATTGTGTGAGCGAAGCACCAGACCTGAGGGGGGTTGATGATGGGGGTACTTAGAAGGCTTCCATAAACTCCGCCATTGGATATTGTAAATGTACCTCCAGCCATCTCGTCGATTGATATAGATCCATCGTTTGCCTTCTTTGCGAGGGTGTTGATCTCCTTCTCTATCTCAGCGAAATTCATTTTATCAGCGTTGCGGATAACTGGCACAACAAGACCCTGCGAGGAAGTAAATTGAAGAAACTTAAAGAAGCAATTAAAATGCATTCTTATTTTACAGGTACAATCAGTCTAAAAATATATTTCTGGATGGATCTTACAGATGTAGAAGAATGTTAAACCAAAGTTCTTACAAATGCAAATGCCGAAAATCAAAGAGAGAAAACTTTTGCTTTCACATATAAATTGCTATTTTGACATTTAAGTTTGCAAATTGTCAAGATGGTAGGTGAATAAATCAAAAGAATCGAGGCCAAACCTTTGGTGTGCCAACGGCAATACTTATATCTACGTAATCTCTGTATATGATATCATCCCCGTCAATGACTGCATTAATAGTAGGCTGGTTTTGGAGCCCACTGACAGCAGCCTGTTAGCAGAAAACAAATAAAGATATATGAGTATAGATATGCAAGCGACGTGTTAGTCTGTGTTTCATATTAGCAATTCTACATGTATTATGTATGGCGTACTTTGATGAATCCAGACATAAGCCCCAACTTGACTCCGTGCTTCTCAACAAATGCATCCTTGTACTCAGAACGAAGCTTCATCAAATTTGTCCTACCACAAGCAGCAAACCAGTGAGGGAAGAAAAGAAGATGCACATATATGATCCCTGATAAAACTAGAAAGGCACAGATTGAATTCCGCTGACCAGCCACACCGAAGAAAATACATGCAACAGCAACTAGAGAAAACTACAGTCGATTTATTCAAGATGAAGCATGCGATAACTTGGTGAATTAATCCGAAAACAGGAAGAAAAAAACATGATGAAGGCTGAAGAATAAATTTTTTGAACTCACATATCAACTTCATTGAATGTCGTCAGC
Source organism: Gillenia trifoliata (assembly GCA_018257905.1). Classification (NCBI taxonomy): domain Eukaryota; kingdom Viridiplantae; phylum Streptophyta; class Magnoliopsida; order Rosales; family Rosaceae; genus Gillenia; species Gillenia trifoliata. The sequence goes on along the minus strand of CM031081.1, from coordinate 9,448,958 downwards.
ATTGCAAATGTGTTCTGTGAATCCTTCAATCTTATACTAACCCGCCTCCGAAGCCTTGTCATTGGAATCTTCAATCATGAGGATTTAAATGATCAGAAGTGGATCATCAAAATAGCCTTATAAAATGAATATAATATACGAAACCATAGAAGACTTACTCGTCTTTCCCTTTCCTTAGGGGAAAGCTGAGGTTCTCTGGCAGAGGGTTTGGGAGGTGGTGAAGAGGGAGTTTTAGGCTTTTCAGTAACAGGTGTAGTTTCAGCTTTAGGTTTTTTATTGCCAATCTTTTCAACAGGGGGAGATGGTTGAGCAACGGCTTTCTCCGATGTCTTCTCAGATGGACCAACATGGTCTACACCTTCACCAGACTTCGAGATAACAGCAATCTTGGTGCCTGCTTCGACAGTATCCCCTTCATTGGCCACAAACTGCCAATAATTAAAGTAAACACACAGGTGAACTAAAACATCAGCAACCAATGCACTCATAGGAAAGAGCTCCAAAGTTACTGGGACTAAATTATCTAGGTGGGGAGAGGGACTGCAAAATCTATACCTTTTGGATCACACCGGATTCAGGACTAGCAACATCAATCGTCACCTGATGAAAATAATCACAGAATTAAAATCCTACTCATGGTTCCTGTCAAATAGGGGTTACCAATCCCTTTTGCAACTGTGGAAAACTAAAATAATTCAAATTGGGCTTTATTATAGAACCTTATCTGTTTCAACTTGAGCAATTGGTTCGTCAACTGCAACCCTATCACCGGGATCTGCCGCCAAAAATGACATAATCAGTCATAGAATCAGACCAAATGAACATTGAGCACTATGAATATTTGACAGAATATAAGAAGTGGCTGAGCATACTCTTCAAGAATTTCGCCAAAGTGCCATCAGTAATAGATTCACCCATAAAAGGGACGACAGCATCAACCATATCCCCTGCATCACATGGAAGCCATAAGTTAAACGTCAGTGGAGAGATAGACTAGATACCAAAGACATCAATTTCCTCATAGGAACTAAATTACTCTGAGCACACAATACAAAGGCACCAGTGTAAATTATCAATCCTAATCCTTTTCAAAGTGTCATAAACTGAGCAAAGTTGGAAGATTACTAGTTTTTTAATAATTTACTCAAGGATTTTCTTTCCTATTTTCACATTATGAAACTTATAAATGAAACCACTCCTAACTTCTCCTAGTGAATCGGTGAAAAACTAGTACTACATTTTCTTTTCTTGTTCAATCCACCTACATTTAGTTATTTTCCTCCTACATGTATTGCCCCTAAGACGCTGGCCTAATTGATCCAGTTTCGAATTGCACTCATAGGGTTGAACTCGTAAAAGGACCCAGATTCTTTCTCACTCTCAAGCTCGTCAAAGCTTGAATTGTTTGTGAATGTCTGTCTGTGTGTGCGCATGTCTGAGAGAGATTATATATATGAAGTGATTCTTTTTCCTGTTTCTAAGTGAACATATGAACAGGACAATATATTTACGACTGTTGTGCAATATTAGAATGACCATTGACTCTTTATTTAAGTCAATGCATAAACCGATGCATAAAATTAACACAAAAAATATGCAAAATTCACGAAGGTGTCTGTTATAATGAACCTAAATTGTTCACTGAATCCTCATTTAAAATATGACGACAATATTTATACGAAAAAGTAGTAAAAGGAAAACTAAATGACAATGACAGTTATTATAGTCCTACTACCTTAAACATGAAGCAAGCATGTATCCCTGAACAATAAACAGCATATAGAGAATTATAAATTTGAGTGAGTTAAATTGATGGGAGAAAAGCAGATAACCCACCAATCTCTGAAGAAAAGGGCCTGCTCCACGGTTGCCTGATAGGCTCTGGCGGAATATAGCCGCCAACATTCCTGACAAACATGAATTTGTAATAAACTCAATAGGGGGAAATATAACTTTATCTTAGTTCTTCTTCACTAAATTTTTGTTCATGTTAATGAAGTGAATTTGACACCTCGGTTTACAATTCAGGACCGAGGTGACAAAAAGATACCGTAAATGAATATAGAGACGCCAAACCTAATAGGCAACCAAACGGTTCTGTCGTCACTCAGTCAAGCAAAGCATCAGAAAAATAGGATTGAGAACAAATGCACCATAAACTTCAAACAGATGCAGTGCGAGAAAGAGAGGTTTCCACCCGAAGAGCACTTACTAGCTTCATAGATTATTAATCATTTACGCATACGAATACATAATTACATTGTCTAAATACGTACACCACTAGTGTACGACTGGAATGCACAACAAATCTCTCATGTGAATGCAGAGCAGAATGTACAGTCGTAAATAAGATAACATTACTGTCAATCCTCAAAACACTAGCTAGTAATTATCCAGTTAAACAGAATGACAGAAACAACAAAATGCGGTCACTAACCTTGTTGTCCTGCTACAAGGCGAGGAACCTGCGACAAGAAAACATGTATCGCAGCATCAATCACACCGACACATTGATTGAGCTACACAAGCAAAACCATATGTAAAAGCAACCCATCTTTCAGTTAAACCAACCTGCAAAAATGAGGTGAGAAAGGTTTCGAACACGGCCTAATCCTCCTCTGGGTTGGAGTAGAATCTGTGCCCACGTACATGGAAATCAAAAATTGCAATAAACATACCACATAATACACACATTAAAAATAAACCCACATGCTTCCGAATTCGACGTTGATATAAGCTGTCAAAACCCAATTCAATTTATAATAAACACAAGCATGCACATTGTGTAACATCACAAAAGAACAAAATATATACATATATTTGAACTTTTATTTTTTATAAAAAGGGGGGAAAATCCAAAGTAGTAGAGAAAGAACCTCCGATTTTGCAACAGGTCGGATTGAGTGCAATGAGTGCCCCAAAATCTGAGACAAACCACAGAAATAAAGCTTTCACAATAATCTACGAAATATGTATTTCAAATTCATTTAAAAAAATACAAGAAAAAATATGTACTAGTGGGTTGTTTACCGAAGCAGAGGAGCCTCCAGAAACGACTCTTCGCCTTAGAGCGCCAAGCATCGTCGTCGCTTCGATCAGTCTCTCTGTCTCTCTGAGGGTTGAGGGTTGAGGGTTTAAGTAAAGTAATACAAAGGGAGTGAAGATTTCAGAACGTAGGGTTTTTCAATACCATTATAAATATCACTTTCATTCACACGCAGACAGAGACGCGGCGCCAAGATGTGTAAGCTACACGTCTTGCTCAGCTCTTTTACTATATTATTGGTTGGTTCGACTTTGGGTTAAATGAATGAGAGATTTTTTTTAAATATCTGGTATTCAAGCCATACTTCACATGTCATAATACAAGTTGAAAGAATGATATGTTTTTTCGTATCTATTAATTTATTTTATGACACGTAAAATACATACTTTCTTGAATATCGAAGACGTGAAAAAATTTCTGCCTATTGACACTCTTCATGAAATCTAGCTTTCCAAATTTTTGTTGTTCTAGTGATGTGAGAGACTAGGGCTAGAAAGATCCAGTTGGCTGGTTTTTATTGGCTGGTGAATTCCTCCAACTAACCAAATTTTTTTCTTTTATTTGATCTCATGGGCTCCACTTTTGCCCGAACAAAGAGTTGGAGTTGAATTGACCTCTTAAAGAGTCTTGGCTATTTTAGTCTAGGTTACACATGTCCCATTAGGCCATCTCCAATGGTGGCCAAAGGCCAACAAATTTAGGTCATTGGCCTTAGGCTTTTGGTCTTCAACAATGGGCAACAATTAGGCCCAAGGTAACCCCAAAAAAAAAAAAAAAAGCTACAAATTGGCCAAAAAGTTGGCCCGGCCAAGACACGTGGGTCCCATGTTGAGAGTGAGCGAGCAACGCGTGGAAGCCACGCAAGGGAGATTGACGCGCGACACACACCGCACGGGCCTAGCGCAAGGCTGGCACTTTGCTGACGTCACACCTGTCGCAAGGCTGGCGCAAGGCTATCGGCCCGCTTGAATGTTACCGTTGGAGATCAACGGTCCAAATTAATCGACCGTTGGCTGATCCAACAGTCAGATTTCAAACCTTTTTTTTTTTTACTTTTACTTGTAATCCAACGGCTGTGATCAAATGATATCAAATCTAATGGTAAAAAAAATCATCCAACGGCCCAAATTAAAATCCAACGGCTAAAATAATTAATAAAAAATATTTAACTAAAATTTCACCATAAAACTCTATAAATACCCATTCATTTGGTTATACATCCACACAAAATCAATTTCCTTCCCTTTCCTCATTCAAATTTCATTTTTTCTTGTACCCACTTCTAAATCGGGACTGGCTACAGTGCTCGTAAGCATTGAATGCTCACACTGATCTCACCCTCCTTTTCCCCTTCTCTCCTCCCTCCTCCCTCCTTTTAACGGCGAGATCAGTGTGAGCATTCAATGCTTGCGAGCACCGTAGCCTACTCCTTCTAAATCATTTTCTACCCACTTCTAATTTTATCAAGGCGCACTCTTTTTGATGATGTTGGTTATAGCTTTCACCCAAGTACTCCACCATATTAGTTTTTTTTTTAAATTATTGTTTGGGGAGTTTTAATTATTGTTTGGTTTTTAATTATCCTTTGAAGTATTACTTGTTTAGGGAGTTTTTAATTATTGTTTGGTTTTAAATGTTGTATGATCAACCTATGTTATAAATTTAATTATTGCATTTTTTCGTTTGTGTCTACTGTGTTATTTTTGGTACTTTATCAGAATTTAAATATTTTTAGGTCAAAATGTTTAGAAAATTAAGCTAAGTTAATCTAAACAAATATATATTTTTTAAAGTTAACGGAAAAAAAATACTAGGCTAAAACAATATTTAACAACTTTTTAGCCTAAAATTTAGGTCACACTATTGGAGAGAAAAGACAGTTTCTGGCCAAAGGCCAAAAGCCAAAGGCCAAAATCTGTTATTGGCCATAGGCCACCATTGAAGTTGGTCTTAGAAGTTGATTTTTGTAATTTGGGGGCCAAGTTTTGTAATGAGGAGAAAAACTTTCCTATATAGCTATCTGACTAGAGCAATTCAACTATCACACAGGGTGAAACCAAATAGAGTCGATTGAGAACCCAATGCAGGGAGTTTAATGTTTTTTGTCTGAAGTATCTTACATATGATGCATATATCTCACTCATTGCAAATAACGTATCTTCACTTAAAGAATATCCTTACAAAAAAATCATTTGAATTGGATATCGTTTTATGCATCCAAATGTATATAGAATAAATTGATGGTGTGAGTACCAAGTAACATATTCATGATGAACGTCTATTTATTTGATATATTTGGATGACTAAACGATCTCCGATTTGAATGATTTTTTTAAGGATGATCATCAAATGAAACTAAAAGTTTAAATAATTCTTATTATAGAATTTATAAGGTGAAGATACATAAACTCCTAATGGGTAGGATATGTGCATTCTTTGTGGGGAGATACAAGTATTATCCTAAAAATATTATCATAAATTTTAAGTAATATGTCATATTTTGTCTTTTTACATAATTAAAAATTAAAAAAATATAACTTTAAGTGGTGGGGTGAACTAAGATGGTTTGTGGTGTTTAAACAAATTTTTTTTTTTTGGTTATAAATAGACAAAACGAGAGAAAACTTTTACTAAAAATTAAAGTGAAACGGAAATGATAGATCACTCTGTTTGTTTTCTATACTAATGGCAGTCAGAAAAATGGGCATAGAAAAAGAGAGGGAATAGCTTTGAGGGAAAGTAGTAGTATTACGTTTGCTTTTCTGGTATGTTCTGATCATACAATGCATGCCTCTTTATATAGAGGTTTTAACATGCAAAGTCTACTATATCATTCAATGCACGCCGAAAAGCCACGCACCAAAACAATAAAATCAGGCAAGATAACTATCCCCTATTCTATCCATACTGTTTTGACATTTCGTACTATTCAATTCTCCATCTTTTGCTATATGTGGTCCATCCACAATATTACAACATTTTGGTAATTGTGGAGAAGTCAAATTTTAGTGTAATATACTTTTCTCTCATATCATTTATAGTAAGTAAGCATGTCATAAATCTCTCAATCCAGATGGGCCTTGATTATATTTTTGACCCCATTGGTGGTCCAGTTCTTCGAGTTCATGGTTTCAAACCCAAAAGTCCTAAGTTTTTGTTCAATATATACCAATGGAGGTGATTTTTATATACTCCTCTTTATTTTTAGTTATCAAATTAAATACATCAAACAGAAAGAACATACACGACTAAATAGAGATGTGTGAGAAACTAAAAAAAGTGTGTATTTATCATCTCCCTACCTATAAACAGATATTGGTAATGAGCGAGAGCATCCATAGCGAGAATTTTTCAGTGTATCTTTTTTAAAATATAAAAAAAAAGAAAAAAAAAAGAGGATCAACTAGGCCAAGTCACAGTAGTCCACTCTTCCGAGGTCCAAGAAGACTCACAAAGACATTTCAACCTCCCGGATCCTGAATATCTACATTAAGGCTATGTACATTTATCCAATGAATTAAAACATAGCACATCACCTATAGTTAAGCTTAACTTTAACTACAATTAAGTTTTAGAAATTCTAAATGAAAATAATATTCCAAACTAACGTTAAATTCTCTTTGCCGTTAATGTTTACGACTCTTCATCAGTTTGTCTGTCTTTCTCGATTTTCCAGTTTGTGCGTCTACTGCTCTTTTTTCTTATTTGTGGCTCAATGAAAAACCATCCATGGCAAGAAGAATTTTCAAATCCATTGAGGCAAAGACTTTTTCTTTTTCCTATAATTGCCCCGAGATGAGATAGGTTTTTCTGGTCATTTTATTTAATAGCGGTTATTGTAATCATGGGGGAATTTCTATTAAGCCACAAGAAAGGAGAGAACAACAGACACAGGAGAAAGACAGCAAACTGACGGCAAGGATAGTCAACGTCTGTTTGGAATCTATTTTCTTTTTAGAATTTCTAAAACTTAATTGTAGTTATAAAGTTAAGCTTAACTGTGTTATGTTTTAATTCATTGGATTATTATAATGGTAGAGATTGAACGAAATGCGGGTAATTGTACAAAGTCTAAATGTAGAGACTCGGAATCCACAAAGTCTAAATGTAGAGACTCGGAATCCTCAACCTTCCCTGGCCACCAATATTCACCAACGCCAGAATTTTACTAAACCCATTAATATATCATAAAAGTGAGATATATCACTCGTCCACCCATCTCAAGTTATTATCAAACAATAAGAAGTTACAACATTCAAAGATATTGTTAGAATTCATTGAGAGAGAGAGAGAGAGAGAGAGAGAGAGAGATTATAAGCATTGGCTAGAGATCTGAGCAGATAAAAGTTTCATAAAATAACACATGCATGGACATTTGTAGCACAATTGGGCTAACATTCATAGATGAAGATCAGTTTTGTGTCTTCAATAAATTAGGGTTCGGACAAGAATTGAAGAAACAATCACGATTGAAATACTTGGTTGCCAAGGCAACGATGGTACACATTACAGTTGACACAAAACAACAAGACTCTCCTTAACATACTCATAGAGCTAGAGAGAGTTCAATAGTGTTCTAAATTATACTAATTCAATATTAATATATAATTGATTTGGAAGTGCATGTAGAATCGTAGATTATTCATACAGACGTACGTCTTCAAGGCAATCCACCTCCAAGCCCACCACCAGCACCAGCTCCTCCACCGAAACCTCCGCCTGCTCCTCCTCCAAGTCCTCCTCCTCCACCACCTCCAAATCCTCCGCCGCCACCTCCTCCAGCTCCACCCCCAAGACCACCACCAGCTCCAAACCCGCCACCAGCTCCCCCACCAAAACCTGATCCACCACCTACTCCTCCACCGCCACCACCACCAAATCCTCCACCGCCACCGCCACCAAGTCCACCACCTCCGCCAAGTCCGCCACCAGCTCCAGCACCACCACCAAAACCAGCACCAGCACCAGCACCACCACCGCCTCCTAAACCTCCTCCACCTCCAAGACCACCACCACCTCCGCCGCCTAGTCCACCACCACCATGGTGAAACAAGTTTTTCTGATCCTCAAAGGAACCCTTTTCACTACCAAGCTTCCTTGCACCACTAGTGAAAACGAAAGCACCGAGAAGCACAAGAAGAAGCAGCTTAGAAGAAGTCATTTTATAATTAGCCACAGTTGGATATATATAGTAGCTAATTAAGTGACTTAAAAGATGGTTGTGAAGCGGGGGATTGAGAGAGGGGATTATATATAGACATGGATGTGAAGGATAAGATGGAGACGGGAGATAGTAGTAGGGTTTGGTCTTAAATTTTGATCATCTTCTCATCTATAAAACCGTGTTGGGACAGTTAATGCATGCAAACCCCAACTGTACGTCTTTGAAAAAGGAAAACCCTCTCTGCCTCTGCTGGATGCAACATGCATGCCCCACTCTTGAGAGAAATTTTTATGTGTACAATATTGTGATATGTGATATAAAGTTGATATGTCTTATTTTTTAGGGTACATTTTTTAACGTCCTTTTATTTATAATATGACACGTATTGTTTCATTTTTTGTTCCAGATACACTGAAAAATTTCTTTCAGCCGTGACTACTCCCATTCGATCTTCACTTTGCTAGCTCTTGCTACTTCCGTTTCATGTTTTCAGCAAAGAATCTGGTGCACTACATAATATATCGTTCTCCAAACTGTTTTATCTGGATCGATGTATAATCTCCAATGCACAGGAGATCTAGGACTCAAAACTCATATTTGAGTTTTCGGCTAAACTGAGATTTAAATTTAGGTTTCAATATGAGATTTGAGTCTAAAGAGGAGCTCATGCCAACAAGAAAAATAATAGTTGAGTTTTGAGTTCAATAATCTTCAGTGCACATGTCCAAATTGTCAAAACTCAAATTTTGATTTTTGATTTTTGATTTTATTATTTTCTCCTCCAATATACAATAGGACTCAAATATTAAAATTCAGAACATAAGAATATAGGTAAGTCTTTGCATTGGAGAAAAAAACCTAAAAACTCAAACCTCACTATCTTTTATGGACTCAAATATAAGAGTATAAAGATATAAGATTTGAGTTTTTCCATCAAAAGATTTTAACCCAACGTTTTTGCTATATATTTTTGACATTGTATAATGAGTTGGAACATGCGCATTTTCTAGTTTTTACTTTGATAATTGCCATTTACACTTTTAGTTTGTCATTCTACACGTTAAAAACTATTTTACCAACTTAAAGTGTGCACAAGATGAATGTATAAATGACAAATTAGAAGTACGACATTGTTCTTTATTTGTTTAACTGAAATTTTTCATCTTACGTTTTTGCTATGAAGGGTGTCCTGCTGCTCCTGCAGATCTATGGATTAAAGATCAAGGGACCACAACAAGTTAATATTAGGCATGCTTTTCAACAATAAAGCAAAAGTATAATAAATTAAGGCGGTACAAAGAGAATATATATATATGCAGCTACAAGAATTGAAATTGATCGGTGACGATAATACAAGTTAAAGTAGTGTTCATAGTTCATACCTTACCTTTGCTTTACATGTTCAGAAGAGAGGGAACAATATATTGATAAATTGGTGGGTAAATATCTCAATCCAATTAATTCATCCACAAATGTTTGTTAAAACATCTCAATCCAGTTAAAATTGGTGGGTAAACGTCCTAAAAACTTGATTTCCAAGTCCAAATAATGCTTGAAAAACCAAATATGGAGGTGCATTAATAGGAAGTTTTTGAGTGGGTCATTTTTATATGGGAAGTTTTTTACTGTAACGCGGTTGTACAAATATAGGTAAATGATTGTATATGTTGAGAATGAATCTCACATTAATGGGAGAAAGAACTATGCATGGGCTTATAAGTAAGTTGGAGTACTCTTTATACTGTCAATTGATTTTATGGTGGAACCTCAACTTTCTTACTCATATTCTAAGTGACAGAACATATTAAAGAGATAAGAAAAATTGTCTCGAGAGACCATTTTTTTAAGACCGTATTTTATAAACCGTATGTTATAGCAGTTGATGGTTGAATTCTATTTTTAAATCACCCAAAGATAAATATGTCACACATGACTGTATACAACTTGTAGTATGCATATTTTATCCTTTGGCCAGAGGTAGGCTTTGACCATAATTATATGAAAGAGTTTAATTCAATATAGAAAAATGCTTTGGAAATATGTAGCACGTAACTTGATAGGCATGATAATTGAGAAAGTTAATTCGTTGTTGGCGTTTGAGTAATGAATCGACGACGTGGAGTTGGGTTGGCTCATTTGACCGACAGGGATATGAGCTCTGCTGACTGAAATTAACCAAACCTCCGCAAGTTGAGTTGAATTTTCTGTTTGGGTAAATAAGTTGAGTTGAATTACGGTAAATGGTAGATGAACATTGAATACTATGTTTGACCGGAGGCCCTAGTAATGTTAAGCAAAGCTAGTGAGAGAAAAGAAGAATACGAAGTCTCGTTTGTTAAAGAGGATTGGTTTTGAAATGCCTTCAACATACCCAACTGTTTTCCAATTCTTTTGTTCCGTGCCCACCTTTATGCTAGAGGTGGGCAAAAAACTAATGAACGGGTCAAATCCGGACCGACAATTGAACCAAACTGTTCGGTTCATGGTGTTTACTTTTAAAAATTCAATTCAAACCGAACCAGACCAAATATGTCAATTAAATAATTAAAATTAATTTTTATTAGTTAGGCCTTGATTCCAGAAGCCCAACTCGTCATTAACCCCACCATTCTGCTGAGCCCAATTCAAAACCCAAATGCTTCCCAAATTCCCTAAAGCCCAACAGCCCAAATACTAAACCCCATTTCTTCATTTTTTTACCATCCAATCCAATCAATTTCTCTGCATCTGGTATCTAAAACCCTAACCAGCTGAGCTCCCCCTTTTCCTCTTCCTTCCATAACCCCTGACCTCCTCCTCTGCAACCAACGAAATCGATTAAAGATGCAGCACGACGAGGTGATATGGCAGGTTATCCGGCACAAGCACTGCAGCTACATGTCCAAGTATATGCCTTTATCTTCCTCCTTTTTTTTCTTTAAATTTTGAACATTTTCCTGCGGTTTTTTAATTATTTGGTTTCTTTTGGCAGAATTGAAACTGGGATTTTCTGTAGAAACCCCTATAACGTTACTGGGATTTGTAACCGGAGCTCCTGCCCTCTCGCTAATAGTCGATACGCCACCATTCGCGACCATGACGGTACTTTTTTGCTTCTTTTTTTTTTAAGGAATTACTGCACTTGATCGATATATCGTCAATATTTGATTTAATTTTGATGAGTTCAGCAATCGAGATTTGATTTCTGATCGTTTTAGCCAATTTTCCAAATTTCTAGTTATGTTAATATCAACAAATTAGCTCCTACGCCGGCAGCAATTTATGAACTACTTGTATATGTTATGTTTGTTTCGTGCAGGAGTCTTCTATCTTTATATGAAAACTATAGAGAGAGCTCATATGCCGAACAAATTGTGGGAAAGAGTTAAGTTGCCGCGGAATTATGAGAAAGCACTTGAAATCATTGATAAGCATCTGGTATTGAACACCTTTGGACCCTCGTTTAACTGTTTATTACTTCACTTGTATGTGCTATTAGCTTTCTCGAAGTCGTTAAACACATTGACCTTTCTGAATCGGCAGATGTATTGGCCTAAGTTTCTCGTACACAAAACAAAGCAACGGCTAACTAAAATGACTCAGATGCGGATACGCATGAGGAAGCTTGCTTTGAAAACAAGGTCGGTATCTTCTGATTTTGTAATGCTTTTTGTCCATGCGATAAATGTTCACTCATTGAATAATTATTGTTCTTTAAAAAAGTTGCCTGGAAAGTGGCTTCAGAGAACTGGTTTCATTACCCTCCTAATGTCCATATCAAGGAAGCTATGTTGAGCTGTTGTATCGTGACAATTTATCGTGTTTTTATCAGGGAGAAAATAATGACAACACCAAGGAAACAGATAAAGAGAGAGTCTAGAAGAGAGGAAAAGGCTGAAAAAGCTGCACTGTTGGACCAGGTTATAACTTATGCTGCTGCCACACACTATAAATGCACCCGAGCTATTGGTTATGTTCCCTAGTTCTCATAATGATTTACTATTCTTTTGCAGAGTATTGAGAAAGAACTATTAGAACGCCTTAACAAAAATGTTTATGGTGATATATACAACTATCCCTTTAAACAATACCAAAAGGTTCTTGATGGGGCCGAGGTGGAGACTGAAAGAGAAGAAGAGGAGGAGGAGGAGGTATTCTTGCACAATCTTATTATTGCCCTTGTTTTGCATGGTCTAGCATCTCAATTGTCAGTATTGAAATCTGAAATATTTAATTTAGAAAATATATTTTCTTCGTAATGTGAATGCTTTTGTGCTTGGAATAAGCAGGAACCTGAGATAGAATATGTTGAAGGCTATGATGAACTTGAAGAGGAAGATGATATAGAAGATTTTGCTGGTCTTGCAATGGACAATTCACTTGCAGATGACGATAATGGTACAGCCATATTCTATTATCCTAACAGAATATGAAATGGATGCATACATTAGTCTGTACTAAAATTTCATAAGTCTATTATTCATACTCTATGTTGTACTCAATCGTGAGTTAAAAAAAAAAAGGTTCACCAGGCATTGTTCTCTAACTGGTGAAAAAATAAAAAATTATGGGAAAAGTTTGTGTTATTGTTTGTGTGTATCAAATGGACTCAAGAACGGATCTTAATGTGCAGTTGGAATCGATGAAGAGGCAGAAGTAGTTGCTCGCAAGAGAGGGCGAAAGGAATCTGCCTTTGGTTCTAGAAAGTTTGAGAAAGATGAACCTGCTGTCAAATCAAAGAAAAAGCCGAGGGTGCTTGTCGAGGTAATGTTAGTTACATCGTAAATTCTTCCAGTCTCACTACATTGTTAATTATGCTCTAATGTAACTTTAATCATATCGCTAAGTATGAGATAAGAAAATGGGTGATTATTATTTATAAGAGCTTATTGGCCATTATTTTGAAGAGGTGCGAACTTGCTGGAGCTCTGTAGTTGGTTTCAGTATCGTCATGTCATCTTGAGTTGAAATTATTGATATATCATTTGAAGTAAAACTAGTAGCTCTGTCACCTAAGACTTTTAAACAAAGCCATATTTCCTATTATTGGGATAAGAGTAAACGATCACGGGTTGGATTTAAATTTTTTCATTTGTTAAAAATTAAAACTAAGGTATCTCAGTAATTGGTGGGTAGACCCTTAGTACAAATAATAGCCTTTTTTGTTAAAATGGGAAAATCACTATAAATAACTTGCTATGTCCCCTGTATCCACGTCTGTTGTGATGACTGATGTGCACGACTCTTTCCCCCAATCTGAATCTATTTTCTTATTTGATCAGGTGGAGCATGAAGATACCGGTGCTAGGCAAAAAGCAGTCCAGTGAGAGCTACTGCTTAGTCCGTTATTTGATCTGTAAAAGACATGGTTGCAATGTTCTTCTGTTGTTTGGTTGGTCGTCGGTTCTTCACAAAGCTTCCTGCGCAAAGAAGAAACTTGCTAAAGGAGACCAAGTTTCAAAGATTTTGATAGCTCAGCATTTTGATTATCGTAGAAAGACAATTTGTTGTTTTTGTTAATACGAAAAACCAAGGTACCCCACCTATTTTTATGGTTTACGTTGTCTGACGAATCTATAAATTAAGTCTCAGATTGTACGGCTAGCTTTGTGTCCTATGTCTTTTCAGTGAGGATCTAGTTAGAGTTTGTAGGCAGTCAAGGGATATTTGTTAGTCCTTTGTTCTTCTGGGTTGTAAACGTCTTCTGTAACAAAGCAAAACAATTTTTTTTTCGAAGGATTCTGGCTTTTTCGTTGGGCAATTTACTTTTCTTATGTGTTTGGATTTTGATCTTGTGATCCCTTCAGAACAATCTCATTATTATTTTTTATACTACAATGTTCTTAAGAAGATAACGAGCTTGTAGGTAAAGTGGTTAAGAGTGTCTAAGCTTGCACTCGCCCACTGTTCGATATGTCAGAATCCCGAAGTTGCAGCCCATAGTTTGACTAGTCAAATTTGATTTCCTTTTCTTGAATTACATAAATTTCCTTCTTATGTTTTTATGTTGAGTCAAACTTCAATGGTACGTACTGTTAAATGATTTAAGATTCATTTGGGGTCCATCACAAATTAATCTAGGTCATTTAATGGCCGTACCATTGAATGGTACGTACCACTGAAGATTTTTCCGTTTTTATCTTTTTATTTTAGTGCTCTCATTACCCAGGTCATGACCAATACGAATCCAACACTCACTCAACCAATTACCTTATCTCCCCACCAACATTATATTTTCACCCGCCATAAAAAAGTCAAAAAGAGCAACACTCTTTTCCTACCCATTATTGTTCTAATTATAACCTTTTATTATATCTTTTAAATTCTTGTACTTTTCATTCTAAAGGTGAAGATGCCGCCCACCTGTGTAGGCTGCATTTGTTGACCCTGAGCCTCGACCCTCCTTCATTCCTGCCTTTATAAGGAGACTCCTTCTCCATTTGAAAGAGGTCGAACATTTTAGAGTTTTAGAATTTGAGTGATTTCTATTTCTGCAAGTGTGAGTGATTTCAATACTGCAAGTGTGAGAGTGATTTAAATTTCTGCAAGTGTGAACTTTTGAAGCTCGTGTTTGTAACTCCTAACTCCTCTTCTACGAAGATTTATAAATGTGAGTTGATGTTTTTCAGTATTCTAGCTTTGATTGTTGATTGTTATCGTTTTTCTTAGTTTTATATTTGTTGTTTCCAGTTTATATTTTTGTCTCTCTTTATCTTAAACTGCATCTCGAATACGCTTGTACGAAAGTACAAGCAAGATTAGTTGGTTACTCTGATTTTATTATCAATCTGGGGATTGGCTACAGTGCTCGCAAGCATTGAATGCTTATACCAATCTCACCCTCCTTCCCCTCCTCTCTCCTCCCCCCTCCCTCATTTTAACGGTGAGATCGGTGTGAGCATCTAATGCTTGCACCGTAGCCTAGTCCATCAATCTGTATATCTTTTACGTTAGGCTCCTTTCAAGGGTTCTCTTTCAGTTCTAATTTCTTGAAAGAAAGAAGCAAGGCAATACACATTCTGTCGTTCGGTTTATATATATATATATATATAATCTCTTTCAGTTCTAATCTCTTAAAAAAAAAACAAATACAAAAAGAGATGAAACTTGATTAACCATCCCAAGATTCCAACGAAGAAACCTCCCAAACCCCAACAACTCCACGACCCCCAAAGCTGCAGCTACACCAACACCCCAGTCCCACCCTATCCCAGCCTTGGCAGCATTATCGTAGCTCACAACCGCCCACCTCTACAGACCTATATCTTCCCCTTCGATGTACACAATTTGTATGTCGTCGGATTCAAATTAAGGCTGCAAACTTTCATGAGAGAACGAGAAAAGAGAAAAGTTGAAGAGGGAGGAGCCGACATCAATGCCTCCGTGAGGGAGGTGTGCGGGTGTGGACTGGTTGGGTTTGTATGGTGGGGTGGGGTTTATGAATTTTTTTTTCCTTTTTTTCTCTTGTATTTCAACTAATGCTAATGTGGCAAAATGTTAGTGGTTATTGTTTAACTCCTTAAAAGTCATTTTATAAAAGGACATATTTGTCAATGACATTTATATTTTAAAGTGAGTGTAGAGATAAGACAATGGAGTGGACATAGCACCACTCTATTTTTTTTTTCATTTTTAAATAATATGTACATAAGGATTAATTGCAAGTGTTGGATCACATGGCCGTTGGAAAATCCAACGTGCCAAGGTGCGCCACTTGTACTAGCCATTGGGGAGGGGGGGACAAAATTTTAAATTTTATTGACCGTTGAAAATTCAACGGCCCAGATCTTTAGACCTTTGGAAATCCAATGGTCCTCAAAACTCCATGTGGCTTAGCTGTTGGGGCTTCTGGTTTTTAGCTTGTTGTGGGCCCCATGAGAGCAGCTGTTGTCAGTTGCACTCGTGCGGATCGCGCGTGAATTACTCGTGCTTGCTCCAAAAAAAGGAGAATGTGGCTGACATTGAGTCACCCTCACTAAGAGCAGTTCCAGCCCATGTAATTGCTTGGGCAATGTGGGTGAAATAGCTGGGGGGATTGGATTGCATGGGCTGGAGTAGTGGATTGCTGGGGGGAAGGGGGCTGCTCGGGGGAGAGGCCCATGGAAAGTTGACAGCCCAAGCCACCGAGGTGGCTGACGTCAGCCACGTGGTTTAAATTTTTTTGCGCGTGGCGCGTGCAATACACACGCGCATGAGGCGCGTCGCGGAGTAGAGAGGCTGGGAACGGTGGGGCCGTTGTCGGCCACTTCGGAAATCGAGCCTTTGGGGAAGCCACGTGGCTTCCACGGGACCGTGAGATCTCAACGGCTATTTAATTTGAGCCGTTGGATCTCCAACGGTAATAAAAAAAAAGATTTAATATCAACCGTTGGATCTCAGATCAACGGTTGACATTAATTCCATTAAAAATTTAAAAAAAAAGTTTTTAAATTCAAAAAAGTTACCGTTGTGACACGTGGCACAATCTGGAGCGTTGAAATTCAAATTTTTTAAAATCCAACGGCAGAGATTAATTAAGGGAATAAAAATTGTAAAAAATCTGTAAAAATTGGGATAAATTTTTAAAAAAATTTGTAAACCTTTTTGTTTACTTTTCTATAAATACCTTGGCAATTTCATCTACCTTACACCACAATTCCATATTTCCTCAACATCTTTCAAGCTTTCTCCTATCTCTCTCAAAGTTTCAATCCATTTTTTTTCAAAAAAAATGACAACTGGTGCAGGTACGAACTGGACGCTTGTTGAAGATGTTGCGTTGTGTGCTAGCTGGGTTCAAATCAATCATGATTCAATTTCGGGGAATGAGATGCAGTTGCGAGAAATGTGGAGTCTTATTCATTCCGCATATATTGAGAAAATGGGTGGCCAAAGAACCAAAGATTCATTGTCCAGTCGTTGGAAACTACTTAGCCAATCATTTAGTACTTGGAGAGACGCCTTGACACAAGCTAGTGCTAATCTTCGAAGTGGAGAAAATTTAGCAGATCAGGTAATAATATATTTATTTCTTTATTTGTATTAGTTATTTGTTACCTATTTTCATTATAATTATTTCTTTGTATTATTTATTTGTTATCTATTTTTAATATATTTATTTAATCTCCCACATTGTATAGGAACTTCAAGCACAAGCTTGGTATGGTGCTCAAACCAAAAGTAAAAATAAAACATTCACCTGCCATGAATGTTGGAATGTTGTCAAAGATTGTCCAAAATTCAGAGTTGTGCCTGTCGGTCCAGAAGTTTTCATGAACAGCACCCCTCTACACTCTACACCTGGTGAAGATGAAGATGATGCAAAAGATGTGCCAGAAACGCCTCCCGTTGAACAAGCTTCGGGGTCGACCCGTTTTCCAATTAGGTCCCAAGGTAAGAAAGCTTCAAAGAGAAAAGGTAATGCTTCCAAGAGTGATTATGCAAAGTATATGGAAGACATTGCCCGTCAAGGTGAATTGTCTTTGGCCCGGGAATTGGCTAAATTTGAGGCTGATAAGGCTAGAGAGGATGTAAGGTCTGCAATGATTATACAAAAATTTGAAGCTGATCAGAGAGAAAGAGAACTACTTCGGCAAGAAAGAGAGCAGGGCAGACAAGAAAGAATGGCTCAACAAGATCGTGAGATTATGAAGGAGCCTTTAGAAGGGAAGTCTCCAAACTCTAAATATTTTTGGCAATCAGAGAAAGCGGACGTGGTGCGCAAGAGGCGTGCAAGAGAAGCGAGAGCAAGAGGAGATGGTCCTAGCACCACAACACAGGATCATCCTAGCAACACAGATTGGTTAGGTGGAGAGTAGCCAATCACTTTGTTATAACCGGAGCCCATAATTTTCCAATCAATTTGGGTTGTAATTTCTTATTCATTTAATAGAGTGTTGTATGTTGTTTCCAATTTATTGATTGTAACCCATAATTTAAATTAAGAATATATTTATTTAAAGGTGGAGAATTGTTATTCAAAACACATTTTTATTCAACACACCAAACACACCAAATAAAAATTACATCAACACACCAAACAAAAATACTTCAACACACCAAATTAAAAAAAAAAAGGTAATGAACTTAAGCGTCTTCAACACCCCTTTGCGCCCACTGGTGCTCTATCAAGTCAATTTGGCGGGCATTGTGCATATATGGCCGTTGAAGTGCAGTATATCGTTGAATGATCGTGTCATTGTAACGTCCATCCCTTTCTAATGGGTCGTGTTGCACAGGTTCTTCGGTAGCGTCATGAGCACAATATATTTGTGTTCTGGAATTGTTCATCGGGTCTGGCTCATATTCATCAACGGCATCATAATCGTACTCATCTTCCACAATCATGTTGTGAAGAATGATGCACGTCATCATGATGGATCGAAGCGACTCTACATCAAACATTCTTGCAGCACCCCTAACAATAGCCCATCGAGCTTGGAGTATACCAAAACAACGCTTCACATCCTTCATGCATCCTTCTTGACATCTTGCAAAGTATTTTTCCTTTGCAGATCGTGGACGTGGCACTGTTTTGACAAACGATCCCCACCTTGGGTAAATGCCGTCTGCTAGATAATATGCCCCGTCGTACTGACGTCCGTTGACCCAGTATGTGACTTTCGGTGCCTTTCCTTGCAGGACGTCGTTGAACACTGAGGATTGGACAAGGACATTGAGATCATTTTGAGCACCAGGAGCTCCGAAAAAGGCGTGCCAGATCCATGTATCAAAAGATGCCACTGCCTCCAAAATGATACTTTTTGATCCTTTTCTGTCCCCATAAGCACCTTGCCATGCACTTGGACAGTTGTCCAGTGCATACAATCAATGCTTCCAATCATCCCTGGAAAACCTCGCATTTCACCGTTCTTCAGAAGCCTTTGCAAGTCATCAGGAGTAGGCCTCCGGAGGTACTCTGCAGTGTAAATAGATTCGATTGCCAAGCAAAATCTCATCAGGGACTCAAGAATGGTTGATTTTCTCATCCTCGTTATCTCGTCCACTTGGTCTGTAGCTGCTCCATATGCAAGCATCCGCAAGGCAACAGTAATTTTTTGCTCAGGCAGGAGACCCATAACACCAAAAGCATTTGCCTTTTGCACAAAGTAAGAATCATGGTTGCAAACAGCGCCCATGATTTTGTTGAACAAATGTCGTTCCATTCTAAAATGACGTCGGAAGTACATATCAGGGAATGCACTGTTACAGACAAAATAATCGTCCAACAGCTCCTGACCTCGTCGTTGCCTGTTTCTATCAATGTTGACAACACGGTTGGCCCTGGAGGTGTGAGCCACAGCTTGGATGACTTGAGGGGAATGTGAGGCTCTTGCCATTCGAGATTCGTCATCTCTCCGTCTACGCTCGTCATCCTCTTCCATCTGATTTTCGGCCCAATCCCCGCCATTGAACGTTGCTTCTGATTGGTTAAACAATTCTTCCTCTTCTTGATCGATTTCCCACATCATCTTTGAAGAAGAAGAAGAAGACATTGTAAAAGAAGGAAGCAGAAACTATGAATAATGATAGGGATTTTGGTGAAGAAGGAAGTAGAAACTATGAATGGTGGTGTGAGATTTCTGAGGATGGATGGTGGATTATATGGAGGATTCAGAACGGATTAGGTTGTTGATAATGCCACGTGGCATGCCGCCATTCGTTAAAAATCTGGTGGAAATCTGTCATCAATGAGTGTAATCGGGTTGTGACACGTGGCACAACGTGATTCGTTAAAAATCTTATCGGAAATCCATCACCAATAATTGTCTTTTCAGATTATGACACGTGGCGCAATGAGAACGATTAAAAATTTTATCCTATATAACAAATAAAATTATTTTGAATTATTTTATAAATAAATAAATAAATACAAATATTTTATTGTTATTGGTTTTTCGGATAATGACACGTGGCGCAACGAGAACGATTAAAAATCTTATCCGAAATTACAAATAAAATTATTATGTATTATTTTATAAATATAAAAAATACTAATATTTTATTGTCAATTGCCAGGGCAATTTAATTGTAGGGGTGGAGATGTAAAAAGCAATTGACAGGGGAATACACTGTTCATTAGAGGCAATTACTGTTCATTGGGGTGGATTGAATAGTGATTGCCTGAGGGGAGGTGGGCAACACTGGAGTTGCTCTAACAAGCAACTAGTCAGGTGAAAATTTACTGGGGGTACAGTAGGGCATACTGAGGCCCACGAGACTGCTGGAAGGGTTTTTGTGGCCTTAAGGGCTATTGTTGCCCAATGACACAACAAAAGTAAATGTTGGTTTTTATTTTTGAGAATTGTTATTAGCACTTCAAAAATTTAATTTTGAACTCCAATGACACACTCCGACTCGAATATCCCGAAGGGTACCGAAATCGAGGCATGCTGGCCGACACCCTGGAGGGTGACGAAAGCCATGTCATGCAGACTAAGTGGAATTTCTAAATAAAATAAAACCAAGTCTGGAATTATTAAAATCATGTAGTAGAGTACGTAGAAGTACGAGTAGAACCCTTGATACATAGCATGAGATGTTCAGAGCATAGATAAAAATACAGTAAAGAAAGTACGAATTATTCCCATCCTGAATAGAATGGATAAAACATACTAGTAGGAGGAAGAAGTCCTACATTTATCTAGTGCGAAAGTCGTAAACACCAGAATGGTCGTGCTCACCACTAATCCAGCTACTACATCCTGGAGGGGCGCAAAACAGAAGGTGTGAGTGGGCAAAAATAAACATTTCTAAAACCTTTGTTTTTCATAACATAATAACCCCTCTTTTAACATTCAAATATAGTTTCTCAAAATCATACGACGTATAGTATGAAAACCATCTAAGATAAGGTTAAACACCTTTACCTTAACATAATATAATATTCGTCATCAAAACAGTATAAAGGCAACAAGGCCAAAGGTATAAGTAAATACCAAACTTCTCAACACATAGCATACTCAACAACATAGAAATATATAATATGATATGCTCATCGACATATGCAAACACACAAGCCCATGAGGAAAGTAGCTACATGGAACAAGCTGGGTGTAATAAATATATGCTCGGTACTACGATCACGTGAAGCTGGCGCTAAGCGCATCACATACAAGTCCTAGCTGCCTAATGCAGACTAGTACAAGTTGGCACCTACAATGGATCCAAAGTGAGCATAACGGTGCAAATGTGAACATACATGTGAAGGTTGGTCCTGACCCGGACGAGTACTAGACAACGGTGAATGCATGTATGATGAGCAGATAATAAACACATGATCATGCCATTGCAGTTTCACAAGTCTCAACATAATATAATTTCTTTATACTTAAATCATAAGTAAAAGCATGGCATGATAGAAAATAAGTCATGAAATCACAGTGAGAAATAATATAAATAATATTAGTTTCTCAAAACAAAGCCCACTCATTGATATTTAGTTAGGTCATAGCCGTCTTGCCTTGCCTGACCCATGTACTTCTCGTGTTAAGTCTCACCTATCACTATAGTAATGATTAAACTCATAAAGGTTACTAATTAAATTAATAAATGACATTAATCATTGGTTTGCTCAACACGGAGGTCCAAAACATTCCGAAAAATATCATACGTACTGCCCTGAGGTAGTATGCGTTGCCACAAGTCGCCTCGTGTCGACTGAAGTCGAAAAAGTGCTCCCACGCGCCCACACACGCGACTCACCCGCGGGCCTGCCTCGGCTCACGTGCAGTCAAACAGAGTCGGTCAAACTAACAACGTTAGTTGACGCCGTTAGATTTAACGGAAGATTTTAGCATCTCCGTTAAATCTGACGGAATATTCCTAACAGCGTTAAAAAAATATTCCAGGAATATTCTCTGATATGGACCAGTTGCTGCCGTCAGCAATGACGTCACAGGCCGGTCCGACCTGTCGCCGCTGCAACTATCTCCGGCAGCTGGCGCCGCCACCGGCCAGCTTGCCGGAAAACTGGGAAATTTTCTAAAATTCACAACTTCTTCATTTCACAACCATTTTACACGATCCACACGTCAAAATGAAGCTAGAGAGAAGGAGAACACGATTTTATCTATTTGGAGTCCAAAAATTGGTCGGAAATGGCTGGAAAACCTCGGTTTACGAACGAAGTCCGATCTACCTCAAAACACAACCAAATAACACGATCTTACTATGAAAATCTATCTACTCAACACGAGGAAACTAAAGGTGGTGGTTAGGAACCTCACCTAGGTCGGTATTTTCAAGAAACTCGCCAGAAAAGTCCGGTTCTTCCGTGTGCGATTCCCGCCAAACGGTAAAGAATTTGGGCAAACGGCTTGCACCGTTAAACTCAGTGAGTTACAACGAACAAGATGTTATTGATGGTTTGGCTCGGTTCGACGGATTTTGTGTGGCCACTGTGTGCACAGTGAAGTTTTCTTACGGGGGGAAGAAAGAAGAAGGCAGAAAAGAAGAGTGAGGGGAAAAGAAAGAGATCAGGGGAAAAAGAAAGAAGGAATTTTTCCCAAATTAGGCCAAGCAACTGGATACCCGCACCACCATATTTCTATAACAAGAAATAATATTCAAACGTACGTAACGTTTCCGTTACACGTCGGATTTTCGTCTCATTTGCGCTCACGCGCTCATAGAAAAGAGTAATTCCTAAATACAACAAGTAAGAATTCAAAATTCATAAAGAGATCAAACGTCCATATAAGACTTCCACTTAACCCGTTCAGAAAATAAAATACAATAAAATTAGGGACGGGTCGTTACATCCAAACTTTTTTATATTTAGAAAGAAAAATATTCATACAAGGAGTGCAGAATTAAATTTTAGACTGCCTTGCCTTATTTTTTGGGTAAAAGTAATAATTTCCTGGGTAGAATATATTGGGCCATGAGGTTGGGCTAAATTATATCATAACCAGGCCTTCCCATTGGGATCTATAGCCCAAAACCCGTCTCCTTGAAAAGCTGGTGAAGACAATCAATTCAATTCCGTTTTATTTTTCCCAGCCAAAAACATTATCCAAATTTCCCCCAATTGGCCGGAAGAACTATAACAAAGTTGCAAAGATAATAAAAATAAAACCATCTTTTTTTCTGCTAAGTAGTTGGGATTTCACAATGTGGT
The DNA here is from genome assembly GCA_018257905.1 of Gillenia trifoliata. NCBI lineage: Eukaryota > Viridiplantae > Streptophyta > Magnoliopsida > Rosales > Rosaceae > Gillenia > Gillenia trifoliata. The sequence continues at coordinate 9,425,669 of CM031081.1, read as the reverse complement.
GCATGCAATTTCACCCAGCATTGCTTCCTCTGCATACCCAGCAAAACCAAAGACAGCAGCTGCTGGGTACATATTCCACTAAGCTTGCTGCAGCACCACAGAGGCAGCAACACTTGCTCTCACCAAGGACCAAGGCCATGCAAAATGCTGTTACTTTTCTTGGTGTCACTCCCCCTGCAAAATCTGGTGGAGACATTTCTGTCCTCCTTCAAACCGGGTACTTGTTTTCTCACCTTCTGAAATAAAATTTCTTTTTTTTTTGAACTTTTTGAGAAATTATGCTTTCTAAATTTTTTTTTATCTGAAATTTTCTTGTGTGTTTTGGTTTGTGTTGCAGTGGCGTGCTTCTTTTGGTTTACTTGTTTTCCAACTTCGTAGTGCCGGTTCTCATTTCGAAATATTTCGGGTTCGATAAGGTGGGTGAAGAAGAAGAAGATGAAGACGATGACGACCTATTTAAAAGGTGAAGACCAGCACAAGGTCAGGCAGTCGATCGAGCTCCGGAAGGAAAGTGGTTTCAAGAAAATGTCATGATTTTTTTTTACTGTACAAGTTCGCTTTGGGTTTTGACTTGGATTGGGAGGAGGGTACAAATAATGACAAATGTGATTTCTAATGAGCTAGATTAAAATTTTGATATAAGTTTATGACTGTTGGTCTGTCAATTTGCTGCCTAAAACACTAGTACGACGTTTCTCCCTTCTTATGGAGAAATTTTTCAAAATGCCTGATCGATATTCAAGCGGGTACTCCACATTTTATAATATAAGTAGAGATACATAAAAAAGTACATCATTTTTTCCACTTGCATTATGACATGTGAAATACCTCTTAAATAACCAGCACTTAGAAAAAAAAACTCTCCTTCTTGTGCCATTTTTGGTAACATCCATAATTTTAATGACAAATATGAGAAGATTAAGGGTTTTTTTAAGTCTTTCATTGATGGATTGAGAAACGAGAGTACATTTTTATACAAATGAAGGGGAAAGAGAATCAAAGGAAAAATCTCAAACGCAAGATGAGATGCTCTTAACCACTTGAGCTACAATTTAAATATGTTGTGAGAAAAAAAAAAGACGACCAAGTAGACCGAAAAAAAAAACAAGGGTAATTTATATTTTTCATTGTTCAGTATTCAGAAAATAAATTCATTTAAATTGTGGCTAATGGTAAACCCCCCATTAGCTCGTTTTGCTCAAAAAATTTACAATTACCAGCAAAATCAAGCCTGTTTTTAACCAATAAATAAATAAAAATAAGGAAAAAAAGAATAATCTCTAAACAACTGTCCAATCATTCTCAACTGTATTCGAAGATTTTTCAACAGGAGGAGATGTATTCTCAGGCTTCGAAGATTTTTCCGCAGGAGATGTATTTTCAGGCTTGGGGGGCTTTTTCGAAAATAATGATGACTTGTTGTCGAAGAAACTTGAAAACGGTTGGCCACCGGGGCTTGTCGAGTTTTTCAGGTCCTTTGAAGCTGATTTCCTCAACTGTCTGTCTTTGCCACCAAAGTTGAGGGTAAGCCTCCTAAAACGCCGTTTTGGTTCGCCAGAAGGGGTCGTCGATTCATCTGGCTGCTTCATTGCTCTTAGTGCTTCCTCTGGATTGACTAACATAGTCTCCACTGTTTCATATACCTGTACCGAGCATTGACTAACTAAATATCAAACTCAAATTTGGGTAGCAAATAAATTTATATCCTTATTGCCCCAACTCTGAACCCAAATCCGACCCAAAATTTCAAAGAAAAAAAAATTATAATTCTTTATTTACCTAAATTGTGCAGCACAGACATCACGAAATAAAAATGCATAATAGCTTCGACAAATTTGTAAACTTCAAATTCGATAGCACCCGTTATATTTCAGGAAAGAGGAAAATAATAATTTAAAATTATTTATTAAATAGGTGATAGCTACCTAGGCATAGGTTCGAAGGATAGAGAATAATCAAACAATATTCTTGTTCCTAATTGTAGATGAACTCATCTTCTCTTATGATAACGACAAAATTATCAACAAATTTTATTGCCTGAAAATAGTCCTTTTTTGGTTTTCTAAAGTATCCGTTCTACGAGTGGATGACAGCTTCGACATATATCTCTGATCGGGCATCCACGAGTACCAAAGTTTGTCAAAGTAAACTTTAAATCGCCTGCGAAGGCTTTATCATTCTAGACTCTCGTCGAACTGACATAAATTATAACAATCAACCTTTGGTTTAGCAATATGAATCCATCTTACCTGGCAAAGCTCATCGACCTTCTCAGTCCAGGTGCTGCTTTGACAAGTGGAAACAACATATTCCTTGCATTCATAAAACAGCTTCGAAAAATCATTACTAGTGGACAGTTTGGCCTCAGCAATTACAAATCCTAAACCAAGCTGGATGATGCAGAATGGGCATCGTTAGAACAGTATAGAAGCAGCGGCAATGTATACATATTAAATGACATTAAAAACAAGCAAGCATAATTACATAAAAATGAACTTACCAAAGAAACAAACAGCTGCTGAAAAAGCTCGGAAGGTGATATGTCCTCAAAACCATCCAGAATACCTTCCCTGCAGGATTAATACGCAATGCTATTAATGTTAGACAGCAGTCTTTACTAAAACCAAAAACAGATGGGACAAAATGAGCATTAGTTTTACTAACTTACACTGCTAAATCCTCATCAAAGAGGGGTGCTTGTTTAACTGCTGGAACGGGTTTGCATGTACCCCAAAACTCACGCCACAAATTGCCTAACATCAAGGCATAACCGTATGAAATTTCATATGAGAGTTAAATACATGGTGGTACTTGCAACTCTAAACGCCTGTATGCATTATAAAGTTTAACAAAATAATAAATAGATAAAATGGCTTGCTTCCCTACGGTAAGCATCCATATTCCAGGCAATAATATGATAGACCGGTCACCTTCTAAGCAATTTCTCCCATATATACATACATAGAGTAAGTGTTGCAATTGTAAAATATCTGACTGACAATATGCACTAAACCAAAGTATTATTTTAAGCAAAGTAATTTGCAGTCTGTTTTATGCATTCAACATCCTCTTACTGTTAACTTGGATACACAAAGCTGTTATGTGACAAACTATATAGAAATGGAAAGACAGGAAGAGGTGGCACCTTCTTTTTGCATTCGGCTACTGAGATAGCCTCTTGTGGACAATGCATCACTACCATCAAAAGAGTCATTAGCCTCATCACTTGGCTCAGTCTCTGTCCAGTCAGGAGGGGAGTGCCATCTCACAAAGTCTTCCAAAATACAACCAGGATTTGCAGCCTACATATCATAATTAGCAGAACTTAGTTAACCTGAGGAGTCAACACATAGCATTCAGTGCATCTATAAGACTTTCATTAGGGTTAACCTTGAAAGCCTGCATGTCAGAGAGGAGTTGAGAACATCCAGCACCAACACTGACCATAAAAGATAAGGCAAATTGTCAAACAATATCTAGATTAATAAGATTAAAAGTATGCATGTTTACTGTGATGTATATGTATATGTTCAGAGAACTAGGAAAAAAATAGACTAGCTTTAAAGCAAAATACCGAATGTTTCTTGAAATCCGAAATGACTAAGAATTAACTCAAATACAGACCTTCCTGTTCGAAGCACAAACTCCTCATTTTCTTTGATAAGATCTTCAGTAAGCAAAGGTCCTTCCTACATGTAATAATGCGTATATATGATATATCTCATTTTATGGAGGCAAGTTAAAACAGTAGTCCTTGAAGAACAATTTATTAAAACGTACCTGGGTCACAGGGGAGTACACAGGTTCACCAGTTTCCAACATTGTCAGGTTGCCAGATGGCCTATCAGCACCTAGTCGGAGGACAAGTTCCCCAGTGCTTAACTTAGCATACAAAATATGGCCTGCGGGATTGTCTTTGGAAAGAGCAGATTCTTCTGCATTTGGACTAGCTTCCCTTATTACAAAGTCTAATGTTTCAGTAGCAATATCACGACGCCTTTTCCTGGAAACACAACAGTTCATAACTTGCAACCGCTGATACATAAGACAGGAATTCAGATCTGGAATCTCATCCAAGGGGATGCTAGGCACATGTTCTTCTTCAGACCATATTCTTCTCAGCTGCATGTGAAAGAAATTCAAATCAACAAAACACTAATGATAAAACAGCATATTATGTATTCAATTTAAGTGAAGCAAAAAAGCCATAAAATTTAAGAGGATAGAAAACTTTCTGGCTAGAATTTTACTCAGCAGGATAATATTGCACTAAAATGTGATAATTAAAACGTGATAACCCAGGATAATATTGTACCTGAAACTGAACCCAATTTCTTCTTATTCAGTTTAAGATAATAAGTTTATGCTCAAGATCACAAAACACTCAAACCTAGACACAAAAACTTATTCAAAGTGGTGTATTTCCAGAATATATATAACGTGTTATGGTTGCAATACAGGAAGTCAGAAGTGTCGGATCATATTTCGCTTTTTCTTTTCACTGTAAGTCATTGGAAAAAGCTCAAAGAACTCATATTTATTGTTTACAGAACTTACTTCAACAACAACTCTGCACCAAAACAGAGTCATTTTCTTGAGGGTTCTGAAGCTCCCAATGACTTCAGCTAACTTAACAACAAGGCTTTCAGGAGGAGCACCATGAATATCTCTTGGCAAAGATGCTGTGGTAGTTGCCTCTGAACCAGAATCCATCTTCCGTCTTAGAAAATTCCCCTCTGCGAATATCTTGCAAATATTACAATGGAAGTGAAAGATCATAACACGATAATAAAAAAATTAGGAATAAGAAAAACCAACAGGAAGTAGCAGTCATGAGGTCATCTAACGTATGAATCTACCTGCATCAAACAGAGAGTGGATCAACGCTAGGACCTTCTCGTTATTACAAAAATCAGATGGCTTTTCATCCTTTTCACGAAGCACTAATGACTTCACTGCAGAGAGACTCAGACCCGCTCTCTCCCTGACAGGTGAGGAACTTCCTGATGATGCCAAAAAATCTTTCAATGACTTGGACTTCTTTCCAGCCCTGGATTAAGTTTCCAAAATATTTAGGGCAGAAGGTTAGGTTGTCATGTACAAACTGAAAACTTATATTGATATGTTATAGCAAGAGACTTTCAGGTTATAGAAAAGAACATTCACTTCCCATGATAAGATTCCAAGACTACTGATATTTGTTTAACACAGGCCCCATAAGAAAAGGGATCCCCATTTTTGACAAGAAATTGGGACTAGTAGCAGGGCCCATTCCACATTCGTTAACAATTCCCAGCCATCTATTATTTTAGTCTCCATTCATAGATTTTCCTTACAAAAAAAATAAGCTCGATCCGAAATTTTTTACCCATTTGAATCTCATGATGAACTTTCAACGTTTGTTAAAACAATATGCTCGTCAATTTCTTAGCACAATTAGATGACTGAATCATTTCCGATTTGGCTAATATTATGCAAGGATGATCTTTGAAGTGAAACTTGAAAAAAGACGGTTTGGATCATTAAAATTCAATGTGAAATGGGCCTCACACGTAATTCCCATTTCTTACAAAAAAACGAGGATCCCTTTCTTTAAGGGACCTGTCGTTTAAGATATAAACATATTCACAATGTTGAAAGACTACAATTGAACAATTTTCCTAACATAAGTGAACTCCAAAAGTTGTAAAGATTTCATAAGTTTATTGGGGAAGTGTTAGAGAAGAAGACCTGTTAAGGCAAATGAATCTCAAGAATGCAAAGACTTACTCCACAGCTGTAGCCAATTGCCTCAGAACAGATAATGGAGGAATCACAATGTTGTCTGACACTAAGCTTTCAACTGATGGAATCATCTCTGCCCCCTTACAAATATCAAATCCCGATTTATTATCAAAGAAAAAACAATTAATTGAAACAAAAGGACAAATAAATCAGTAATTACAGTTATCAATCACAAACTTCCAGGTTAGGCATGGCACAAATTGGATGATAATCATGTTTTGTTCTTGTTATCTATCAGCTTGGCACAAGTGAAAGTGTTTTACCATCGTTATCGGTTACTGAGTGTGTATCACTAAATTTTCATAACATGTACAGGAACAAACACCTGATTTAAAACTTCAGTTGCCTTTCCTAAGACAAGAACAAAACCAGAAATCGAATAATTTACCTTTTCATTCGTGAATGTGATGTGATTATGTATTGATGATCTAAAAATAAGACGGAAATCTTAGAAAACAAACCATTATAACGTGTAGACACAGAAACAAAAGACATAAAGAAGCAAACTTACCTTTGCTTCAATATCGTTTTTCATGTTCAGCAGGTACAAATTTTCATCATAAAACGGAACTGCCATGGAAGAATACTCAGCCTTCTCGGTATCTTCACCTCCTTTCTTCCCTATTCCAATGTTCCTAAATCTATCCTGCCAATCTTGCTTTGTCCCTATGTTCGGTGGTCTCCACCTAAGATGCTTCGATTCATGCGAGCCCTGTATTATTTCATTTCCAAGCAATTGAAATCAAACAACCCTAAAAAATCGCAAATTATCAAAAACTTTTACTCAAGTAAGCCAGATTTCACAATGTAGCTTCTTTTTCTCTGTTTTTTCTCAGCAACCAAACAGAAAATGATCAAAAAACTGCTCCTAATTCCTAAACCAAACACCGAAAAGCGAAATCCTATGAAACTTAAACCGATTGATCCTACATTTCCAATCCAAAACAATAAAAAACAAAACAATTAAATCAAAGCCAATTTGAAATTATAGAAAAAATAACAACAAACTCACCTTTGACTCGCCCTCCTCCCTCGGCGATTCATAATCGGCGTGATCGATCGAATTCCTCGGCGATTGCTTGTCAGAATCTTCACCGATTCAACACCAAATTACCAAAAAATCAAACAACATTTATAATCCGAAATTAAGAATTCAAATCCCGAAAAACAAAACAAAAATAGCATTGGGGAAAAGTCAAATGGAAGTCTGGGGGCAGTAAAAAATAGTAAACGGAGAAAATACGGTTTGAGTGAATGAGATTAAAAATAAAATTGACCTCGATCGGGCTTTAAGTCAGAGAGAACTCGCTCCGCTTTAGCCGCCGCAGAATGGAAGGCGGTCCTCGCTTTGGATACAAAGGAGGGCGACTCCATATCCTGCGCCGGGGGTGCGCAGGTTAAGAGAACTCAGTCTGCGAGTACTAGTACTACTGCGCCAGAGGAGGAGTCCATGTTTGTAGCTGTCGAGAGAGATGTGGGGAAGGAAATGGCATTTGTATACACAGAGAGAGACTCTCAAACTCGGATGCTTTTTATATTTTTATATTTTTGTTTTTTGGAATTTATTATTTTTCCTAAGATTTTGTATTTGTTGTTTTTTTTAATTAAATGAGATACGAAATTTGACGAGAAAATAATTACGGGACGTTTTTTACGCCGTCAGCCTGGTCAGTGTTTTTTGTAGAGACGTTAGAGCAACTCCACCCTGTCCACTTTTCGTCAGGCAATCACTATTCAATCCACCCTAATGAACAGTAACTGCTCTAATGAATAGTGTATTTTCCTGACAATTGCTTTTTTCATCTCCACCCTTACAATTAAATTGCCCTGGCAATTGGCAATTAAATATTAGTATTATTTATACTCATTAAATAATACATAATAATTTTTATTTGTAATTTCGGATTAGATTTTTAATCGTTCTCGTTGCGCCACGTGTCATTATCCGAAAAAATCAATAACAATAAAATATTTGTATTTTTTATTTATTTATAAAATAGTTCAAAATAATTTTATTTGTTATATCGGATAAAAATTTTAATCGTTCTCAATGTGCCACGTGTTGTCATTTTTAATCGTACCTGCACCGGTTGTCATTTTTTTTGAAAAAAAATGGATTGAAACTTTGAGAGAAAGATATGAGAAAGCTTGAAAGATGTTGAGAAAATATGGAATTGTGGTGTAAGGTAGATGAAATTGCCAAGGTATTTATAGAAAAGTAAAAAAAAAATTTCTTGATTTTTACAGATTTTTAAATTTTTTTTATTCCCTTAATTAATCTCTGCCGTTGGATTTAACAAAATTTGAATTTCAACGCTCCAGATTGTGCCACGTGTCACAACGGTAACTTTTTTGAATTTTAAAACTTTTTTTTTGAATTTTTAAAGGAATTAATGTCAACCGTTGATCTGAGATCCAACGGTTGAGATTAAATCTTTTTTTTATTTTTATTACCGTTGAAGATCCAACAGTTCACATTAAAGAGCTGTTGAGATCTCACGGTCCAAGGGAAGCCACGTGGCTTCCCCCAACGGTAGGATTGTGAGTGGCCGACAGCGGGCCCCACGACTGCAGGGGCTGTCGGAGACGTGCCTCACGCAAAATTTTTTAATCCGCGTGGCTGACGCCAGGCTGACGTCAGCCACCTCGATGGCTTGGGCTATCAACTTTCCACTGGGCTGGAGCCCGAGCTCCACACGCACCCCGATGGACTTCCTTCTCCAGCCCACTCCCCCACACCCCCCCCAGCAACTGCTCCACAGCCCCCCAGCAATTTTCTGGGCTGGAGCTGCTCTTATACGTAGGGGTGGGGATTGGGTTGGACTTCAATTCATTGGCCAACTTAATACGCTCGAGTTGACAATATTAAAACTTATTTTCACCCAAAAAAATAAGCAAACTAACTCACCCAAATTATTTTAAAACAAGTTGGATTGGACAAGTTCCACGGGTTGGAATTGTTTACTTTCTTTTTTATTCATAAAATGAGTATAGGTGACAAATAATACAAAATTTGGTGTAATAAAATCATTATTTGTTACTTAAGATTTAAATTTCATTATTGAAATAGTTTAATTAAACAAGTGTGTATAATAACTATTAAATTTTACGTATGTCTATGCATCATAAAGAAGTCAAGAGAAAGCAAGAGAAGGTGGACTTAGCGAATGTCTAAGTATTGAGCAAGAGCGAAAAATATAAGGCTGAATTTCGCTCATGTTATGAGAAAAATTTGCATGGAACGGGTTCACCACTACGTGACGTTCCGATCTAATAACACATTGCTATGTGGAGAAAAATTTGCACATGTCAATACATTATTGGACAACGAACGCCACGTGGCAGTGAATCCATTCCATGTAAGTGCTTCTTCTATGTTACAGTAGCCCCTTTCCCCCTCCTCCCTTTCTTCTACTTCGAGTTTCCTAAGCAATCCAAAATCTTGTGTCTTGAGCGGTTGGTATCCAAGCTGCACATTGTGTTGGACATCTTCGCTCAACTTGTGTATAATAACATACTTAAGGTTGGTTATGACAGAAGCAGCTCAGAGGTAAGGCAAACAAGGCTTGTGCCTTAGACCTCACTTTAAATTAGGCCTTATATTTTTTTTCATACCCTTATTTTATCATCTTGAAAATTTCATCATTCATTGCAAAACAAAAGAGAAAGAAAAAATAAAAAATTTCTCTTTTTCTTCTAAATCTTATCTCATGTTCCCTAAATTCATACTATTGTGGAGATTATTGGTAAATTAGATTAAAAATGTCTTTAATTTCACTAGTTTATTAAAAAATAATTATACTAAGAGCATCTCCAATCATGTTCTTTATTTTATAACAAAATTTTAGCTAAAACTATTAAAAAATTATTTTAGGAGCTTCTAAAAAAGTTATATTTCAATTATACTCCATACTTTAGAAAGCCATAATGACTATGAGTCAATAATTAACCAATATAAATTATTTATTTATTTAAAACAATTACCATTAATTATAGAAAGTCACTAGGAGCTCCTTCCTCCCTTTCCTATATTTAAGAGCTCCTATATGAATGATACGACCCGTCCTGGAAAATAACACTATTTTATTCCCGAAAGTGGAAAATGACCAAAATGCCCATGGTTGGGCAAAGGTTGACTTCTGTGTTGTGACACGTACGACCTTCTTCTTAGTATTTCCTTGTTGTACTCGCCGTTACGAGCACGTGGACGCGAACGGGACGAACTTCAGAGTTCGAACGAACGTTTTACGGGACGTTAATTTTATCGACGTTCCCGTAATTCTTTTAATTGGAATGTGTTTTGTAATTTGGTCCTTGGGCCGAGTGGACCCAGTAAGCCCACTGATTCACTCTGTCTCCCATGTCTCTCTGTCACTCTGTCTCCCATTTCTCTCTGTCTTCTCCCTCACACTCAATCTCTCTGCAATTCCTTCTTCCACCTTTTTTCCCCGAGAGCCAAACTCGGTGGCTTTCCCCGGCAATCATCACCATGACCCTTTTGATTCATCATCATCATATCCAAATCAACCCAGCAACCCAAAACGAGCCCTGTAACCCCAGTTTGAACCCCAGACCTGGAAACCCAAAAACTCCGGTGAGACCCCGAAGACTTTCCCGGCAAGTTCCCGATGAACCCAACCTCGATCCACCTTATTTTCATCACCATTCATCTCCTTGAGGTCCCTAGAACATTAATCAACCCTTGCATGCTGGAATTTAGCCTGGAATCGAAGGTTTTGAAGTCGGCCTTTTGGACCCGTGGCTTTCCTCCCTTTTTCCAGCCATCTCCAGCCACTTTTTAGCCCCCAAAGTGGTAAATTCTGATTCCTTGCTTTCCCAGCTTCATTTTGGTACCTATTTTGTGAAAATTGGTTGAAAATTGACTGAGTTATGCTTTGTTGAAGAATTCCTACGAATTTCCTAAATTCTGGCGAAATTCCGGCCGGCGGACGGTGGCCGGAAGTTGCAGCGGTCACCGGCGAGCTGGCGTCAGCCAACCGGTGATGACGTCATTAACCCGGTCCAACCCGGTCGGACCGGAGAATATTCCAAAGGTATATTCTGTTTCGTTAACTAACGATGTTAACGGAATATTCTAACGCCGTTAGAATATTCTGTTAACTTTAACGACTCGTGTCACCGGCGAGTGATCGGCGCGTGGCTGCACGTGGTAGACGGAAACGCGTGAGACCTCACAACGGCGCGTGGCGGCGCGTGAGGCCATTTGGTTGCGCGTGCGGCGGCCCACGACGGCGTTCTTGGGTTTTCCGACCCCGGAACTCCAAATTTGAGTTTCCGAACTCCGTTTTCTTCGTAGTTTTCAACTAAATTATTAATTATGGGTGTTCTAACTTTGGTTTGACAACCCGTGGAGTATAGAGAGCGTACAAACAAGCAATTTTGGCAATGGTCACTGTGAGTGGGCCATTTCTTTATTAAATTATATATTATATGTGTTTTAAGAAATGATATTTGTGCTTATACTTTGAAATGAGATTTACAATTATGTTGAAGTGAACCTTGGATTTAATTACTATCTTATATTTGGTTTACTTACTACGTTACTTGATTTTAGTATTTCAAGTATTTTAGCATATTATCAGTATTTCGGATACGGCATCAGGGAATACCTATTTAGAAGGTTTTATTACGAGATCTACTTTAGAAATGAAGTACCCCACTTTTTATATTAGAAATTATCCGTGGTATGTTTTCATACATGCTTAACTAGGAATGCTTACACGGATGTCTTTAGTACTGTCCGGGGCCAAGACCAGCTACACGTGTATGTTCACATTGCACCGACACGCTCACTTTGGATCCATCGTAGGTGCCAGTCTGTTCTAGTTGCCTTGGCATTCTAGAACTCGTTGTGACGCGTTTAGCGCCAACTTCACGTGTATGTAGTACATGAGCGTATTATTATTATTACACCCAGCTTGTTCATGGAAGAATATCTCTGCATGAACTCGTGTGTCTGCACTACCTACTGAGCGTATCCCGATTTTATATTGTGATTTATAATCGGATTTCACTGATGCCACGGAGGCTTGTGTTGTTATTGGATTTCTCGTATTATTTTTATACATATTGATTTCTGGGAAAGTATTTTATATTGAAGTGGTGGGTTTTTACCCGTTTTGGAAAACAAGTACTTTTCCGTCCTCAAACTATTTTTAATACCTACTATTGTAGTATGATTTTCAGAAATGATTTTCAGAACTATTACTGGTTTTTACAGCGAAGGGTTAGTACTTTCAGAAAAGAAAAGTTTTTAAAAAAACTATTGTTTATGGCCCACTCACCTTTCTGTTTTGCGCCCCTCCAGGTTTAGTAGGCTTGGAGCTGTTGACGTCGAGGCGCGGTAGCATAATCAGTGTAGGGAATCTCTCTAAGTTTTGTAGTCACTCAGTAAATTCTATCCGGCCAAATTTGTTATTCTTTTATTATTCTTTCTGGTTCACTCACACTTCAGCGCACTCGATATTTACTTTATTTAAAATTCTCTTTTATTTACATTTATTATTCCAAATGGCTTTCGCCACCTCACAAGGTGTCGGCCAGCACTCTCAGCTTTTTGGGTGTCCACCTGGACATCCGGGTCGGGGTGTGTCAATGAATCCCTATCTTAGAAGGTGAATATAGAGCATGATTGGAGTTGATTTTTTTGAAATCCTTCCTAAATTCTAGTTAGTTAGGATCTCATTTAAGGAGCCCATTGGAGATACTCTAAGGTACTAAATTAAAATTAAGGAGGCCTCATTGCATTTTCGTCTTAGGCCCCAGTTTGCATTGAAACGGCTCTAGGTCCTGATCTGTGTGACGACGTCGATTCAAGGCTGAACCAGTTGGAGTTTATGTGACAGACATCATTGGTAGGATCTTATTGAGTATTTTTGTGTGTCGTAGGTTTGATTCATTTAAAAACCTCACTAGGGTAAACCAAAGTGCTTCCCTATTGAGGTTTTTTGTAAGTCACCTTCGAGTGATTTTGTATTTATGTGTTATTGGCTCCTCCTGAATCTACTCTATTTCTGTAGGTATTGATTCCGCACTTTGAGGTGCGGCTGCTAATAATTTCAAAACTTGATTGCGTTTCATTAATGATTTCAAAACTTGATTGCATTTCATTACTTCTTCTCAATCTTGTCATTGTCTTGCCAACATATTAGCCATTATGATGGCTAAATGCGTGACCAAATTGGCATTGTATGGTGTTTCTTTGGTTAGAGGACTTCCGGATTTTATCCGCAATATTCGCCTTCAAGTTAATTTGTACATTTGCTTAACTTTTTCTGCATCTATCACAAAAGGTGTCACTTCCAACTGTTTCAATTCAAGCTCTCTATGTATTGAGTTTTGTCGTTTTGGTAAGGCATCTGGTCTTCCTTTCGGTCGGATCACCAAGAAATATTCAATCAATTAAATAAAAAATAAAAGTAAGAGTTCAAAATAAAATATCAACGTATTAAAAACAAAAGTGAAAAAAAACCAAAAATGGCCCAGATGATTAAAAGCAAAGATATACAATAAAATTACTAATCTTGTTTATACTTGTAAACAGGTGCCGTTGAAAATGCAATTAAGATGAGAAGAATTATGAATATAAACTGGAATAAGCATAAATAAAACCAGGGAAACTGATAAAAACCATAAAGCACAGCAATTAAACTAAAAATCATTTACTCACATTAAACTTCAAAAGGGATACAGGGAAAGCTACAGAGTAGTCTTGCAGACTCACGCTTACACACTTCACACTACTTGTACACTCAACACTTCAAACTTAGAGAGAGAGAGAGAGATTACAAAAGCTCGTCTAAATTTTTCGATGCCCTTCAAAGCAACTACGACGAGCATTAAATAGGCGAACTAGGAGTGTTGAAAAGTCAGCAAAAGGCAGCCTACACAAAGATGGGCGGCATCTTCACCTTTTGAGCTGGCAAAAGCAACGGCCCTAAAAAAGCCGACGCAAACAGACAAAATAAAATGGCTACAGTAAAAGTAGCCGACGCTAAAAACAAAAAACTTTACAAAAGATTACAACGACTTTCAGTCTAAGCGAATCACTTTTTCTTGAGTGGGGGAAGGATACCGAAGCAGTCATCTTCTTTCATATCAACGTCACTGTCAACTGCTTGTGAGGAAAAGGAGTCGGTCACATCAAGAGCAAATAATTCAAGCACCTTCTTTTTTAACTCAGCTTCAAAGGAAGATCCAGTAGATTTTACCAAAGAAGAAATGAGGGCTTCACGGGAAGAAGGATCAGCTTGAGATGTCGATGAGATCGGCTTTAAGGAGCATTCACAAATAACATTTTTACTGCGGAAGTTTTTTACCTCCAAATGGGTAATGATAAACTTGTCCCACCACCTGATAAAAATGTTCCTTACTAGCTGCGGGAGATAAATAGGATGCTCTTCCTCGTTAGAATCAAAACCGTAGGACCATTTCAAGATCCAGGGGAGTTCGTACAGAATCACGAACCACATGAATAAAAATCCTTTTTCAGGAAAGTTTATATTTTCTTTTAGAAAGATTTCAAAGGAGCACGCCACCTCAACAAAATTTTTAGTCTAGAAAGATTATAAGTAAGAAGCCCACCTGTAAAGGTTAGTAAGTCCTAGAGAAGGCAGTGTTAGCAGAGGCAGGAAATTGAACTTAGTTTAGTACTCGAACTCAAGAAAATGGCAAGTCTATTCAGATCATTCAGTAAGAGATCTACAGGTAACAGTGAGTGCTCTACTTCTGAATCAAGCACTTATGATTTAAAAGTAAAAAATACAGAAGAAACTACTATTCTCAACGTTGAAAAAGATTTGGAGAATTGGAATATACCCAAGGTACCTACTTATGATATCTATAAGAAGGGAACCTTTGAGTTTCGTTCTGATTATGCTATTAAAACGGTTGAAAAAACCATTTCTGTTACTGACTGCGCTGCTGAGTTTTCTATGTTAGCACAGAGACAAATTGATGAAGCCCTGAAACGAGGACATAACTATTTGCATATCGGATTAGTACAAATAGCAGTAAAACCTTTAACCCGAACGGGGTTAAACACTTCAATCCTTGTCAGTCTGAGAGACAAGAGGCACAAAAAATATGTGGATTCCATGTTAGGCCTGGTCGAATCTTCTCTTAGTGAAGGACCAATTTATTTTAACTGTTATCCAAATTTTTCAGTTTCCTTATCTAATCCAGGTGTGTTAAAGGCCCTTACTTTGAGCATTGATACTCAAGGGTATGACATGGAACAAGGGTCTCAAAATCTTGCTATTATTTTTCGTATTTGTTGCAAAGTAATGAATACGATAGCTCCTAGAGCAAAAATAATGGACAAGAAAGGACATACAACGTTGTTCCAAACTAACCTTGGCAGGTCAAATACTGTGGTACCAAAACTGATCAGATGGAATGAAGTGACTCTACCTGAAAGATGGATCCTACCAGAAGCAACGATGGCAAAACCACTTCAAAATAGGGAACCATCACGAATCAATCAATTTGATGATGGGGACATAAAAATACACTTCTCCAACACCAGATCTACTAGGGTAAGTGTGGATTCTTCAAGAAGAAGTATAGATTCTTTTAAAACTGCTAGACCAAAATTTTTAAGATCTGTTTCTTCAAAATTCACTGAGCCATTTGATGCAGAACATAATGAGACTCTATTGAGAGGCTTAAGGAGGACGAATGAACAAATTCAGATCCCCTTATATAGAGAAGGACCAATCAAGTCACCAGAACGAAGAGTTCCCATCCAACCGGAACCGGTGTGGGATGATGTTGAATCCACCATAAATGTTCTCTCGACTTTTGAAATTGATTATGCGTTTCATACTAAGGAATATTTGCATGCTGATAACGTAGCAAAAAGAGATTGGTTGGAAAAGACTTATAGTCTAGATTCAATTAGACATCTTCATAAATTACATCATAAGTTTATGAAAGAAAAAATGTTTAATTGTTGTTTCTTCTCCTGGTTTGAATATCATGCTAAAAAGAAGTGTTTACCTGACTATATGGAATGCATTAGTGTGGTAAGCAATCCTTTTAAAACATATAACACTAAAGCAGGAAAAGAACAGAAAGCCATCCATCTGCCAGAAACGGCGATTGTCATCAATAAGCAAGGAACCCTTGCTGCTCCCTACAAAGATACCAGCGAAGAAGGTAAGTCTGCAGAGTTGGCAACAATTATTCAGCAGAATAACTATACTAATTTATTTTTGCAGTCACTCGGAAATCAAACCTCCTGGATAGAAACATCTTTGGAATCCTCAAAAGCAACATGAAGTTCAAATTTGCAAAAGAAGGTAGGAAAACCGTTGGTAAGTTCGAATATGACTTCTTTGAAAGGTTTTAATGCGAATAATAAAGATGATGAATTTATTGATGCTCTAGCTGAAAGACTAAGTTCTATAAGTAAAGGAAAAGGTCTAAATATTTCTGTTATAACTGAAGAAGAAAAGATAGCAGAATTAGAAGAGCAATTTTACCCTGATACAGGAATAAATAAAATTGATTATGGTGAGACCAACTGCTAATACTAAGAATTATTACGCCAGACCTAGTCCAGTTGACTTACAATTTGAAGAAAATAATTGGAGTAATCAGGTTCGCTATGATGGGAAAGCCATAGTTGAATGGAACATAGATGGCTATAGTGAGTATCAAATTCTTAATACTATGAGACATATATGATGATTTTTGCAGCTGCAGCAAGAATGACCACTAATTCTGATAGAGCAGTGGCCCTTGCTATAGTTACGGGATTCATTGGACAGCTTAGAGGTTGGTGGGAATTTAATTTAAGTCCCATAGCTAAAAGCCAGATAATGGATGCAGTAACCGAAGACGGTTCTGAAGATGCAGTTCATACTTTAGTTTTCACTATTATTTTGCATTTTCTGGGAATTACAGCAGTCCATGATGATAGGACTAGAGAATTGCTGATTAATTTAAAATGTCCATCTCTGTCACATTTTAAGTGGTATAAGGATGTTTTTTATTCTCGGTTATTCACTAGGTCTGACTGTCATGAAAATTTTTGGAAAGAAAAATACATTTCAGGATTACCCTCTTTATTTGCGGAAAAGGTGCGCATCAAACTAAAAAACAAAGGGGGAGGACATTTGGGCTATGAAAATTATACCTATGGAGAATTGACTTCAGAAATCTGCGCTGAAGGTATAGCGCTTTGTAACGATCTTAAACTCAGGAAGCAACTGAAGAAGCAGAAGGCAGAAGGAAGTAGAGAATTGGGAGACTTCTGTGAACAATTTGGTTACGAATCAAATCAACTGTCGGGGAAAAAGCTTCAAAAGAAAAAGAAATTTCATAAGTTCCAGAAAAAGCGCCAAGACGAACCATTTAATACAAAGCCACGAACCTTTAGAAAAGGTAAAATGGGTAAGTATAGAAAGGTTAACAATTTTTCAAAAATCTAAACTTGTTTGTTTCAAATGTGGAAAAATAGGCCATAAAGCTAACGAGTGCAGATTGAAAGACAAGATCAATAATCTAACAATTGAAGAAAGCCTTAAAGAACAATTGAAAAGCTTGTTGTTAGAATCATCTGACTCTGAAGAAGATATTGCGGCTCTTGATAATGAAGAACTATTCGAGTCTAGCACTGATGGAGGCACTACCGAAGAAGATAGCGAGTGCAATTGCAATAATCTTCAGATTTGTGTTCTAACCGCTGAAGAAAATCTGGTACTTGATCTAATTGATAGGATTGAAAATCCTGAAGAAAGAAGAGTTCAGTTAGAAAAATACTTGACTCTAGCTAAAGAAAAGGAAGTGGTTAAAACAGTTGAGAAAAAACCAGTCCCTTCTTATGATCTCAAGACAGTCTTTGAAAGAATACAAAAGAAGCAAAAGAAGGAACCATCCTTGGCAGATTTACAGTTTGAAATAAAGACCACAAAAGAAGAGCTGAAAGCCCTAAAGGAAAGAGTGCAAAAATTGGAAGTCTTCCAAGATTCAAATGGAGAATCTAGTGAAGAGGGTTCAGAATCACATTTCGACAACATGTTTGATAACTTCAATAAAAGAAATAATGAACCCATCGAACTAGAACCAGAAATTGCAGCTCTAAGGTATGTTAATAGTATTGATAAAGTAACAACTCAAAAATGGTTTTCTATTGTTACTTTTATTATTAACAAATCTTATAAGTTTTCTCTAGAAACCTTGATAGACACAGGCGCTGATCTCAACTGTATAAGAGAAGGGGTTATACCCACAAAATACTTCTCTAAAACCAAGCAAGGTCTGAAGAACGCTAATAGCCAACCCATGAATATTCAATTCAAGGTGTCAGACGCTGCAGTTCTACAAAATGGAGTTTGCTTCGAGACCCCTTTTGTTATGGTAAAAGGTTTGAGTCATTTTATAATTTTAGGAACACCTTTTATCAACATGCTTTATCCATTTTCAGTTTTTGATTTAGGAATTGAAACAAAGGTTGATGGTATTACTGTATTGTTTGAATTTTCTAGAAAACCGCATGATCAATACATTAATACTATACAACAAAAAATTGTTAATAAAGAGCAATTTTTGTGTTCCCTTAAGGAAGAAATTCATTATAAAAGGACTAAAGAACAATTACTGAAGAAAGAAATTTCTGATAGAATTGAGTCTATTAAAAATAATTTCGAACAACAAGTTTGTGCTGATTTACCAAGTGCTTTTTGGGAAAGGAAAAAGCACATTGTTCAGCTTCCTTATGAACCAGGTTTTGAAGAAAGCAAGATACCGACCAAAGCAAGACCCATCCAGATAAACAGCAGATTGATGGAAATCTGTAAAAAAGAAATAGCTGAGCTTCTTGAAAAGAAGTTGATACGGAAAAGTATGTCCCCATGGAGTTGTTCAGCCTTTTATGTGGAAAATGCAGCCGAACTTGAAAGAGGAGTTCCCAGGTTAGTAATTAATTATAAACCCTTAAATAAGGCTCTTAAGTGGGTTCGTTATCCGATCCCAAATAAGAAGAATTTGTTAGACAGGGTTAATAATTCAATTATCTTCTCAAAGTTCGATATGAAATCTGGATATTGGCAAATCCAGATAGATGAAAAAGACAAATACAAGACTGCATTTAACGTTCCTTTCGGACAATTTGAGTGGAATGTTATGCCCTTTGGATTGAAGAATGCTTCTTCAGAGTTTCAAAATATAATGAATGAAATCTTTAACCCTTACTCTACCTTTACTATTGTTTACATTGATGATGTGTTGGTTTTCTCTAACTCAATTGACCAACATTTCAAACATCTGTTCACTTTCTTAAAGGTAGTTAAGAATGCAGGGTTAGTAGTGTCTGCTAAGAAGATGAAACTTTTCCAAACAAAGGTAAGGTTCCTTGGTCATAATATTCATAAAGGTTTAATTAATCCAATTGACCACGCGATAAGTTTTGCAGATAAATTTCCGGATGAAATTCTGGAAAAGAAACAGTTACAAAGGTTCTTAGGTAGTCTTAATTATGTTAAAGATTTCTATCAAGACCTTGGTCGAGATAGTAAGCTTTTATATTTAAGACTAAAAAAGAATCCTTCCCCTTGGACTAATAGTCATACTGAGGCAGTCAAAAGACTGAAGAGAAGAGTCAAAGAACTTCCTTGCCTAGCTTTGGCCAATCTAGATGCTTTTAAAATCGTAGAAACAGATGCTTCAGAAGAAGGATACGGAGGAATCCTAAAACAAAGAACTTCTGAAAACCAAGAAGTACTAGTTAGATTTACTTCTGGGGTTTGGAAACCAGCTCAAAAGAATTACTCTACGGTTAAGAAGGAGTTACTTTCAATAGTTCATGCAATTACTAAATTTGAAAGCGACCTTCTTAACCAACGGTTTCTAATCCGTGTCGACTGTAAATCAGCAAAAGATATTTTGCTCAAAGACGTTAAAAATCTTGCCTCTAAACAAATTTTTGCTAGATGGCAGGGTATTCTTTCGTCTTTTGACTTTGACATAGAATATATTAAGGGAGAATCAAACTCTTTGCCTGATTTCCTTACTCGTGAATTTTTGCAGGGAACGCAACCAGACCCCAAGGTTCCCAGCTGAGGGAATTAGGATCAACGAAGCCTCTTCTAGTCAAAGCTATGTCGACCATGAACCTAGTCCTCTTTCTAAAGCTCAACCCTATGATATAGGGAAAGAAGAAGCCATTGCTAATAATCTTTTTCAATGGACGCATGAAATGCCTCTCCTAGTCATCGAGCCAAGCGATTGTCTGTTACAGCCTAGACAAGTTGCTGATAGGCTGCTGAAAGAGCATCTTAGGCTTGGACAGAAATCCCGCTTTTGGTATGAATGTCTTCTTATTGAAACTAATTCGATAGACATTTTGCACCGTTATAGAAAAGATAATAAGCATATGATAGCCTTCTCAAAATTGATAATTTTGGACGTTCTATCTATTTCTGATTGGGGAGAAAGCCCCGAAAAACTCTATTTTCTTTCTAGCCCTGGGTTTAAACCCCGAGTCTACAACTACTGGGACTACATGGAAGCTTGAAAAAACGTGCTATGTTTTCAAAATATTAGATTTTCCCATTCCTGGTTCCTACAATTTAGATTCTCAGTTCTGAAAGAACTGCCAAATTGGTTTAAAAATTGGTTTATATTTTGGGGGCCTATTGAGGAATTTCTACCAAAAAAGGTGGCGTGCTCCTCTGAAATCTTTCGAAAAGAAAATATAAACTTTCCTGAAAAAGGATTTTTATTCATGTGGTTCGTGATTCTGTACGAACTCCCCTGGATCTTGAAATGGTCCTACGGTTTTGATTCTAACGAGGAAGAGCATCCTATTCATCTCCCGCAACTAGTAAGGAACATTTTTATCAGGTGGTGGGACAAGTTTATCATTACCTATTTGGAGGTAAAAAACTTCCGTAGTAAAAATGTTATTTGTGAATGCTCCTTGAAGCCGATCTCATCGACATCTCAAGCTGATCTTTCTTCCCGTGAAGCCCTCATTTCTTCTCTGGTAAAATCTACTGGATCTTCCTCTGTTTCAATTCAAGCTCTCTATGTATTGAGTTTTGTAGTTTTGGTAAGGCATCTGGTCTTCCTTTCGGTCGGATCACCAAGAAATATTCAATCAATTAAATCAAAAATAAAAGTAAGAGTTCAAAATAAAATATCAACGTATTAAAAACAAAAGTGAAAAAAATCATTAAGTTTTGCTTTATTACTTAACAAATTTTTTACTAAAGCAACATACCATATCAGATTTAATGATTTGAAAACTTGATTTTGGTAGTGTATAACATTTCCAATGAAAAATAATTTTAAAAAATAATTTAAAATTTGTTTCTTCTGTTTAGGAAAAACCCAGTAAGGCTCATTCAACATTTCAAAATTTTGGATAATAAAGGATATAATAAACTAACAAAGGAAAGAAACAAAAGTGAGTTGCATAATTAAAAATAATCAACGTAAAAAATTAAAAGAAGAAAGTGGGTGTGAACGAATGAATGTTGCGACTTGTTCCAGGCCAAAATCAAAACTAAAAATTTGACAGGCACGGAGAATCGCTTGTTATTATCGCCAACCTTCAATGCAATTTGCGCCAATTTTTTAATTAGACGCCCTTGCTCTGCAAATTGGCTTCCACTTCTACACAAAGCACTTTTCACACGGAAGCACTTATCGCACAAAAATTTAAACAAAACTTTTCGAAAAAACCAAACACACAAAGACATAAAACGAAAGAAAAACCCTTACAAAATTTAATTGAGAGAAAAATAGCAGAGCCTACGAAAAACGAGGAGGAAGACGGAGAAACAGAGGCGTGCAATTGTTTGATGAGCTAACGTTTATTGGAGTCGTATTTATAAGCGCGGAAGGTGAAACCCTAGCCTGCTCAACTCTTTGCGAGGATTGAGGAAATGACGAGTCTGCCCATCGAAATTTTGGGTTTCGGCTGGTGGGCTTTGACATTTGTTTGGGTTTGACCCAAAAAAAAAAGGACATTCGTTTGGGTTTACTCCCACTTTTTGTTTATTTGGGCCTATAGAACGGATCCCTCATGTGTTAACACTCAATACAAATCTTGTGATTATAAAATTCTTAGGAAATCTCCAATGGTTTAGCTATATTTAGCCACTATTTTTAAATACAGCACATTAAAAAAAAAGTTTTTTTTTAAAATAGTGTAGAGCTATTATTTTTCATTTTCAATGGTGGAGGGGCTACATTTTATACCTTTCAACATTTGGGTTTTTATCACAAATGATCCTTTATGTTTTGACAACTCATCAGTTTGATCCTTCAT
Source organism: Gillenia trifoliata (assembly GCA_018257905.1). Taxonomy (NCBI): domain Eukaryota; kingdom Viridiplantae; phylum Streptophyta; class Magnoliopsida; order Rosales; family Rosaceae; genus Gillenia; species Gillenia trifoliata. Next base: position 9,403,585 of record CM031081.1, on the reverse strand, counting down.
CTATTGAATTGCTCATCAATTTCATTCTTCCGTCCAATTTATTATGTTAGTTTGATGACATGGAACATTCATGGGGACCACACGTCTACTAGCATGAGGGCACATGGTGTTGCATTCTCAAATTAAATTGAGGACCTAGAAGTCTATGTGATGAGAACTTGCCAAGCCATTCACTCTCCCCCTTTTATCTCATTTGAATTTCCATTTGGGATTGAGCAAGTGGTTCCCGTTTTCAGATTAAGGGACTGGGTTTAGGATATAGGAGTTGGATTTTCCGTTGAGAGCACAAGGTTTGAACATGGGGATTCAAGGAATATATTGGGAGTGGGGAAAGGGCTACGAGTGTTGTGATGTAAGGGAGGAAAGCAGTGGAGTGCAGAGGGGAGAGGAGGTAGGGGGTGCATAAGTGGGAATAGATGTGGTGACTATGGGGTGCTCGAAGGTGGCGGCTTGTTGGCTGGGGGTGGTATTTGGTACTGTCAAAGTGGGAGGGTGTTGGTGGCTCATGGCTGCAGTCCACTTCCGGTAAAATAATTTTCTTTATTTAATTCATGTGACATCATATGATTGGTTTTGTGAGCCTCACATACATGCTACATTAGCACACTAACATATTTTGTAACGGAACTGAACGTCAGAGACAATTTTGTTGACTAAAGCAAATAGATGAAGGACCAAACTACAGTTTTGATGACTAAAGCAAATAGATGAAGGACCAAACTAATGAGTTTCAAACATAAATAATTAAACTGATGAATTGTCAAATCATAAAAGATTATTTGTGATAAAATCCCTGTTACTTTTTAATACTATAGTACATTCCTTATATATTCAACTACTATGTTTTGTTTAAATTAATTCAACTACTATTTATACCAAATTCTTAAAAATTAAGGATAATACCTAAACATAAAAGAAATCAAATACTTAAAAATCAAATACAAATACTTAAACATTAAAGAAAAAAAAATTACGACTATATATGTTTTAAACTTCTTTTTCAAACAAAAAACTATTTATTACGATTTTAAAAATAATACTAATAACCATTACTATTTTTTTTAAATCTCTGCCGTTCTCAGCATGACTTTCATCAATTGGCTTGTATGATGCGTAGTGTTGTTCAGCGCCACATGTGATTCGCGCTTCCCCTGGGCTTCGAAAAGCATATCGTGGGTCCAAGAACAGTTATGGCCTTGGACTTCCAAGCGGGCTACACATAGCCACCCCCCAAGCCATTTAGCCCCTAAATTGTTTTGCAAGATTCTCTTTAGCCCATTCATTGGAGATGGTTTTTGATCAAAATAGGCCCTTTTAGAGTTGTGGGGAATCTTTGGGGCTCTAAAAGAGAATCTATTTCAACGATGGACTATATACCTTCCGGACTTTATATGGGGTAATACATTTATTTATGTAGTAATTTGATTTGATATGGGCTAAGTTGCATAATAAATTTGTATAATAATTAAGACATCTTATTAAAAGTGAAGAGTGATACACCAAATTTGTGCACCAAATGATATAGCACATTCAACACCATATAAATTTTCATTATAATTATTAATCAAATTTCAACGTACAAAATTTATTGATGTCACATTATTTGGTACATAAATTTCGTGCACAAATGCACCTAGCATTATTATTATTATTATTATTATTTTAATAGAAATGCACCTAGCATTATTTAACAACAAAAAAAGCATTTCGACTCAATTGGGTGTCGCGTAGTGATTGTTACGCCATGAATGCCTTATATAAATGAGTCACTAACTTCTCATTTTATCGGAGTAGGCTACGGTACTCGCAAACATTGAATGCTCACACCGATCTCACCGTTAAAAGGTGGGAGGAGAGAGGGGGAAAAGGAGGGTGAGATTGGTGTGAGCATTCAATGCTTGTGAGCACTATAGCTAGTCCCCATTTTATCATTGGGATTGGTTGTTATTATGTTTTACATTTTCTTATGTGTTTTTCTTAACTCAGTTATATGTTGCTTGGTGGACGGTCAGGTTCTTGCCTTGGATTCAGGTGGATCTGTTATTTGGAGGGTACAATTTTATTACGCTTTTAATATCCATATGGATTCTTATTTCATATATACTATATTGCGTTGCATGCTTTTGTTTAAGAACAGAAATTTTTTTGCTAATCCCAAGACATTTCTGTATCCTTTTTACTTGGTTATTTTCTTTAAAAGTTGTATTTTTAACGTGAAATTGATTTGGAATAAAAAATGTATGTTGCCACATTTTTATACCTGTATTTTTTATTATGTTATATTATACCTCTACGTACTGAATTTTTTAAACTTCCAATTTTCGAACTTTTTGGTTGAACTCTACATCGTATCTTTAGATGAATCTGCCGCTTTATACTTGTACGTACTGTTTTTCCATTCCATACATTACTAACTGTGAGTCATTAGAAATAGAACACTCATGAATCTCTGAAATAGCGTGGTTTGCCTCTGCGTTTGGTCGTCTCAAAAAAAAAAAATGCACCGTGTTGAAGTTCTCTATTAGATAAGATCAAGGACATATAGGTCGAAGCCTTTTGTAAGATGTAGGCAAGAAGCATACGCGTTGGCTTAACCGCTGGTTTTCACCTTCTATCTTATTGGTTTCTGCAGTAGGCTTCACTCTGATTCCTTTGAAGGAATGTTTATGAGGCCTTTGTCGTCGGTGTGTTTATCAGGCGTGCCACTATTGGCATTCTGCCAATAGAAAAATGTATATTAGTTTTAGTATAAGTTAGTTTATGAATACATTATGTACTTGCGCCACAAGTAATGTAACTTCCGTTCATCGGATTGGCGACTTAATTAGATTAGGTCTTAGTTAGGTTCTTTTTATTGCCTTGCTTATTAAGGACTTTTAATATCTCTCGATTGTTTATACCAGAGATTGCTTAAGATGAGATTTTGATATAAACTGGTTATAACAAAATGTTCCACGCTCGCGCATACATAGGAAAGTAAAGACGATAAATAAAGACAGAATGTAAAGACAGGAATTGAAATACTTGAAAGTAAAGACTTGTAAGTAAAGACGTTAAGTAAGAACTGATATTGAAAGACTTTTAAGTAGAAAGTTCAATAATATTACATGTAATGGTTATTTCAGATTGAATAAACACCCATCGGGTTGGTTTTAGTTCCATCGGAATGGTTTTCAAAGGTGGTTCCTTACAAAGGGAAATAATCAAAGACTCATTGGCCTAAGATTTCTAATCGATACTATCAAAACAGGGATGATTTGATGGCAGAGCTTAATTCACTACTCCTCACGGGAGTTAGGATGTATGATCCTAGGGTTCTGGTCTTTGAGTTCTCAAAGTCACAAGCTACACAAGTAGTGTGAATGAGAAAGCAGCAGATAGAGACGAAGTCTGTATCTGGGAAAGACTTTGAGGGATTTCCTCAGAGGTTTCTTTCTGAACTTAAGAGTTCTGTTTTTGGTTGTTTTGAGTGTCCACATCTTCAAATCCTCCCTTTGTTTATATAGACCAGCAGGGAGCCCACGTCATAGCTGTCACTTCTCTCTGCCACCGTCTTTGAAGACTCAGTAAGGTAAGTCTTAATCAATAAGGCACGGCTAATATCCCTGATCAGCCTACTCCCACTGAGAAAAGGTTCTTTATTCATAGTCTGATTCCCTCCAAATTGTCTAATGTTTTGCATTAAATGCAGTCAATCGAGGACTATTCAGACTTCCTTCCTTTCTGTCCACTGACCTGGGTTGGACCCTTTCTTTCTTAGGCCCAACCCATCACCAAACTAAGTTATGACCCAATGAATATTTTTCAGTGTAAACATTCTCTGTTCTAGACTTCTAGTCCTCTAACATGTATGTTGTGCTTGAGTTGCAATTCTTGATCCTTTTTCTTCTTTATCAATATTATTGAACAGTATCGAACTGCTAGACCTATATTTGCTGGAGCTTGCATATCTTCTGATCTTCCTTTTTAGGTATATATATACATGTATACATATACGCATATAATGCATGTGTGGTATGCATATTATTGTATGCATATAATATGGAGTTAATGTTCTGTTGCTAAATCATAAAGTATATATCATTTCTTGAGTCTGCTAAACATTCTCATATGGCAGATAAATTATATCCTTTGTCTTAACTATGAAAGTAATATTTTTTGCTGCTAAACAAACAATGGAGGAATTTAATATTCTTTTTCTAAGCAACCTTTTTTTATAGATATTTTCTGGTAATAACTTGTTTACGACAATCGAATTACATTGAAATTTGTTAAGGAAATATCTCTATTACTTAGTCAATATTGTAAATTGATATTGTAGTTATTTCCTTTCCTATTTAGTTTCTGATCAAGCCTTGCTTGTAAGCAATAGTTTAGGATCTCATTGATTGAATCATTGTATAAAGCTGTAAACCTAGTTGTTGAATATACATTGAATATCACAATCCCATTATGTGATTCTTATGATGGTACTAGAGTGATTGATATCTGGGAAAATAATAAGCAAACACACAAACACCAAAACAACCCTAGCAAAACATAGCCATGGGTGATAACACAGACACGAAGTCAACTTCCCTGAGCATGACTTCGTATCTAAAGTGGGAGAATCCTAATCATCCACTTTATCTCCACCATTCAGATCAACCTGGTGCAGTACTTGTGCCGCAGCCATTGGTGGAAGATAATTACAGTACATGGATTCAATCCATGACCATGGCCTTAACGGTCAAGAACAAATTAGGGCTCGTTGATGGGACTGTCAAGAAGCCGAGTGAAGATGAACATGCAGAATTGCAGCAATGGAATCGTTGCAATAATCTGGTTAAGATGTGATTCTTAGGATCCATGTCAAAGGAAATCTCAAGTAGCGTCATCAACTGCAAGGATGCAAGGCAGATGTGGCTTGCTTTACAAGAACGGTTTTCTCATGCAAATATTGTTCAATTGTTTCATGTAGAAAACGAGATCCATGATTGTGTGCAAGGCAACATGACGGTGAGTTCATATTTTACCAAACTGAAAAGCTTGTAGGACCAACGTGACGTGCTGTGCTCTATCCCTGCATGTAGTTGCGATACGAAGAAGGAAATCATCTCTTATGTTGAGACCCAGAAAACAATGAAATTTCTCATGGGTTTAAATGATTCTTTTTCCACTGTCCGTAGTAATACCCTTCTTCTTGAGCCTTTACCCACAGTGAACAAAGCTTACTCTCTTGTTCTTCGCCATGAGAAGCAGGCGGAAGTCTTAAGTGGAAAGCATACTTCTCAACCTGAAGCAGCAGCTTTTGCTGTGAAGAATGGTGGCCGCGAACTTCAACCCGAGGATGGTGGTCTTTGCTGTGGCAAGTGTAACAAGACGAACCACAGCACCAAAAATTGTCGTGCCCATCTCAAATGCACCTTTTGTGGGTGGAAGGGTCATACCTTCGAATATTGCCGCAAACGCAAAGCGGCTGCTGAAACGGAACAAAGCCGCTCATCCACTTCCAAGGGCAATCAAGTTGCCGTGCATGACAAGAGAGACGGGATGCCAAATTTTCCCTTTTCCCAGGAAGATTGTAAGCAGATCCTTGCCATGTTAAACAAAAATCGTTCCTCATTTGCAAATCACGTGGGTAACTCTTCGAATAATGAAGAACTTTCAGGTAAAGCATTTTCCTTCATGCATAATGGCATTAAAAATGTTTGGATCTTGGATAGTGGTGCAACGGACCACGTTGTTTGCAGCCCTCATTATCTCACGACGTCGAGGCCAGTTACAAATCACACTGTTGAACTACCTAATGGTTCTCTTGCCACGGTCACTCACATTGGCCAAGTGGTCTTCTCTCCCAACCTTGTGCTTGATAATGTTTTGTGTGTCCCATTCTTTACCTTAAATCCGATATCCATTAGCAAACTCGCATATGATTCCCTTTATATTACCATCTTCCTAAAACAGTTTTGTGTCATACAGGACCTACGCTCGGGGAAGATGATTGGGACGGGAATTGAACGGGGGGGCCTCTACTATCTCGATCCAACAAAGAAAGGAACATGCAACACCATTAGCACAACCAACCATCATCTTTGGCACCAACGCCTTGGACATCCATCCAAAACTGTTTCCATGTCATTTCCATTTTTCAAACAAAATTTTTGTGATTCAAATCAGTGTGTCATTTGCCCTTTAGCCAAGCAAACAAGAGCACCTTTTTCACTGAGTTCCATATCTACTAAATCATGTTTTGAATTGATACACGTTGATATCTGGGGGGGATATCACGTTCCTTCTCTTTCTGGTGCAAAATACTTTCTCACTATCGTTTATGATTACACTAGAAGCACCTGGATTTACTTAATGAAATATAAATCTGACACACAACAGCTCCTTGTGCAATTTGTTCATTTGGTCGAAACCCAATTCAATACTAAAATCAAAATCATTCGCAGTGATAATGGTCTCGAGTTTAAGCTTGATAGTTTTTATGGCACGAAAGGTATTGTCCATCAAACCAACTGCGTTCACACACCACAGCAAAATGGTGTTGCTGAACGTAAGAATCAATATTTATTAAATGTTGTCCGAGCTTTACTCTTTCAAGCCAACATGCCAAAACGGTTTTGGGGGGACGCCATACTCACTTCAGCCTATCTCATCAACCGCACACCCACACCTCTTCTCCAATGGAAGACACCTTATGAAATGTTGTTTCAAAAAGCACCCAGTTACTCACACTTACGAGTTTTTGGTTGTTTGGGTTTTGCTTCCACTCATGCATATAAACCTTCTAAATTTGATCCTCGTGCCCGTCATTGTGTTTTTCTTGGGTATCCATATGACCAAAAGGGTTATCGACTTTTCGATCTACATCTTAACAAAGTTTTTGTTTCATGGGACGTGCTCTTTTTTTAAGACCACTTCCCTTATCACTCTAACACTTCCGCTGCTTACCCACAGTCTAACACCCCAATCCACTCTCTATCCCAACTTGATGTGGATTCTTCTCCTGTCCCACGACCACTACTACCTCCCATCTCCACTGAACTTCCAACCTCCGTTCCTACTTCCCTACCATCCGAGCCTTCACCCTCCAACACACCACCTTCTTCTTCTCCACCTTCCACACCACAACCTACACCATCTCTAAACACCGCAACCCTAACCCTACCCTCTCCTTCCCCACCCCAAACTGTCCCACCAACCCCACCCCGACGTAGCACCCTACCCACCAAACCCTCTACCTTTTTGCAGGACTTTCATGTCGAGGTTGCTCTCCCGTCCAGGCCTGCTCCCACATTTTCTACGAACGTGGCCCTCTCCTCGTCAGGTACTTCTCATCCTCTCTCTACTTATTTGTCCTACGACCGACTCTCTTCTCACCATAAAACCTATACCACTAACCTTTCCCTCATCAGAGAACCTACCAGTTTTTCACAAGCTATCCGTGATCCGCACTAGCGTGATGCCATGCAACATGAACTTGCTGCTCTTCAAGCCAATCATACCTGGACACTTGTGACTTTGCCACTGCACAAACGTCCCATTGGTTGTAAATGGGTTTACAAGATCAAACTCAAACCTGATGGCACCATTGACCGGTACAAATCTCGCCTCGTTGCCAAAGGTTACAGTCAAATTGAAGGTGTTGATTACCGAGAAACCTTTGCTCCTGTCGCCAAGTTAACCACAGTTCGCGTGCTCCTCAGTGTCGCAGCTGTGCAAGGTTGGCATCTTCATCAGCTGGATGTGAACAATGCCTTCTTAAATGGTGATCTCGACGAGGACGTCTACATGACCTTGCCTCTTGGTTTCGGACGAAAGGGGGAGACTCGAGTCTGCAAGTTGAATAAATCCCTCTACGGTTTAAAGCAAGCTTCGAGGCAATGGTTCATTAAGTTATCCAATGCTCTCAAGGCTGCTGGATTTCATCAATCATGGTCTGACTATTCACTATTTGTCCGCAGTCGTCATGGTAACTTCACTGCTTTACTAGTCTATGTTGATGATGTGATATTAGCAGGGAATAATCTGCATGAAATTGAAGAAACGAAGCAGTTCCTCTCTCAGCGTTTCAAACTGAAAGACTTGGGGCAACTCAAATATTTCTTGGGAATAGAAGTTGCACCATCAAAGCATGGAATTACTCTATGTCAACGAAAATATGCCCTAAAAATATTGGATGATGCTGGGTTTCTAGGCGTTAAGCCCTCTCGGTTCCCTGTGGATCAAAATTTGTCGCTCACACAAATGGAAGGAAATGAGCTGAATGATCCTTCATCGTATAGACGACTTGTGGGCAGGTTAATATACTTGACCATAACAAGGCTTGACTTGGCTTATGCTGTTCACATGCTAAGTCAGTTCATGGAGAAACCTCGGCAACCACATCTTGATGCTGCACACAAGGTCCTCAAGTACATTAAACAAGCACCTGGACAAGGAATTTTTCTTCCTTCCACAGGCTCATTGCAATTACAAGCATTTTGTGATGCTGATTGGGCTAGATGTCGAGATACTAGAAGGTCGATAACGGGGTACTGTGTTTTGCTTGGTCACGCACCCATTTCCTGGAAAACTAAGAAGCAAACAACAATATCTCTTTCAAGTGCAGAGACTGAGTACCGTTCCATGGCCTCCACATGTTGTGAAATCATATGGCTGAAGAATATTTTGAAGGACCTAAGAGTGAACCATCCTCAGCCAGTCAAGTTATTTTGTGACAATCAAGCCGCATTACACATCGCTTCAAATCCTGTTTTCGATGAACGAACGAAGCACATAGAAATCAATTGTCATCTAGTACGAGAAAAGATTCAAGAAGGAATGATACGCACGGCTTACATACGGACAACTGATCAACCAGCTGATATATTCACTAAGCCGTTGAGTTCAACACAATTCGAAGTTTTACTTAGCAAGTTGGGTGTCATTAACATACACTCCAACTTGAGGGGGAGTGTTAAGGAAAATATCTCTATTACTTAGTCAATATTGTAAATTGATATTGTAGTTATTTCCTTTCCTATTTAGTTTCTGATCAAGCCTTGCTTGTAGGCAATAGTTTAGGATCTCATTGACTGAATCATTGTATAAAGCTGTAAACCTAGTTGTTGAATATACATTGAATATCACAATCCCATTCTGTGATTCTTATGAGTATGTGCTTTGTCTCAATTTGAATCTGGCAATGTTCCTAATACACTAGTTTTAATTGGATTTCAAATTTAATGGCTCACATGAACTACAAGCTGAGATGACATGAAATTTCTAACATGGACGAGAAAATATGTTAGTAGGAGCATGAATATGATTCAACTTCAAGGGACGAGTAAATAATATAATATTCTCGTGAACAAGCAGTCCTGCATTCATTAGAAGTTGTGTTTCATAATCTCTGAAATTTTCCACATTATTGTACGTCTCTTTTTGCGGTTTGGCATAAAAACACGAGCAAATTGGAATTTGTCCATGTTGCTCTTTTAATAGGATCTGATAGGCAAGACTCTTCTGAATTTCCAAGACTCGCTGGTTTTAATCATAGTCCGTTTATTATGTTGAACGTTAATCGCTGCTTTGTTCATTGTAGGAAACTGGAGATTTGCTTTGGAAATACAATGTTAAGGATCCGATACCCCAACAAATTTGATTGGTGCGGTGCTTTGTTCTGGAGTTACAAAATTGATTGAATGCTGTGGATTAACTATTGTGTATAATCCACTTGGCGTCATATTATTAGACTTGTGGGTTTTATATGTGTGCCACATCAGCATACTAATAGAACTTTTGACGGAATTCTAACAGAAGGACCACATTGATGTGCAACAATGAATGTTAGAGACCAAATTGATCGATTTTAAAACTCAAGGACCAAAATGAAGAGTTGGATCAATCTTAGGGACCATTTGAGATAAAAACCCTATATTTTTTCTTATTGAGCCACAAGATGTATTGGGTTCATGACAAAAGAAATACTACCATATATACATATGTATTCGGCATTTCTCATATGAAAAATTATTAGATCAAATCAATCGCATAGGTAATATCGGAGGATCTTGGGATGGTGGAGAAAGAGTGTTCACGAGTGTAATTAGAGGTGGGTTTGCTTATTGTACTAAAATTCTTGTATACCATTATCATACTAAATTTTCGATATATTAAATTTGGTATTGAGCTATTTTTTGTTTTTTTAGCCCAAAATGCTTGTTGTTTCACTTTTTTTTTTGTTAATCAAGTAGCACACATATTAAGATGAAACTTACTATTATCTTTAAGATGAAACTTACTATTATCTTTAATTCTTAAAATAATCTTAGGGGTATATAACCTACAACCAAGATTCATCATTCATCCTTCATCATTATTTCACACATTTAGTACAGTAAAATGGCAAAAAGTTCCACGTAATGTCGAATTTACATTGTGTAGGGATGGTCGAGTCCAGATCTACTGTGCCAAAAAAAATCAGTGCCCAACCTGTGACAAACTTGTGCATTTGACACATGTCCTCTCCAATAACAAGGTTTAACAGCATTAAGTTTAAAACAAATTAAAACAGAAGCCACTGCTCCCTTCCCGACCCAGCCAACCCGTCAGCCACACCCCACTCCGCCGGCGGCAACTCTCTACTCCACCGCCGGCGATATCAGCCTCTCTCTCTCTCTCCCATATTTGGTTCTTTATCTCCTCTCTTTGTCATCATAAAAGAAGTAAACTAAACTCGAACTTTTATAAAAAAGAAAACTAATTAAATGTATTTAAAAAATTTATTCCTTCCTCAAAATCCTATCAATTAAGGAATTGATTAAATTATCCTATTCTATTCCTGTCTTCTCAGCTACAACACAATCCATTTTAGTTAAAACTTTGATCTCCTACTACACCAACAGAAAGGATGAAAAAAAGAATTGAACAGCAGAAAAAAAATCCCACTTTTAGTTAAAACTGTAACAAATTACAATTGATAAACGGAAGGTTGTCATTTTTTCTGTCTCAAATTTGAGACATGAAGCTTGACAGAGTATAAATGGAGCTGAGAAATCCCACTTTTGTTGTCCTTCTCAATTTTTGTTAATGGAATTAGTTTAGTCCATAGAATTTATGTATAATTAAGAGTACAAAAAGTGTTTTAAATCTCATCTAATAGCATGATTTTTACATAGTACTGGTGTAGATACGCCATCTTTTTAGAGAATGACATTTCGGTATTTAAATTATGGTTTGTACATGGTGTCTTCAACTTTAAAGATACAAATATTTGAGCAATTTTATTTAAGATGAAAGGGAAACAATTGAGCAATACCGAAGATTAGCAGTTGCAACATTCGAACAAACTGTCTAAAGATTTGAAAAGAGAGGAAATGAATAGGATAAGTGAATCCCATTATTTAACTGATGGGATATTGATGAAAGAATAAATAATAAGTTTAATTTTTTTTTATTTCATTTAATTATTTTCTTTTACATAGAGATTTAATTAAATGTATTAATTAACTATGATTAGTGAAAGAGACATGTGGCATGATTTTGAAAGGGGAGTAACGGTCATCTTGGGTTAGGGGTGAGCAAAAATAAACTATTTTCTCATATGTCAACATTGGCAACAAAATATTTTTATGTCAATCTATGTAGGATTGACATATCGATTGAAGCTTTTTCTTACCTTCAAATTTAATTGCGTGACATTCTAATTAGGATTTGATATCTCTTTTGGAGATACTCTAAATGGTGTATTCAATTAAAATTTTAATTTTTTTTATAAATTTAGGAGTATTCAATCAGAATTTTAAGTGATTTTTTGAAAGTCTAGGCGTATTGAATCCGAATATTAAGAGAGTTTATTGAAATCTATAGAAATTCATATGTATTTAATTAGAATTTTAAAAAAATTATAACATTCTAAGTTTATTCAATTAGAAATTAATTTTAAAAAATTAATCTTAAAAAATTTGAGAGATTTCATAGTGCACGAGAGAATTCACGGAAAAATCTTGAGTGGTACGTACCATTCAATGATACGGCTATTGAATGGTTCAGATTAATTTGCAGTGGACCCCAAATGAATCTTAACCATTTAATAATACGTACCATTTCAATGGTACGTACCACTTAAGTTTGATCCGAGAATTCACTTAACAAGTTAAACATTCACAAATGTTATGAGAATACGAGAGAATTCACTTAAAATTTTAAATAAAACCTCTATAAATCAATTAAAATGGGTCAAAATGAATCCATTAAAAACTAAAATCTCTGAAATTGCTAATTGAATACAAGCTCCCAAATCTCTATGCCGAGAAATCCCAAACGACAAGCTCAAATACCCATTGCTGCATATCCGCCAGTTCTCCACAGCAGCCTCCAGCAAACCCGACAAAATCGCCGTCATACACGCCTCCGGTGGGGCCCTCCTCTCCCGCCAACCCCATCCCCGCTCTTCCATCCCCGACGATGCCGCTCCCGCTCCTGTCCGACGATAACTCCTCTTGGACGGCGACCACTCCTTCACGTACTCCCGCCTCTTCTCAGCTGTCGATTCCCTCACCTCCCAGCTCCTCTCCGCCCCTCAACTTCCCAGTAATTACAACAAGCCCGACCCAAGAATCTTCGGCATATACATGCCGCCGTCAGCGGAATACATACTGAGGTTAGAATTTAGAACTTCTCTTGAATATGAGTTCCATTTCCGTTTTAAGTCATTCAGCTTTTTACTGATACATCTTATGTTATTTGCAGCATTTGACCATCATGCAGTTTGGATAATGTCACGTTTATTATAGCGACTCTGAAGTGGGCTCCTGTTTCAAGAGAGAGAAAAAACTCTCTCTATTTTCATTTATTTTGGATTTAACTTCAGTGGTACGTACCATTCAATAGTACGTACTGTTGAATGGTCTAAGATTCATTTAGGACCCACTGCAAATTAATCTGGACCATTCAATGGCCGTACCATTGAATGGCACATACCACTGAAGAATTTTCCATTTATTTTGAAGGAACATCATATTTTCTCTTGAACAAATGCCAATCGATGCTGGCCTTCTTTTAAATTCTGTCGAGCTTGTAGTAGCGTAGGAGTGACGAAGCTGTTATTAGTCATTTCATATGTAGACAGTATCACTTATAGTGATGTACTTCAACATGACCGATTGAACTACAATCCCAGGAAAATTAGGTATACAGCCTAAAAATTCTTATTATTTTTTCTCATTGGATTTCATTCGAACCTTTTTGTTTTGCCGTGTTGTAACAGAGACACGAATGATATACTATATAATGATTTTTTATATAAATAATTATCATAAAAAATCTATAATTTAATATATTTATAAATGCAAATGCAGTAAACTCATAGTGGGCTAATTCATGAATTGAATCAAATGGACCTTTTTAACTAAGCGGTAGAGTCGCGCTCTTTAAACGCCCTAAGAAATAGGCGTAAGTCATCGGTTCCAATCAGATCTGAAAAATGAGAAATCAATCAAAAGTAAGTGCAGTGGATCTGAATTGAATCATGACTATATAAGCTATTCTGATATTAAGATTCGATATAGATGAAATCGTGGAAGCGGGCCTTTGATTTCCTTGGACCGCGTAAGAATTCGTCGTCCGATTGAACCTTCTTGTTCCTGGATGCTCCATAGAAATCCATCGCTATTCCTTTTCTTCCACCGAGAAAGGTTCATTCCAAATCACAAGAAAAATTTCTCTTTTCTTTTCGTTATGGTAATGCAATGCAAAGAGGTCTCTGAAAACTGGTTTTTTCCGATGATGAAAAAGAGCTTTTTATGTTATGTGAAATCGATGAACCCGGGATATTTAAAGGTCGGTAATGTTAGAAGACGATCACAGTGATTCCATATGGCGATCCGGTGAATTTTTTTCATGGGTGGCTAAACATAAAAACTTCCAAATAGATAACAAAGACCTTTTAAAAAGTTAAACAACACAATTACCATTCAAACTAAACGGCCCACAACGAGTTTTTATCATGAAAACATGATCTTTTTGGTCAACAAGGTTCCATTTGTTTATATGCCTTTCGAATTTCATATCTCAAAATTAGATCATACTCTAACATGGGAGGTCGAAGTCCCTGGTTCTGGCAGTGAAGATTAGCCAAGATTTCATCTATTTCCTCGGTTTCTGGAACTATCTGGGATTAGTCGAACTACATGGTGATGGTGTTATCTCTTAACTAAAACCTTTCCATAGCCACTATTAACAATGAAAAATACAAACCCCTATCAATTAATCAACAAATTTAAATTAATAATCAATCTTAAGCATCACAAATACTGCCTTAAGTACAAAATCACAATTAACAAACACATTCATCATATTCAAAAATTATAATTCAAATAAGCATAAATTCATAATCACCAATTCAATGGTCCAAAACCTTAAAAACTAATAAAAGATATTCAAAATGAAAACACTCAAGTCATATGAAACAAATAATGAAATTTTGTATGAAACTTTGAAGGAAGAAGAATTTAGGTTAAATTATACATACTTGGTATAGTGTTCTTTGGTTTCAAATTGTCTGCAGAGCCGGTCTTAGATAGTGGCACCGGAGAGATTGAAGAAGGAAGTGGAGATGAAAGAAATTGAATGAATGATGAATTTGAGGTGAAATTAGGGGCTTGAAATTTGAGTGAATGATGAAATCTTGAGGTGAAATTAGGGGATTGAAATTTGAGTGAAATGATGACCTTGAGTTGAAAAAAAGGGGTTTGAATTTGAGTTTGTTGGTTGTCGTCAAGCATGTTCAAATGGATTGAAAATAAAAAAACAACATGTCGCTTTATTCAAAGAAGCAGCAGGATGTCTTTTTTTTTTTTTTAAGGCAAGAGACCAAAATCTGTAACAGTCGTTTTGTCCTAGTTTTAAAAAAAAAAAGCTCTCTGCTCTTTCTTCCTCACGAAGCCTACCTATACAGTTGCTAATAGCTGCACAGTAATGCCATGGGGTAGCCCCAAACTTTCAAGGCTTTTTCCGCTCGGGTGGGCAAAATGGATTTAGTAGCCTAAAATTTTATGCTTTGTGCGCCTGCCCACCATAAGGTGGATCCACAAATGGTATCCTGATGGTAAAGATACCCATGGCTCAGATATCTTTGAAAGCTCGTATGGAGAGAATAACTGACTTTCTGGCTACTTAAGGCACTTTAGTGCAAACCAGAACGAGGTCGCGGATGTTGCCTGCTGTCGCCATAACTTAACAACCAAAAGCTCGCGGTCGAACTTCACTCTTTGAGCGTCACTGAGGTCACCCGACGCCCCACACCATTGCGGCAGAGGGGCTTGCCCATCACCTACTTTGCCAAGAGGTGGCAGAGCACAACCATCTAGCCCAAACCTACTAGATGAAGCAAAGACAAGGCTTATGAAGGGAGCGACGAATTCTTCTGGAGATAACTCCAAAAGCCAAACCTAGCCCAACCTACTTAAACAACCTGAATGGCTTGGCCCTGGCCTCGAAGGAAGAAGAAAGTAGGACCTTGCAGAAGTGAGAGGGTAACCTATAGACTCAAGCGATCGGCCCAGAAACTCACCCCGTATTCCATGTGAACTGGGCTTGACTGACAGAATTGCATCCCCTAGGAGGACCTAATGAGGGCACCATGTTTTAGATAACCTTTTAAAAGAAGTTGAGTATATCATAGCTGACCGCACCATGGGCTAGCCCGTACACCCACTGCACGAGTGGAATACTACTTAGTCAAGTAGAAGGGCCCACCTGAGAGCGAGGCAAAAGCTGGGAACGGGCTTAAACTTACGATTCGAAGACCAAGTCAAAGACTGCTGGGCGTCTCGCAGAGCGACCCTCAACGAGGACGTTGAGACTTTTCGAAAAAAAAAATGTTTTTTGGCTTAATCCGTCTTTACTAAAGATCAAGGAGTACACTTCTACTCCGGCTAATAAGGGAAGGCTTTTTTTCAAATCCAAGTTTGACTCTGATTAGATCCTTAGCGAAAGCGCTAAGTAAGCAAGCTACCTTATGTAATAAAAACCGAGGAAAAATAACGTCAAATAGAAACGAACAGGATCTTACGGCACGATCACTATATCTTTTCTTTTTCTTTATCTCTCCTCTATAGAAAGAGAGGATGATACGTGGCGTGGTATACCTGATCATTTGGTCAACAAGACGTGCGCGAGTTGACATAGCTCCATATATATGTTCTTTTGAGCTTGAATTCATAAATAGAATGAAATAATGGTGAGCCTAGTAGGGCGACGAACACGGCTCAAGGGTTTCTATACAAAGCCGTTATCTTCTTCACTCAAGGGGGCAATGCACTCTTTGAATGGTACTTTTTTCATAAAGAATGAATCTTTTTTTTAGAAGTTATACGGACTTTATAAAAGTAAATGCCACGCTCCACGTGTCACGAGATATGGGGCGTTCTAATCGAAGGGTCATACTTCTCGTCTCGGTCCTATTAGGGTAAGGCCAATGCACCAGCTAGTCGGTGTGGTGGCGAACACGATGTACTGTAAGCTAAGCTGTTCACCTTGTAGACGGAGGAGATATAGAAAGTGTGCCGCGCGTGATTCATAAGATTATATAGTAACACCAGTATATTATTTTATTTCACTTAGCCTGCCTCTCCCATGATTTTGCGGACCAACCAACTCGGATCTGCCCTCGCGAGTCTCTGCATTTTAGGAGCAGAGCATGCAAAATCGAGCAATGGATCTTAGAAGAATTCAATTTTGAACGGCATGACTCTTTCTATTTTTGCGCCGGCATTTGAGTTGTCTCCCCTCCTCTTTCAATCGACACACTCCACACAGATAGCTCCCGTGGCCTCGGCTTCTGCCTCTATCAGGCGGCGACAGCCCCTACCTTCCCCAAGAACCCTTTTTCAAGATTCGGCAGGCCCGTAAAAAAGAATTGGGATACTTCCCCCAAAAAACCAAGGGAGGCGGCAGCCCCCACCTCCGCAGCATGGGGGGCTCCTTAATCCGCACTACAACCAATAAAAATGTTCTCCAGATTGATATATGATGCTAAATCGAGACCGAGATAGAGAGAGAGAGGGCTGCTCGTTTTCTTTTCGAGACAAATCATAGGAATGGTGCTAATTCCCATGTTCCTTTTAGTCTCGTTTGGTTTCGAGGGCCTCCCCGTCCCTTACTCGTTTTTTGAAAGCCGTCATCCTGGATTTTTGTTTCCGTACGCCGGGGAAAGTGCATCAGCCTTCTACAAATTCTTTTTTATTTCCTCGGGTCTCTGTAAAACATAATGAAAAGCCCGGGTAGAAGCACAAACAAAGGGAGAGAG